>JAQFVV010012472.1:4215787-4565966 GCA_028023455.1 Epiperipatus broadwayi | reverse complement strand
CCAGCCATTTCTTATATTTTCAACATTCAATTTAATAGTCTAATAATCTGAATCATAATCACAAAAAATAATAATAATTCCAGACAGCTTTTTATATCCAATTTTTAGCTAACTTAACCAATCAGAGATAGCGTCACTTGCTATTTTTGGACAAATTCGTTTTAATTAGATCTCTAATTTATTTTCAACTAAATTATTTTTCAACTGAAAAGTTTAATCCTTTTTCCAGACACTTTTGTTTTAAAAAAAAATAGACTTAATCCTTATTTCCTTTCTTTTTTTTTTTTTTTTTTACATCTAGGTAACATTTCAAATCTTTGAGCTTCCTTCTTTAGATCTTAAGATAAGACAATTTCAAAATTAGAGTTCCCACCCATTATAAGCTCCCAAAGTGAAAAACAATCATTTACAAAAAAAAATTGCTACAAAGATAGATATCTGATTAAACAGATTTCCTCTTTTAACATAAAATTGTACAAAAAAAATAATTTGACAGATTTAATCCTTCCTTTTCTTTCAATATTTAGTAAATGTAAATTTCTGTATGTAATGTACACACATCCTTCATTCTTTCAAATCATTCATAAACTAACATTAAATAATATAATTGCTAGCTTAGTAATTATAACCCTATTATTTAATTAAATCTGTAACTTTTAAATCCCAATTACAATTATAGAAAAGCAAAATAGAAGCATAGAATAAGATATTAGAATTGATCAAGCATAGGTTAGTTTTAAAGAAAGTTAAAATGTTGAATATTTGAAATATAAAACAATTAAATAGTTTACACATACATTGCCTATACGTATGCATTATAACTTTGCTTTTTAACAGAAAAATTAAAATATTAAATAGTTTAAATGCTGCTGTTTTGAGCATTCTATTAACACACAAACAAGTAAAGCATATAATTGTTGTCCCACTCTCTTTCTGTTTAAAGCTTTTGAAATTTTGATCTGGTAGGGTTTGAACTTGGATGCCCTACAACTTCCTTTATGGTTATATAAAAATGTGATGATGATTTTGTTTTACACTTTCTTACATGCACATTACTATAAATTTGGCTAGTGACCAAATTGTAATGGCACAACTTTCTCCCCCTTCGGATAAAATCATCAGCACCTTTGTTTTAACTATATTTAATAAAAAAAATCCTAACTAATAAAATACACTAATAATAATAAACACACTAATAATATATATAAAAAAAAATTTCTAACTACTGGTAAATATCATATTTTTCATTAGAAAACCTAAAAGTAATTTATTTGGAGATCTTTGCCAAGCTACTCTGCTGAAGGATAAGGGATCAAACTCCTAGCATTATAGGTTCCCTTGTTCCCATCAAGAGCAGCAAGCATAAAGGCATTCTCTCCTATTTTCTTGGTAATTTGGAATGGCTTTTTCTTTTCAAACCATATTGTGGTCTGCATAAAATTGCACCTGTACATCCAGTCCATTTTTAATATTTCCATTTTTCATCTTGACTGGATATTTATAAAACATATCCGGAGGATTTATTTTATATAACCTCCTATTACAGACTCCATTTAGAAATATGGACTCTTGGTACCATATGTAATATGCCTTGAAGTTTTTCAGAGAGATTGACTCTCTATACCATACATACTTTATTTTTAAACTTTCTAGAAAGATTGACTCCTCTGAACCATATACACGACGATATAATTCATCCTTCAATCTTCCAGAGAGGTTGATTCTCTGGGCCACGTATAATTTATTTTTAAATTTTCTAGAAAGGTTGACTCTTTGTACCATATATAAGGCACATTTAAATTTTCCAGAGTATTTACATTTTTCAGAGAGATAGATTCTCTGTCCCATATATAATGGACATTTAAACTCTTCAGAGAGATTGACTCTCTGTACCAGATATAATTCATTACATCTTCCAGAGAGGTTGATTCTCTGTGCCATGTATAATTTATTTTTAAACTCTCTAAAAAGGTTGACTCTTTGTACCAAATATAAGGCACACTTAAATTTTCCAGAGCATTTAAATTTTTCAGAGAGATTGATTCTGTGTATGATACACACTGGACCTTTACATTTTTCAGAGAGATTGCCTCTCGGTACCAGATATAATTTATGTTTGACTTTTCCAGAGCAGTTGAATTTTTCGGAGAGATTTGGACATTTACATTTTTCAGAGAGATTGCCTCTCTATACCATATATAAGGTATCTCCAATCTATTTAAGAAGACAGATTTTTGAAACCACCCATGCTGGTTAGTTACTAGATTGAGAACTACAGACTGTTGAAACTTTTGCTCTCTTTCTAAAATAACTGGTTTCATCTCCCTTATTGCCTCTCTTAAATCAATCATCTTATCGGATGCATGAAGTTTTTCCTCCAACTCTCTTTTCCTTCTTTTCACTTCATGATCTATCCCAATCTGCTCTTTGGTCATCATCTCATTTACTTTCTTTACTGGGAGATTTGGTATTATGGCTACTATTGGCCTTTCTACTTCTTGGAACTTATCCCCTATCAGTGTATCTAACTTTACATTATTTTCTCTATTATCAGTGGTCTGACTATCTTCTATTATACTTTCAGTAGTTTTCTCTATATGAGGTTCTTCGATCTCTGTTTCCCAGGCCATGATCATTCGGTTGTTGCTTTCAATAGAGTTATCTATTTTTGCTTTGAGATCTTCTCTCAAACTCTCTATACCATGCTTACTATCTTCTCTTAAACTTTTATTATCTTCTTTTAAACTCTTAGTATCCTCTTTTAGACTTTCTATATTTTTCTCCATCTTCTGTTCCAAATTCACCATCCCTTGCTTACTATCTTCTCTTAAACTTTCTATGAACTGCTTCCTATCTTCTCTTAAACTTTCTATGAGCTGCTTACTATCTTCTCTTAGACTTTCTAAATATTATACTTTTAAGTAACTGCCTCATCATTAATTTCATGTCTGAGAGTTCTTTATTTTCTATCTGAATCTGGCCAACTTCCGGCTCCTCATCTACTTCCACACTTGAGGCCATATTATTGCTACTAACATTAAAGGCATCTTCCTCTACTTCCTCTCTTTCCTCTTGTGTTTGTTTCAAGAAAACCTCCCCATCCTCTTCTTCAGTAGGAAAACGATCACTGATTCCTGGTATTGGGGCACCTTCCTCTTCCATAACCTCTTCCATACTATAATTTAGTTCACTCATGTTATAAAACTATATATATCCCATCTGTACTTCCCTGACCATCAAAAATCTACACATCTTCTCCCTGTCTGACACCTATTCTGACCAACTGACTGATTTGATTTTCACCTTATTATGCATTACAAATACAACAACAACAAAAAATTTTACTATCCTTATTTAATGAACTACACAACAATAATCTATATAGTGCATGTCTGTCTGTAATAGCCCAAATTATACATTCATCCATTCTCCCAGAAATCTGACAGATATTGACAGTCCACAGAATGACTAGCAGTTCACAATCCTGAGATAAATAAAAGAATTCAGTCACAGCACTATAATCACACAATGTATCATGAGCACTCAGAAGATCATCCCAATTCGATCACTATTAACTACCACAACCCTTGATTGAATGAAACAAACTCTGTTGCAATAAAAGAAGTATTTTAAGTCTTAGGGGCTAAAGTAGATAAACTATGCCTTGCTCTCTCTCTTGGAGTCTTATGTGGCAAGTATCAAGGAATGCCCTGCTTATTATAGACTACAAAAATGAAACCTTGCTCTCTCTTGGAGACTTATAGGCTGATATCATGGCAGGACTACTGTTAACTGCTTCATGATAAAATAAGAATAACATAAACTTGATTGGAAAACTATGCCATGCTCTCTTCTCTTGGAGACTTACAGACTGGTATCATGGCAGAAATGCTGTTAACTGCTTCATGATAAAATAAAGATAACATATAAATTGGGTTGGAGCAGTGAATGGGTTTGATCATTCATGAGTTACACGAATACATAGCATTCTCAAGGCAATGACAAAACTCTCCACTCATCATCAAAACTGCAAACTAACCAACCAAACTCCAACGATCAACCATCCAATCAAACCTCTAAAATCATAGACTTTTTACAAAATGAACTCCCCAAACACACATGAGACTACTATTCCATAATTCATCACTATTACTATGCCTATCCTATCTGGCAATAGATCATTTTAATGTTCCACAAAAAAAAATTCTATTATTTATTTCACCCTTGTCTTAAGTTGTGATATTCATCTCTATTTTCAAAATTGATAATAAAAAAAACAAGCTGTTTTATGGCTGTACCCATTTTATCATCATCAATGAAAAATTAAATCATATTAAACATCATCATATACAAATGTAAAATAAGACTGTATGGCCAAGAAAATTTTGTAAGACAAAAAAAAAAATTTTTACTGAAAAAAAAAAATTTCACTAAAAAAAAATTTCTCTATTTTTAAGCCCACATCTCGTATCATTCTATAGACTCCCTTTTCAGGTATATGGTAAAATATCAAGCCCCATGTTGGGTGCCATTGTAACATAATTAAAGGGAGTTCAAATAATAAAGTGTAGTTCAAAAGATATTATTAAAGAATCAAAGTAAAGGTTCAAAAGAAATAGATGGTTACAATATAACTATTAGCTTATCAGAGTTGTCTACAATATATAAGATCATAATATTTAAAATAACATTGGATTTCTCAAGATATCCCACTATCAAGAATTATAAGCAAATTATTAATAACAAGTATTATAACTCAGGTATATGAAATCACGTGAAGTGAGTACACTAGTAATTCAATAAAATATAACTCAGGTATACAGGCAGTAGATCTTATCCACTTTCATTTCTTGGTTTGATGTTAAGTGCATGTTTAAACAAATACTAAGTGAATATGGTCTAGCAGGGTGCCACTAGATTATCTGAATCTAGACACGGTTATATCTAATAACCTTTCACATGTACTGGGTTTGAATCCCCTTTTTTTTTGGTACTTTATTTCTAATCAAAATGGGAGATTTTGCTTTTTGAGCCATATCACTATATGCACTAATATTTAGGTAAAAGTAAAACAACTATAAACCAAAGTGGAGTATATTAGACATAAATCATTTCTCAGATCTTGGCATAACAAATGTGTTTTAATATTTTTATAAGTTTACTAGCTCAGATTATATATAACTAATTTAGGATGGCAATTTACTCATCCTTGCATGAAATAGATGACAGGATGTGGTTATAATAATACTAAGAAATCACTAAATATTATGAAATCAATATTTATTTATGGCCTTTAAACATTTAAACAGCTCATTAATTAAAACATGATGACGATGATGATGATGATAATAATAACAATAATGACAATGGTTTCAACTACAGCTCTAGGACTAAGCCTAAACATAAAACTAATTTTTATAAAGAAATTCATAATTATTGCTTAATTTTAGCATACTTACTTATATCTTAAATAACTAATATTCAACCATTGATGATGAATAATCACACTTAACAAAGACTACACTTAATGAAATATATATGCCTCATTTAATAAAACAAACTAATATTTATTACTGCATTTCTAACATATACATAAAAATTTCTAGATAAACATGAAAATTGACATGAATAATAATAATGATAATAATTGATTATATAACAATCCTCAGATTAATTTCAAGTTCTTCCCTCTTTCCCTTCAAATGTATTTTGTATTAAGTTGGATGTCACATTGACCATGATGTTCACTCCATGAGAAAAGTATTTCAAGAAAAAAATATTATCTGCTCATTAGCACACATACTTTATAAATCTAACATGTAAGTAGAATGTTAAAAAAAAAATGTTAATAGAATTGAAAGAGCAAGTTTTAGAAACAAGTTTTAAATTATTTTCTCCCCCTCTCTTCTACCTCTGAAATGCTATACTTAACTTGAAACAAAATAATCGAATATTTTAATACTACTTGTTACTTCACATTCACCTGCAATTATACACATATAAAAATATTAATATGTATGTGCGTGTTTTATTCCATAATAACAAAATATTATTTAAAACCAAAATAATAATAATATATTAGTAATAGTTTTAACAAGGCTGTAAACCTTAGCAATGAGCGTCTGAAAAAATCGTCACTAGCGACCTCTGTAGGTCTTTAAAACACATGCTTATGCTATGAAGAAAAAAGAGAATCCCTGGATTCTCTCTAGGGATTCTCTCTTTTCTTCATAGCGTAAGCATGTGTTTTAAAGACCTACAGAGGTCCCTAGTGACGATTTTTTCAGACGCTCATTGCTAAGGTTTACAGCCTTGTTAAAACTATTACTGAAATAATAGTGAGCGTTTAATAAAATTTATAATTACAACTTTAAATAATATATTAGTTAAAACTAAAATCATAATACCATAAAAAAAATTATATTACATATTCATATTTCATAACTGTAAAATTAATAAACATATAATTTTGATACATTCATGATAATTTATGAAGCTCAAAGTTATTATTAGTAAGACATTCTTGTTTTTAATCGATCTGAATAGTCTTTAAAAGTTCTTTAAATAAAATATACCACTTTATTGCTAAAATGTTTATTAAGACTCTGATATCATAAAGAAAATAGATATAAAAGGTCATATTACCGATCTTTTGTTTGTCGCGAATTTCCAAGGGTTCAAACTTGTCTTGTATAATGTCTATATTTCTGCAGCTACCATTTCCATTTTATGTGGGAACAATCTCTTTCTTGAGGTGTATAACTATTTGATGATGATGACTCTATTGAGGTTTTTTGCTTTAGTGGACAATTTGGAAATCATTCTATTAATTTTTCTTCTCTTCCTGTCAAGCATGATTTTTTTAGTGGATGAAATACAGCGGTTGTTTTCACATTTATAAATTTTCTTGAGTTTAAAATCAGTTGTTGTAACAATTAATTGGACTTGATGATTAATATTTATCAGTAGATTAATTCATCTTCTTTGAATGCAGGTGAATGCTTTCTTTCTTCTATTAAAAACATCTTATTTCTCTGGTCAGTTGAAAAGTGTAGAATATTATTTTAGACACAACATCTTTTCTTTCCTATGTGATGTGCAGCTTCCCCCAGATGGTCTGGCAAAGATGGGACATACATATAATTTTTCTAGCCAGCCATTTCTTATATTTTCAACATTCAATTAAAGTCTAATAATCTGAATCATAATCACAATAATAATTCCAGACAGCTTTTTATATCCAATTTTTAGCTAACTTAACCAATCAGAAATAGCGTCATTTGCTATTTTTGGACAAATTCGTTTTAATTAGATCTCTAATTTATTTTCAACTAAATTATTTTTCAACTGAAAATTTTAATCTTTTTTCCAGACACTTTTGTTTTAAAAAAAAAATAGACTTAATCCTTATTTCCTTTCTTTTTTTTTACATCCTTATTTCCTTTTTTTTTTTACATCTAGGTAACATTTCAAATTTTTGACCTTCCTTCTTTAGATCTTAAGATAAGACAATTTCAAAATTAGAGTTCCCACCCATTATAAGCTCCCAAAGTGAAAAACAATTATTTACAAAAACAAAATTGCTACAAAGATAGATATCTGATTAAACAGATTTCCTCTTTTAACATAAAATTGTACAAAAAAATAATTTGACAGATTTAATCCTTCCTTTTCTTTCAATATTTAATAAATGTAAATTTCTGTATGTAATGTACACACACATCCTTCATTATTTCAAATCATTCATAAACTAACATTAAATAGTATAATTGCTAGCTTAGTAATTATAACCCTTTTATTTAATTAAATCTGTAACTTTTAAATCCCAATTACAATTATAGAAAGAAAAATAGAAGCATAGAATAAGATATTAGAATTGATCAAGCATAGGTTAGTTTTAAAGAAAGTTAAAATGTTGAATATTTGAAATATAAAACAATTAAATAGTTTACACATACATTGCCTATACGTATGCGTTATAACTTTGCTTTTTAACAGAAAAACTAAATATTAAATAGTTTAAATGTGTGTATTACCTTTCTATCAACACACAAACAAATAAAGCATATAATTGTTGTCCCACTCTCTTTCTGTTTAAAGCTTTTGAAATTTTGATCTGGTAGGGTTTGAACTTGGATGCCCTACAGCTTCTTTTATGGTTATATAAAAATGTGATGATGATTTTGTTTACACTTTCTTACATGCACATTACTATAAATTTGGCTAGTGACCAAATTGTAATGGCACAATATATATATATACACACACAGAAGTTTTCCCATCAATTTTAAAATGGTTTTAAATTAAAATGTTACCGATCTAATATTTTTTTGTTTATTGGAGCTGAATGTTTTCAAATTACAGTACCAAAAATGTTGTAAATAATAGCATCACTTTCTTACCTTAGGCAAAAAAGTTAACGTTTTTGAAAAACATGTTAGTCAGCTTGGGTAAGATAAAAAAGATAATAAATTGTGGGGAGTTAGAGTATGTAATGTGAGCAATTGATCAATTCCAGGAGTTGTAGTTGATTGAGTGTAACAGTTGCTTTGAAGTAAATAGGAGTTCAGTATTTAGTCAATATACAGTGAAGAGTTTAAACTAATCAGACCAACTAAATTTGGAGCCATCATGACCAGTAATTAAAGCAGTGCAGTAGTTAGTAGGAGAAACATGTGGTTACTGTAAAACTGCAATATGAAGAAGCAAATTATCAACATAGAAAGTGCTAGAATGTTTGGCTAAAAAGAATAGCTTGCTCTCCCTTCCCACACCATAAAGAAGTCATGAAGATGAAGAAACATGCCTAAGTGACCATCAAAGAAAATATATACCATTCAGCTCTAAAACAAATCTCTTTTTAATGTGAAGATTTAACAATGGTGAATCACCAACATATAAATTTAAAGGTAAGAAAACTCTAGATAACATTTGAAATATTTAAAGGTATTTACGAAAATACTGTAAGAAACGCATTTTGGAAAGATAAAATGAAACATAATCATTTAAAATGATTAATCCAACTAAATGATAAAATGTTATGTACCAAAATAATTTCTTATAGAATAATATAATTGCCATTATTGTTATTAAAATTTTTAAAAAAAAGTTAAATTGAAATACGTTGACAGAAATGGTGAAATGCAATAATGAATTCACTGATTTTTTTTTAAAGTAATAAAACTTATAACATTGATTCAAAGTTAAGCTCTATAATAAAGGGTATAAAGAAATATATTTCGAAATTGCTAACCTCAATCTTCCTAAACAGAATATGGAAATTATAAGAATTAATTTAGGGTGGACATACCCCGATATATGTATACTCCATAAATGCATTATGTTTAACCAAGAAAGACTTACTATTTTATATACATGAATTAAATATGCATTTATACACAAAAATTAAATATGTGTCTATATAAATGAATGAAATATGCATTTACATACAGGAATTAAATATGTGTCTATATACATGAATTAAATATGCATTTACATGCAGGAATTAAATATGCATCTATATACATGAATTAAATATGCATCTACATACAGGAATTAAATATGCATATACATACAGAAATTAAATATGCATATACATACAGGAATTAAATATGTATCTATATATATGAATTAAATATGTGAGTATATTTGAATATAATTATTGGCTACTGAATGATTAGATGAAAAGGATTAATCCAAGTGTAAATCAAACTTACCTAGGGAATTAATAGACATGTCTACTAATATGTGCATATAAGGAGAATATAAACTCACAGAAGGAAAATTTAAACTTGAGAAATGATAAGGGAAATATCCATGCAGTATACACAGACATATAAATAAATCTCTACTATGTGAATGCTGGCAGAACAGGATTGTGGAATATAAATGGTGGGCACTGTATGATCATCAATGATCCTACCAAGCATCAGATAAAATTGAACTAACTGATCTATAGGACCTGAACTATTAGAATGAATGTTATCCAAATACTGTATTTAAATAAATTGTGGTTATATAAAATATTATATCTTCTCAGTTTCATTTCACATTATTCATTTTTAGTGTACTTGTTCACAAGAATCTTATGTTCTCTGAGCTATGTTTGACATAACCTGATCTCGGTGGGTAAGGTTGTAGTGAGATGAAACTCTAGTAGTGCCGTTTGGAAAACCAAACAGATAAATTTCTAGATTTTCTCAGTCTCATTAATGCTACATCCTCTGATAAGTGGAAATATTGTTGTAGGGGGTGACATCAGCATTAGGTAATGCCAATCATTCTTTTCTTCCTGCAATATGTTCATCGGGAAATAAATTAACCCCCAAAGGGAGTGGAAACTCCAGTCTGGTTATAATATATTATCTTACAGTTTTGTAATGAATTGAGATTATAACTGTTATTAGGATTTTTACAATCTCTATAATTTCTAATTAATGACTGATTATATAAATTGTGAAATTCTGATGTAGATTGGAATGATGATATATTAAAAAAATTAAATTTACAATTGCTTAAATCTTATAACATTCTTCGATTTATAATTGTAAAATTGTGTTATTGTTTTTTTTTCTATATTGTGTATATATGTGTAGTAAGTGCCTATAAATATAATATATGTATACATAGCTTATGGCTTATCGTTGTTATATATTTTATTCTTTAAAAAATATATTAATAAAAAAAATTAATTGAATCCTCCCGTCATTTTGACCCTATTTGAAAATGTCATTTTCTTTAACTAAACTATCTGATAAAAGTTACTTAATTTTCTAATTCTGCCCAGCCTACTCAATACTTACATACATAGCAATCCATGTTGTTCAAACTCTCAACTATATCTTTATTGATTTGCTCAATGAGTAATCCCTATAACAATTATTGAGCATTTTTTTAAAAAATAAAACAATATTCTTACAATATTGCCAAATTATTTGTTTCATTACTAAAGTAATTAATTGTCATTTATTATTTATAAAGTTTAAAACCATGTTGATTAAAGTCCTGGATTTATAAATTCTTATAGTTACTCCTACCTACTTTTGTGCAATATATTTTCCGAAATATTAACATTTTTAAAAATAATAATAATCTGTATAAAAACAAAAAAACAACAAACATCTTTGAGTTAATAATAACCCAAATGCATTTATGTTACTGCAAAATGTAAAAACTTATTTTGGAATATAATATTTTAATAAAAATATCTGATTGAAGACCTAATTCAAATTTGTTTTAGAAAAAGTATGCTTAAATTAATTGTATTTTCAATAAAAATAATTGAAAATGAGCACTATTTTTTTTTAATGGAGTATATAAAAATACTAAATAAATGGTCAAATGTAGAAATAAGATTGTATTTAAGGATCACACAAAAGAAAATTATTTTTATATAAAAATAAACAAAAACTGCAAATAATAATAATCACTATAGAAAGCAATGGCAAAAAAAGATTTAAATATATGAATAAAGACTAGTTTTAAAAGAAAAATGGATGACTGAAGGAAACTTAAAAGTCTAGTTCAAATACCCTCTAATTGCAACTAGCTTAAGTATATATGCTATACTTTTTTTTCATGTGTCAAACCATCAACCGGGAAGCGAACCTGCAAACTCGGGACAACTGCTTGTAAGGTGGCTATGCTAACTACTTGGCCACCAATGCTTGACTATATGCTATGCTTGTATTTAAATAATACATATTCAGCCTTATTCTGTCCATTCCTCTTCTGAGTATTTAAATAATCTTAAGGTCCTACACATGAGAGATCAGAATGACTTATGATCAACAAGGGTATGACAACAAAATTCAATCATTATATTTTCAATAATATGGATGGCTGAAAAGTTGGAAGGTGGAGTAGACTGAAGCCTGTCCATTAAAGTTTGAAGATTTTCTATCTTAATATAAACACAGCACTAATTGTATATATATATATGGGGAGAGGGGATGATGATCCAGATAACTGATTTGTGCCGGTTCAACACAAAATACATATATTGGAGATCATTTATCTTTTTCACATGTATGTGGGCATATGTATCGATTGTATAAGATTGATTGAAAGTCTGGATTCAAATCCTCTTTAATTACATCCATTTTTAAGTAAATGTATTTAAATATTACAAAATAAATTCGTAAATAGTTTTGATACACTTAAATATGACTAGAGAAAATTAAAATTTCTGTTAATATGTGAATGTCATTAGCTAATAAATCAATGGATCAAGAAATGTAAAAAGAAATTAGAAATGAAGCAATTTTTGGGGGGAGGGGGGTGAACTGTTCAGTAATAAAGTTAAATAACTCTTTTTTCATTAAGTTTTAATAAATTAAAAATAAGTTGCTGAAATAAGTTTTAAAGGAAGTGTTAAATATAAAAAGTTAAAAAAGTAAAAACACTTCTGTTGTTATCAGAATATAAGAAAGAGTAATATAAATGGAATAGTTTTCTGGATTAAATAATTATTTAAAATGCAAATCTATTGCCAGTCTTTGAGTAAATTGTTTAACCCTGTTAAAATAAAGAGGGGAAAAAGTTAATAATAGAAAACGTACAAAAAAATAGGAACAAAAAAAATTAACTACTAATTTAAAAAAAAATTCTGAAGTTTTGTGGTGATGATATTTTAGAGGTTATAATATATTCGGCTATTTCCATTATCTATCATTAAATTTTGAATATCTAGACAATTTTAAACTTTATTTAAACTTTTTAAATACAAACAACTATTAATAATAACACACAAATAGACAACATAAGTTGATAAATTTTATAACATTTCTAGTGGTATTATTTTCCATTCTTCTTTGGGTACAAGAATTGCTTTAAATTTTGATATTCATGAATCTAAACGTGTAAGTTCAGCTCCTATGCTAATATTGTCACTAGTCGGGCCAGCAATACCTGAAGAAAATCAGAGATTAGTACCATTCAAAACATAGTATAGTGTACTAACCTATCTTGACTATTTGTGTGTTATTACTAACAGTTCTGTTGTGTTTGAAAAATTTAAATAAAATTAAAAAATTTCTAGACATTCAACATTTAACAATAGATGGTAGAAATAGCCCAACATATTATAACCAATGATTCAATGTTTACATGAATAAGTATTTCTTTTTAAATTAAAAACTTACATTCAAATTATATCATCATCAACCATTATCATTCTACTGCAGGATGAAGGTCTGTCCAAGTTCAATCCATCTTCTCCAATCTTTAGCTTCTCTTCTCCACATCATCCCTATGCACTTTCTTATTTCATCCATCCATCTCACATGTGGTCTCTTTCTGGGTCTTTTTACAATCTCTTGGAACCCAGTTTAAGATTTCAATTGTCCATCTATTATCATCTCTTCTAACAATATGTCCAGCCCAACTCCACTTTAATCTTTTAATTTTTTCAATGAGGTCACTAACACCTGTTTGTTCTCTTACCCATACATTGCATTTTCGATTCTTGTTACTTCCAAAATTCATCTCTCCATACTTCAGTGAGTGGTCTGAAGTCTCTTTATTGCTCTTCTATTAAGGGTCCAAATCTCAGATCCATAAATAAAAACTGGTAAAACACATTTATTAAAAACCTTTCTTTTCAAACACATAGGCATACTTCCTTTTAGTATCAAATTATTTCTACCAAAAGCACTCCACCCAAGTTTAATTCTATGATTAATTTCATCAATTATGTTTCCATCTGTATTAATAATCTGACCGAGATATTGTAACTGTTAACTTCTTCTAATTCATCAAAATCAATCTTTATTTTCATATTTTGAGCAAATCGATTAAACATTACTTTAGTCTTTTTAATATTTATCTTTAGTCCTACTTTCCTACTTTCATCTGATAACTCCTGCAACATTTCCTGCAGCTCTGAAACATTATTTGCATAAACAACTACATCATTTGCAAAATCGAAATGGCTTGAATAATCTTCATTTACTTTCACTCCTTTAGTTTCCCATTTTAATCAACAAAATACTTCTTCCAACATTGTTGTAAAAAGTTGTGGAGATATGGAGTCACCTTGTCTTACACCCTTCTCAATGTTGACTTTCCCAGTATCATTATGTAATCTAATTGTTGCTGTTGCATTTTTATAAATATTCTTTAAAATATGACAATATCCTGGATCTATACCTTGATGATCTAATGCTTTATTCACTGAAGAAACGTTTATAGAATCAAATGCTTTTTCATAATCTACAAATCCAAAACATAATGGCAACTAATATTCATTTGTCCTTTCTATAACTTCTTTCACACTGTACTAAAACCACTTTTAAATCCAGCTTGTTTTTTTAGTTGGTGGAAATCCAATGTTCTCAGTAGACGAGTTGTAATTATCTTGGTAAAAATTTTGTATAAAACTAATAAAAGGCTGATAAGTCTGTAATTTCTAATATCTTCTTTAGCACATTTTTAAATATTAATATTGTTACTGCATTTTTCCAATCATCTGGTACATTTTTATCATTTGGACATTTGGTATATAACTTTGCTAAAAAATTTCTATTTCTTCACCTGCTTCTTTTAATATATCAATTATAATTCCATCATTACCTGGAGCCTTTCCTTTCTTCAAACATTTAATTGCATGTCTCACTCTTTCATTTAAAATTCTAGGCAATTCAGAAGAAGTAATAGATACAGGAGGTACTTATTCTTTATTACTATATAATCCTTGATAAAAGTTTTCCTCCCATTTCATGATGTCATCTCTCTTTTTAGTAATAATTCCCTCTTTTTTTTTTATTGCAGATATAATTTTTCTACCAATACCAAAATGTTGTTTTACATTCTTGAGATTTTTATTTTCTTCTACAGCTTTCCTTGCTAGTTCACAGTTGTACTTTCTTATATTATTTTCAACTCTTTTCAGCACCAGTTTACAAAATTCGAGATATTCAATCCTTTTTAATGCATCATTTTTGTATATCTTCATATTCCTTCTTTTCTTCATAAATTCTCTCGCTTCAGTAGAAATTATTGTCATCTTTAAAAATACACTGTTGTTAAATGAAAACAATATAAATATATCTATCTTATTATTAAATGTCATTAAGACGACATCGGGTTTTTCATATCTTATAAATGAAACTGTCTATTTATTCTCTCATAAAATGAAGTTGTTATTGGTACTTCAATCTAATCAACTCCATATTGTTTTCTTCTAATATAGATAGATATAAAAACAAACTATAGAATTCTTCTTTTTTTTTGGAAGACTTTATTCTCACATTAATTATTGTTTTGGCCAAACCAAGTTATGTATTTTTTGATTTAATTATAAAAAAAAGAATTATTAATGAAAAATAATTGTATAAATTAATGCAAAACTTTTATTCATTAAACATGTTTAAATTTCTTCAATAATCAATATACATACATATATATATATATATAATAGATTGAATAATTTAATTAATGAGAGTCTTATTCATGATTCTCATCGCAGTAACATTTTACCATTAATATTTTTAAAATTCCATTTTTTATAGCTCGCTGATACATCATATATTCATATTGGCAATAAAGCAAGCTTCTTTGATTTTTTCTTTTTGTTATTTTCTTTCTTCACAACTACTTCAATATATGGAGCAAATTCTTGTCCATTTGCTTATATATTAGAAAGATAAATCTAACTTTACTAGTTTGTCAATATTTTATATTCATAAAAAACGAATGTGAACATAGATTCGATCCAGGTATTGTTGAAATAATTTTGAAAAAAGAAATGACAGAAAGAGAAATATCAAAGAAGCTTCGTTTATTGCCAAAATGAACACATTGTAAATCACCAGCGTTACTAGTAATAGTAAAAAATTAAGTGTCTTTTTTTATGTTAAGGATGAAATATTATGAGTAAATAGAGAGAGAAAAAAACAGTAATATGGCATCAGGAAAGGCTAAGAAAATAAACGAAATGAAACAAAAATAGAAATAAAATAATGAAGATTTTAAAAAGGTACTTTTTTTTATCTAGATTGTTAGCACAGTAAATGTCAAGCTCAGTATAAAGCAACAGAGCAATTAATATGTGAAAACATTACACCTAGCTATAAAGCAAAGGTACAATTAATACGTGTAAAACATTACACTTAGCTATAAGATGAGCTTGTACCCACTATTTGAAAGATTAAATATCAGTATCAAAAAAAAAAATACAAAAATTAAAATATAATTAAATATTTATACAGCGCTATGTTGATAAATTGTAAATGTAAATTAGCGATCAGGCTAATGCACATGCGCTTTAAAGATAACTATACTTAAACGTTTGGGTCCAAAAGTTAGATGGATTCATTCTACCTTTTCTAAAGACTTTATCTTGTGTTTGAGAATGTTAGTATTATTTATGTATAGTTATCTTCTTTAAAGCGCATGTGCATTAGCCTGATCGCTAATTTACATTTAAAAATTAAAATAGAAAAATGATAATGTTATATTTTGAAATATTTCCACCATTTAGTTGAATTATTTAATGCTTTCTTTAAAAAGTCAAACTTTATTTATACTTTTCTGACTACATTTGACTGATACTTTTCTATTATATTTGAAAAAGTATAAATAAAGTTTAGATTTTTAAAAAAAATATTTAACAATTTGACTAAATGATGGAAATACCTCAACATATTGCTACAAAGAGAAATATTAAAACTTTTAAAAAATAATACATTAAAAACCAATAATGTTTATATATTTTGATCTTTAAAAGGCTTTTTTTTTCATATAGGTCTAAGTCATAAAGCTAATTCAAGTTTATAAGTTGCAAGTAGTAATAACAAATTAATAATTATATGTTTGCTTGGCATTTTAACTTCAAAATATGTGTGTGATAGGTAAATGTAAATATAAACAACCGAACTGATAAGTCTAACAAGAGTCATACAAAACTGAATTTAAAAAATTTGACCTTCTTGGTGGCAACTATTAGTAATGAAATTTCAAAGTGAATCTGGCTTGATTTCAAGACTACATGAATTAAATGAATTTGGGTGTGAGTTTGTGCTCCTTTTCCTCAAGTGTGGTGATAGGGGTCATAAGTGGCTTGGTTCATTTGAGGGAATGGTCGACGATCATTGTCTAGCCCGGGAATACCAGCCGGGAGGGTGAAAGTCACTACCTTCACATGGATTTTGCCCTGAAGGTCTATTGCACCTCTTGATGGATTATTTGATAGGTCAGGGTTGATTTGCACTCACTATCATTAGGTTGCATCTATTAACTTTAAATTTAGTGCATTTGTAAAGCAGTTGGTCTGTTTTGAGCCACCGCATTTTTTTTTGTAACATTGATGGAGTTCTGTTTTGTGGGCATGGGTCTGCACTCCCCTCCTTTTCTTCAGGGGTGGCTGGTTATAGACATTAGGTGTCTGGTTTATGGTGTGAGCTGTTAACAATTTTGCCACTGTCCAGAACCCCTGCCGGGGGGCTACATGGTCAAAGTTGGTGCTATCCTGCTCTGGTTGGCTGCTGTGTCCCCTGATAGGCTGGTTTTGGGCAGTGTCCATCTGGTTCTTTACTTATTACTTCTTAGTTTTTACCCAAGTTGGCTTTCCAATTTTGGGCAGGTAGACCGATTGTGGTCCCTGCTCAATTTGACTGCTAATTGGGAGGCAGAGGTATTCAGAATGGTCTTAACATGACTCGGCTGTGGTTTGAGAGTTTATTGCTTGGTGAACTTGGGCCTTCGACCTCACCACCTGTTGTGGCGGTTGGCATAATGCTGAACTTCACCTATTCAGCTGAAGTATTTGAGTCTTCACATTAATCACATTACAACAATTTTTATGGATGTAATTATTTTTGAACATATTTACATTTTACCTTGTTACATTGAATCACTGTGTAATCCTCAATGGGTAAGTGTACCAAAATATTTTTTGTAATCTTTTATTAATAAAGGTTACTTTGAGAAAAAAAAAACTTATTGAAATATAATTTTAAAATATTAGAAGCTCTGAATTATCTTGTTAATGCTGATATGAGTAGAAAAATGAAATATAAAGGGCAATATTATATCAACTTAAACTTTAGGTTTTATTAATAGCATAAAATATGATTCAAGATTTGAAAATTAATATATAATTTTAATAATGATAACTTTTAAGTCTTTCTAAATGAGAGTTGATCCAAATACAAAAATATTGCTCTGGTTGCTATTATATTTTTATTAATAACATGTAAATAAGAAAAATTGAATAATAAATTAATAACAATGATTAATTCTCAAGTAAAATTGGAGCAAAATCTATTGATAATTTTCTGAGCAATGTAAAATGTGCCAAAAAAATATACAGTTGAAAGAAAAAAAACAATATCACATTGGGTAATACAAATTTATTCATATCATATATGGTCAATCACATTATAGGATTACTTATATAACTTTTATGATATTTATCTTTGTATTATTTGCAACAGTACAGTATTGTTACTAAGCGTTTATCACTAAGTTAATAAAAGGTTGGGAGGGTTGAAGATTCTAAATGACTAGTTGAAAAATTGGGAACAACTTGTTGAGTGTTTAAATCATTTTTCATGAGTAATTACAAACCACAAATAAATTCTGAAAATTGGAATTAAAACATTTACCCAGTTTATTTTTAATATATAGCATAAAAACTTTATTCTATCTTTATTGCAACTGATTGGAAGACAATAATACACAAAAAATTGGCATATGGGTTTTGAATAAATCAGTTGATTTATCAGGGGTAAAGCTTTCTTGAAAGATATTAAAAAGAATTCAATTGAGAAAAATAAAAAAGTTATATTTGCAAAACTATCAAAAATGTGAGTATAAAATTGTAAGAATAAGAGTTTGATATCTGAGAATTTATGGAATACAAAAGAATAAAAATTATGCAAGAAGAATGAAACAGCCAACGTAAAAATAGCATTTCTCATTAAATAATTTTACCAAAATAAATAAATAAATGAATAAAAAGATGGGATAAATTAATATTCATAAAAATATATGAAGAGTTATACATCACATGATCACTATCTTCCATGCTTGCTCATAACTGTTGTTATAATAGGCAAAACTCTCTCCATACAGTAGTGCCACTCTAAGCAAGACAGAGTAATCAATGGATGCCAGAAGGCTTGTGCATAAAATCCCCATCTAGTGCCTACTCATCCAATATCCCCAAACTAGTTTCTGGCTTATGGCCTTCATCAGTGAGGAGCCTTGGATCTGAGAATACTGCACCTAGATCTTAGGATCTAATGCAACCCTCCAGCAGCCACCTTTTAACTCTACATAACTAATAAACTATGAGAATAAAATTGAAAACACACAGATATTTTTAATCTAAGCTTAATAGCTCCAATAGTCATATGAGTCTGAACTCAGTTTAGCACCCACACATTTTGGTGTCTTTGGCTCTTTTACAACCATAGCCACCACCTTCCTATAAGGCAGGATTGATATTAAACCTTAAAACATCACATAATCACTATCTTCCATGCTTGCTCATAACTGTTGTTATAGTAGGCAAAACTCTCTCCATACAGTAGTGCCACTCTAAGCAAGACAGAGTAATCAATGGATGCCAGAAGATTGAAGATATCTGTGTGTTTTCAATTTTATTCTCATAGTTTAGTAGTTATGTAGAGTTAAAAGGTGGCTGCTGGAAGGTTACATTAGATCCTAAGATCTAGGTGCAGTGCTCTCAGATCCAAGGCATCACTGACTAAGGCCATAAGCCAGAAACTAGTTTGGGATATTGGATGAGTAGGCACTAGATAGGGATTTTATGCACAAGCCTTCTGGCATCCATTGATTATTCTGTCTTGCTTAGAATGGCACTACTCTATGGAGAGAGTTTTGCCTATTATATATAACAAGAGTTAAATAAATTATTTTAGGTGCAGAGTTGTTTCTTTTTCCGAAATCTATATACATCAATTTTCAAGCAACATACTTTTAAGGGTACTTAAATAAAAGTTGTGGAATTACTTAAATAAGGGTCTAAAGCATAATTTAAAATCATCATTTGATAATGTATTATTATCATAATACTAATGAAATATAAGTAGACATCAGAAAAAAAAAAGTGGACCTTATTTTAAAATCAACAAAAACAAAATTGATGAAAATAAGTCAATAATAACCTTAAATAGTAAAGTATATTGTATACTTTAATCCATAAATACTAAGATTCTAATATTACTAAAGATAAAAAACATGGGAGTGGGAAATAAAATAAATGAAAAGAATTGAGTGACAAGATTTATTTTTATAAATATAAAAATTTGTTTTTAACTTTTGGACAAATAGAAATTGTCTAGAAATAAAATCTTACAAAATTATATTTAGATTATCCTTATGTTGCAGAATAGTAATCTCTCAAAATCAGATAAATATCAATATTAAAAAAATATTGATTTGTACTAAAAGTCAATAAAAGTATCTAAACAAGAGTAATACTAAATATTGTCTAACGAATTTAGGATTTCTCCAGATTGTGTATCCATAATTAACATAGTTTTTCATCCAAAATAAGTTGTTAAATAATTTACTCATATACTTCTGAAATCAAAATAGTTGCAGGACAAGTTGGCTAGATTAGTAAAATAAATATCAATGAACTAAATATTAGGAACAAATATTATGTAAGTTTTATCATTAGTGGGATGTATAGAGTTGAGCTTAAAATTTTTTTTACAGAATCAAAAACTTTTCTGTAATCATTAAAATCTAAATGATGTTTGTGGCATTATAAATCAAAATGGAATTATTTATAAGAATATTTTATCCAGACTATAGCATCAGTAAGTGTGACATTTAGGGCATTCTTATAAAAAACTTAACATGATTTTATTTTTATTCATTACGTCATAGCTCTAACACTGGGGTGCACTGCATTAAATATCCCAAAACATTTATGCTAGTAGTTTATCTCTGATTATAGATAGATAGATAGATAGATAGATAGATAGATAGATAGATAGATAGATAGATAGATAGATAGATAGATAGATAGATAGATAGATAGATAGATAGATAGATAGATAGATAGATAGATAGATAGATAGATAGGTAGGTAGGTAGGTAGGTAGGTAGGTAGGTAGGTAGGTAGGTAGGTAGGTAGGTAGGTAGGTAGGTAGGTAGGTAGGTAGGTAGGTAGGTAGGTAGGTAGGTAGGTAGGTAGGTAGGTAGGTAGGTAGGTAGGTAGGTAGGTAGGTAGGTAGGTAGGTAGGTAGGTAGGTAGGTAGGTAGGTAGGTAGGTAGGTAGGTAGGTAGGTAGGTAGGTAGGTAGGTAGGTAGGTAGGTGGGTGGGTAGGTGGGTAGGGGTAGGTAGGTAGGTGGGTAGGTAGGTGGGTAGGAGGGGGTGGGTAGGTGGGTGGGTGGGTAGGTAGGTAGGTAGGTAGGTAGGTAGGTAGGTAGGTAGGTAGGTAGGTAGATAGATAGATAGATAGATAGATAGATAGATAGATAGATAGATAGATAGATAGATAGATAGATAGATAGATAGATAGATAGATAGATAGATAGATAGATAGATAGATAGATAGATAGATAGATGGGTGAGTGGGTGAGTAGAAGGGTGGGTGGGTAGGTCAGTAGGTAGGTAAATAGACAGACAGACAGATAAACAGACAGACAGAGAGATAAAAATAAAAGTTTTAAATAGCAAAAATCATTCCAGCATTCTTTTACTGAGAAATCACTGAAGAAAAAATATTACAATCCAGGTATAGTTTACTATTTTTATTGTTCACTGAATGTTTTATATTTTGTCATTATTGTGGTGCTTAATTTTGTTTTATCAAAAATATCTAAATATCCACTTACTAACCAAAGTTATATGTGTAAATGATTATTTAAAATTAAAATATGCTTTCTTATTACTACCTAAAATAATCTAGATTTTACTCAGATTCAAACATAGTAAATGGTTGCATTAATCATCACATTATAAGGCTCTTTATATATATATATAATATAGATCAAGCATATTAGTAAATTATGGAATTAATTATAACTGCAGATATTACACTTCCTTTATTAAAAGAATGATGCTTTCTTTTTGTTTCCTAATATTTAATTGAGAGCCCGTTTGACATTTTCATGTTTTCAAAAATTTATTTATATATGTATAGAAGGAAAGAATTAGGCAAAAAGTTTGATAATAACAATTTTATTATATATATATTTAAAAATAACGGTAAAATATCAGTTAAGTAATTCCCTTTATTAAATTGCGGTTTTACTGTAATGAATTCTGTAATATGTTTTTATTTTTAGAAAGTAATTTTAGCTGTTTTAATTGTTGAAAGATGATTCAATTTTATCAAAACAAACATATTATTTTCTTTTATATTATAAAGTTAATTTATTTTGTTATGTGAGCTTCACTGAATAATTTATTTATTCAGTATTTCTCTTAAAATTAATCAAAGTAAGAAGGAAAACAATTATTATCATGACAATTATTAAACTTCGGGTTTAAAAATTGATTACTTATTTACAATATATCAAAAACTATTGTATATATAACCCAATATTATAAAAGGAATAACTATCTAATAAATTATAAATACTCACACCGTTTCCACATTTGCAATCAAAATGAAATCAAAGCAGTTTTTAAATCACCTACGTTTAAAAAAAAAAGTATTCAAATACAATATATATTTTTCCAGTCAGCCATGTATGTATTTTAAAAATCTCTCTACATTTATCGCGTTTTCCCATACTTGACTTTTTAGAACAAGTTGTAAAGTATCAGTTTATAGATAAAATTTACTGCTTAAGTTAAAATTGTTCGAGTAAATATTGAGTTTAGTCTAGTGGCGAAGATTGCTCGTTTTATAATGTATATAATGTAATTGAATGAGACTTGGATCATATAGCATTTACAATGAAGGAGATAATCTTTATTCTCTATCATTACCAAAAATTATAGCATAGCTAGGCATACAGCCTAAAGGTCCACATATATACGATCTAAACACAACATTAAATGGGAAAATATATCTTATAATTGACACCCTTGATTTATTCATAAAACTATGGTTGTGATAAATGCAATTAAGGAAGGGTAGATAGAGATTACCTTTTTTGGATAGATAACCATAAGAAAATAATGAAGATTTCTGCAGGGTCAATCTTAAAATGAAATTTTGATTCCTCATACTAAAATTATTAAAGCACTTTTTCTCTAGTCAGTAAAATCAAGTGCATATAGTAACATGAGGGTTTAAACTTATGTCTTGGCAGACTTATGCCGTAAATATGTAATGGATTAGATTTTAACATTTAGAGTCCCAAAGTTGACAGCCCATAAATATGTAATGGTTCTTATTTACTGAGATGAGGGCTTTGTATCTTAATACTATCAGATCTAGGGGCTTTAAATAGGATACTAAGAATAACAAGATGAAGTAATTAGCCAATTATCATGCCTTCTTTCAATGAGCTATAATTTAGACACAATTTAGGCTACTTCATCTATACTTATCCCCTCTTTCAGATTCCACATATGTCTCAGAATTCGAATTCAGATAGAATATTGCAATAAACTCTCTTCAGCAATGATTTTACATCAGATATATATAATCATATATTTACATGAGTTGTATGTAATTTAGAAGGTGCATTTTATTATCTTACCATGTTATTATATGCTTAAAAAATGTGTGGGTGTGTACATATGATAATCAATTGATGAGTAGAAAAGAAATTATTCTAGTAAACTATTGACCATTTAATGATGATTAAATCAACAAAATTTATTTACAAATGAGATAACACATCAATAATAATTTTAAAAAATTTCGAAATTAGAAAAACTTTAACAATAAAAAAAAGTATTTATATATTAATGAAAGTATCAATTATGTATCTCTATCATATACATATATAAATATATCCCTTTATTAATCCTTTCCCATGATAGGCATACATGAATAGATAATTATTATGGAAAAATGTATTAAATAATAACAAAAAAAATCATTAATCCAATGTTGCATCCATTATGAACCAACTAATTAATGTATATATATATATATATATATATATATTAATTAATTAGTAGGTATCTAATAATATATATATATATATATATATATATATATATTAAGTAGATTTCTAGTTTATTCCCAGTATTAGCAATTTCTTATCCTTTGAGTCACCCTTTTCTATGTATTAGTAAAATAGAAAATGACTAGTCAATCAAGGGTGTTACTCATCCAAACTGAATAAATACTTATTGAAGAATGTTAGTAAAAACAATATAAACAATGTAAGTTCTGTCTTGTATCAAATATATTTTTAATATGGAATAGTAGTAAATAAAATCTTACCTCTATCCATATTGTGGGAAGGATATGCGGTGATAAACAAACCTAAAGTAATGTCACTATGTAACATGGGGAGGATTATCTAAATTTTATTAAAAAATAAAAATTTATTTCAACTTCTCCACATTTTCTAAGATTTAGATACAATGGACTCTCCCATATTCTAAAAATTTTGGTTTCCAAATACGAATATGAACAAAACTAATAATAAAAAATATATAAAACAATATCTACCAACATATACATAAAGAATATTTTTTATTATCACACAACACACTGATATTTCTTTATGATTGATGTGAAGCAGTGAGTTAGGCAATACAATTATCTAATATGCACTATCTGTCAATGTATAAGTTAAAATGTTATGGTAGTTTAGGCGATCCTCACAAAAAATCCTCAATGAAGTATCTAGCAGATATAAGATTAGTGAAGCTGGTATAGATATTTTTTATGTTTGAAAATTTTAAGTATAACAACATTTCTGAATTTTCTCCTGCAGAATAATGTATATATTAATTTAAATATTGTAAAGAGCTTGTATATGTAAATATCTATAAGTTATTGGGTGTACTGGGTGACTTTATTACAGATGCTTATCACTAAAAATTCATAGAGCTTATATTAAGTATTTTTAATATTTTCTCTATATTTGAGTAGTATTCATATTATTACCTTTAATTTATTAGATGTAAACATTGAAATACAATATTTGTTCTATGTAATAATCTAGGTAACATCTTAACTACAATATAACCAAGCAACAGTGAATTAAACCTGTTAATATAAGCTGAGATCATATAATATAATAATACCATTAGTATTTGACTGACCATATTAAACCAAAAAAGGAACACTTCTAGTTTAATATTCTAGTTGATAGAAGAATAGTAAATCATAGTATCTATGTAAAAATCACTATTTTTATATCAGCTAGATATTAAACTAAAAGCATTCCGGTTTTATCCTAATATGGGTCTGGTGACTACTATTGTCATTACTAGATCATGCCATACCAGTTTGCATTACCAGTTTTAATTGGTTTGTATGTACCTTAGTATATGAAGCAAATTTCATTATATCTCTTTGATCTCTTCTGTATCTCATCTCTCAGGCTCATCCCTCATATTCATTTGTATTTAAACTTAAATTTTGTAGCACCTGGAGTGATGATGAATGATTATTACTTTTGGGTAATGCTAGTGACTACTTAGTAGTGTGTTTATCTCTTATTGCTCATATTCATTCTTTTTATATTTAATTTTATATTTTATATTAACTTGGAAATGATGATTATGAGTGCCATCACCCCAGGTTGACCCCTGATGAGTCCATACTATTACAAATGGCTATCCTACTGTGAGTTGATCATGATCACATACTGTTGGCCATCATAACAAAATTGCCACTCAACTTGATCTCAAATAACCACATCTGAGAATGAAAAAATATATACCTTTTATGCAGAATTAATTTTAAAGTATTACTGTGAAATATGTGACAAGAGCATTGATGATGATCAGCATGTTTTAGAATCCAGAATTATTTTTGTGCTATTGTATTTCTTATGGATTATCACTTAAATTTGTGCATCCAAATTATGGTTTAAATAAATTGCCCCAAGCTGGAAATGACTAAATAAATAGCCTGGTCTACAGTAGACCAATTTCAAATTCAGTCACAAGATTGACTATTGATTAATGATATTTTTGATCATTCTTGATGATGAATGATTATTACTTTCGTTCAATGCTTCTGAACTTATAACTACTTACTTATAGTTAGTTCTGTACTGATCTCTCATACTCCTAGTCATTCCTCATTATATTCATTATCATTCTTTTATATTTAAATTTTACACTAACTTGGATTTACTTAACATAGTGTTGGTGTTGATCTCTCATTATAATCATGCTCATTTCATTTACATTTGATATTTAATTTTATATTTTTATTAAACTGTGATTGTTGATGATGATGATATATCATCTACTCAAGTTCACCATGTGAATCCATACCATTACAAATGTCTACCCAATTGTGGGCCAATAATGATTGCATAATGGTGGCCCACACAACAAAAATGCCACTCAACTTGATCTCAATGTAATCACACCTGAGAAAGAAAAAAGTATGCATTTTAGGCAGAATTAATTTTAAAGAATTATTGTGCAATTGTGGCAAGCATATTGATGATTATAAATTATGGTAGTCATGGAGGGACCATACTGTGGCCATCAGATGGCACTGTGACACCATCAACAACTGGCCTGAAGTCTGCAAGTGATAAATTTATATACAAAAGTGGCTGAAAATTGACAAATAAAAATGTCTGAGGATATATATATCCAAGAAATACATCGAAAGTACAAATTATAAAAAAAAAAAACAAGAAAATGCTATAAAATTCAAATTAAAAGAAAAAATGATGAAAATACAAGAAAGACCTACCCCCTCCCCTAAAATTAAAATTTCTTCACTTAACTCAAAAAAAATAAACATGCCTGAGGCAATATATATCCAAGAAATACATCGAAAAAACAAATTATAAAATAAAACCAAGAAAATGTTATAAAATTCAAATTAAATAACAATAAATCAATGAGAATATGAGAAAGACTACCCTCCCCCCCTAAAATCAAAGAAACATGGCAGACAAAGAGCGGGAAACCCAAAAACATCAAATTATTTACCTTTCAACATAAATACACATCTACGATCATATTGGAAAGCAATTAATTGTTCTCTGGCTTTCAAATTATTGCATATCTAAATTGAGCAATAACATTTAAATAATTAAAAGCAATATAAAAAAAATAATTATCAACATAAAATCCACCCTTACCCCCAAAGTAGCTGTAATTGGCAAATTAAGTAGCTTTCAATATTTTCAAATGATCAGATTTAAAAGCAACGGTTATATAAACTAAAAAGAATATTACATGAGAGAATCTATTTCTCAAATTAATTATTGACTGGTTTGAAATTATGACACATCATCAAAAATAAGTCAAACATAAAACATACCCCCTCCCCCAGTGAAGAATTTCTATCCAAAAATAAACTGAAATGGACAAATTAAATAAAACAAATACTTCTAAAATACAAATTAAAAAAAAAACAACCCCAAAAAACACTATGCTCAAGAATTCAATCAAAAATAATTAAAATGCAAATACAGAATTTGGTGTATTACTAAGAAATAACACCCTCCCCCCTTCTGCATGAGGTTATAGCAAGTTATTTGTTATTTATTAATTAATAATTATATCAAGTTTGAAATAGAATTTAAAATAATCATTGATTACAGTTACAGGAAAAAATATTATATTTTTGGCAAGAACATTACAAGATTTTATTTTAACAAGAATTTAAATAAATAAGATTATTAAAATAGAGTTTTAAAAATATATTTGTAGAAATTTTACCAACTTTTTGTTTGAAGTTCAGTTCACCACCATTTACACAATGATGAGTTGATCGATGTCCTGCCTTGTTTACAACTCTTCTTTAATTAAAATTATAAAATTTACCTTTCTATTTTTAAATTTCTTAAGTTAGCACTTTTATCAAAGGTGATTGATCTCCATGTGAATAATAGCAGATTTAAAAAATACTTTAACAGAAGACATCAACAAAACACTAGCAAAGTTATTTAAAGAAGTTGCTGATTGAAATATAGCATATATAATATCCAAATGCAGTTTCAAATAACAAATGATTCTTCAGCATTTTGACAAAGAGAAAATATTTTTTTTTAATTTACTTTAGTACCATATTCTGTGCACACTGGTAATTATATCTAAGATGCATATTTCATTAAGTTTTATTTAAACAAAGTTGCAAATTGAAATGTGACATAATAGCTCTTTCTTACATTAAAAAATATAGGCACAAACAATATCCTTCCACAAAATATAACACCACTAATGCAATTCAAAATACGAAAAGAATTTCTTTAATTAAAATTATCAAATAATAAATGATTCTTCAGTATTTTGACAAAGAGAAATGATTTTCTTTAAAATATAATTTTAAAATATATTTTTTTAATGTAAGAAAGAGCTATTACATCACATTTCAATTTGCAACTTTGTTTAAATAAAACATAATGAAATATGTATCTTATATATAATTTCCAGAATATGGTACTAAAGTATATTTTAAAGAAAATCATTTCTCTTTGTCAAAAGGGTAAAGAATCATTTATTATTTGATAATTTTAATTAAAGAAAATCATTTTGTATTTTGAATTGCATTGGTGGTGTTATATTTTGTGGAAATATATTGTTTGTGCCTATATTTTTTAATGTAAGAAAGAGCTATTATGTCACATTTCAATTTGCAACTTTGTTTAAATAAAACTTAATGAAATATGCATCTTATATATAATTACCAGTGTGCACAGAATATAGTACTAAAGTAAATTTTAATGAAAATATTTTCTCTTTGTCAAAATGCTGAAGAATCATTTGTTATTTGAAACTGCATTGGGATATTATATGTGCTATATTTTAATCAGCAACTTCTTTAAATAACTTTGCTAGTGTTTTGTCGATGTCTTCTGCTAAAGCATTTTTTTAATCTCCTATTATTCACATGGAGATCAATCACCTTTGATAAAAGTGCTAACTTAAGAAATTTAAGAATAGAAAGGTAAATTTTATAATTTTAATTAAAGAAGAGTTGTAAACAAGGCAGGACATCGATCAACTCATCATTGTGAACTGAACTTCGAACAAAAAGTTGGTAAAATTTCTACAAATATATTTTTAAAACTCTATTTTAATATTCTTATTCATTTAAATTCTTGTTAAAATAAAATCTTGTAACGGTCTTGCCAATAAATATAATATTTTTCCTGTAACTGTAATCAATGATTATTTTAAACTATTTTAAACTTGATATAATTATTAATTAATAAATAACTTGCTATAACTTCATGCAGGAGGGGGGTTATCTCTTAGTAGTACATCAAATTCTGTATTTGCATTTTAATTATTTTTGATTGAATTCTTGAGCATAGTGTTTTTTGGGGTTGTTGTTTTTTTTAATTTGTATTTTAGAAGTATTTGTTTGATTTAATTTGTCCATTTTGGTTATTTTTGGATAGAAATTCTTCATTGGGGGAGGTGGTATGTTTTATGTTTGACTTATTTTTGATGATGTGCCATAATTTCAAATCAGTCAATAATTAAAATAGATTCTCTCATGTAATATTCTTTTTAGTTTATATAACTGTTGCTTTTAAATCTGATCATTTGAAAATATTGAAAGCTACTTAATTTGCCAATTTCAGCTACTTTGGGGGTAGGGGTGGATTTTATGTTGATAATTATTTTTTTTGTATTGCTTTCTAATTATTTAAATATTATTACTCAATTTAGATATGCAATAATTTGAAAGCCAGAGAACAATTAATTGCTTTCCAATATGATCATAGATGTGTATTTATGTTGAAAGGTAAATAATTTGATGTTTTTGGGTTTCCCGCTCTTTGTCTGCCATGTTTTTTTGATTTTAGGGGGGTAGGTCTTCCTCGTATTCTCATCAATTTATTTTTTTTTTTAATTTTAATTTTATAGCATTTTCTTGGCTTTTTTTTTATAATTTGTTCTTTTGATGTATTTCTTGGATATATATTGCCTCAGGCATGTTTATTTTTTGAGTTAAGTGAAAAAAATTTGATTTTAGGAGGGGGCTTTCTCATATTTTCATGGAATTTTTTTTTTAATTTGAATTTTATAGCATTTTCTTGTTTGTTTTTTTTTATAATTTGTACTTTCGGTGTATTTCTTGGATATATATTGCCTCAGACATTTTTATTTGTCAATTTTCAGCCACTTTCATATATAAATTTATCACTTGGAGGCTTCAGGCTGGTTGTTGATGGTGTCACAGCACAATCTACTGGCGGTAGAATGGTTCCTCCACAACTACCCAAATTATAAAATAGTAGTTTTAATGTATATTTAAAAAGTTTATGTTTAGACTTGAATAGGAAATCTATGATTTTTGAGAATTGAATGGTGTTTTTGATTGTTGGTATTTGTTTAGCTGTATTTTTAGTTTGATGATGGACAAAGGGTCTTGTCATTGGCTTGAGGATACAATGTTTTCATACAACTCTGAGGTGTGTTCTATCTCAGGTATTGCTCCAACCCACATTCTGATTTCCTATTGTTTATCATGGTGCAGTTAACCAAGTCCTGCCATGTTCTCAGCCTCTAAGTCTCCAAAAAAAGGAGCAAAGCATAATTCCATATTTTCTAACCCCTAAGACTCAAAAGAGCAGGGCTTGCAATGATTTTTTCATTTTTATTTTATATCAAGGTTTGTGGTAGTGTATTCATGGTGCATTGGATACTTGTAGTCTAGTGACTGAATTCTTTATCTATTTCAAAATTGAAGGTCACTATTTATTCTGTTAGCTGTCATGTGCTTGTCAAATCTTCAGAAAATTGATGAGTACGTAGTTTGAGGTATGAACTTTGTATTAATTATACATGTAAATTAAGTAAAATATTGTTACATGAATGTTTCATTTCTATTTTCCTTTTCCCCTTAATATGGGTTATGAACCCATGTTGTGTTTCATGATCTACAGCAATAGTGTATGTATGTATGTATATACATATATATATATATATATATATATATATATATATATATATATATATATATATATATATATATATACATATATATTCATGTTTTATTTCTATTTTCCTTTTCCCCTTGAGATGGGTTATGAACCCATTATGTATTTTTATATTACAATAGATGTAATAATAATTATAAAATTCCAGTATTTTGTTTAGAAAATTTTTTTGTAATACAAACAAACATATTTTGCTAAAATTCCACAGTTTTTCAAAAAATTAGGTTGAATTAAAAAAAGTCATTACCTTTTTTTCAATCAAGATAGGGAAAACTTATTCTTTAATTACTATATTTCCTCCATCCCCAGCTTGACTATAGAAAGTTCAGGAAAAGATTAGGGGAAAGTTTTTACAATTTAATAAATAGTGACAGCATAACTAGCATAAAGATATAACTGAAGGCAGACAGTGGATCTGGATGCTGCTACTAGTTCACTATGATAAAGTTTGGATTCACATGAAAGCAAGACCTAGCTTCTATATATTCATAGCCCATAATAAACAGCATAGAAACTGAAAGAAGCTCATTGCAGGTCAAAAATTACCTGGATTATACCTTTCCCAAAAATGACAATCTACTGTTCATAATAAACCATCTTACCCAGAGAGATTATCAGCTTGATAAAGAATTAGTTATGTGTATGCTATTTAATCTATATGAACAGAATCTCAGATAAATGGCAGAGGCATGTGTATATAAAGTGCCACTGATGAGGTACTTAAAATAATTTCTTTAGTGAAAATGGTATTTAAAATCTATAATTTAAAAGTAAACAAATAAATAATTTTTCTTGAATAAAAAGTCTAACAAAACAAAGAATTGATTCATAGACAATTTTATTTTGAAAAAAAGTAAATTCCAAAAATCTTCTAGATTGGAAAAAAAATTTGCTGGAGTATAATCAAGAATAAATGTAATATTTTTAACAAAAAAAAACAAGAAAAGAATTAATAACTGATTTATATTATTTTTATATACATGTATGTGTGGATTTTATGTATACTTTGAACATGGAATTAACTGTGAAAATATAACATTTTCAGTAATTTTATTATTTGACAAATTAAAACATCATATGATATAAATGTCAGTGTGCATATACATTTTCATGGAATATATATATATATATATGTGTGTGTGAAATCAGAACAAGAACAAAAATTGGCATTCTTAGATGTTCTTGTGAGACTCCCTCATGGCAAAATCAAAACTACAATTTACTCCAAAACCTACACATACAGGAAAATACCTCCTATATATCCAATCACACCAGAAACACAAAACATGGAGTTATACTATCACTGTGAAAGAGAGCAAAAGAAGTTTGTTCAGAAACCAGCAATTTAAAAAAAAGATATATATAGAACAAACTCTTTGGAAAAATGGTTATCCATCAGCTGATAAGAAAACTTTAAATAAACAAAAAGAAACATCAAGAGAAAAGACAATTATTGGTACTGTAGTGTACCAATACATTCCAAAAATAACAGACAAATTAATGAAAGTCTGCAATCAGTTTAACATCAGATTAGTTTTCCAGAGCCATACCGCCCTATGAGGAATTCTAACATCTACAAAGCCTAAACTTGAAATGATAAAAAAACTGCATCTATGAAATACCATGTGAATGTGGAAGAATATATATTGGTGAGACCAGTCATTTTATTGAAAAGCACTTGCAAGAATACAAACTTATGATTATATGAGAAAAAACAGATGTGTCTAAGATAGCAGAACATATATGTGCCAATGAACATATGTTCAATTGGGAAAATACAAAAATATTAGAGAAGAAAATGTACAAAGAAAAAAATTTAAAGATGTTACTCACATGACAATAGCAAAAAAACCCATAAGTCAACCCAGTGTGACTATACATAATGTATGAAAACCACTAATCAATTTTGCTCTTAGGAAAAAGAAAAATCAGGAGGAACTTCATAGATAAATATATGAAATTACTACAAACTGTTGTTTTTGACAGGATGGCTCAGTTGGTTAGAGCATTATCTTAAAATTCAAAACTCAAGAATCTAAGGACCCAGGTTCAAATCCCATGCTAGTACTGTCACTGGTCAGGCCAGAAATACCTGAAAAAGAGAGGAGATTACTACCTCTTGAAACATTGTGCATATAGTAACCTGATTGATGTGCTATTACTGACAGTTAAATGTATTTGGAATATTTAAATAAAGTTAATTTTTTCTAAAGACATGAAATACATATATTATATGATGGAAATAGTCCAATATAAAAATACAACCAGAACACTATCATCACAAATTTTCAGGAAAACACTAAGTATTCAGTATGGACCTAATAATATATCACATCTTAGACATTATGAAAAATTATGTCTAAAGCAGGCCAAAGTAGAAAATCATTTAACTTTCTTATGTAAATTTGAAGGGATAATTTCTAATGGTTTGCAACTAAAACCTCCAATTCCCTCTCAGAGAGATGAGAAAATTTCTTGGAAGAGAAAAAACAAATGTTTAAAGGTTTTCTAAGCATCAAACATTGCATTCCATTAATAATGTAGATGGTTTTTTAAAAAAATAAACTTATTGATGAAGACTACATGAGAGTTTCTCAAGTTGTAAGAAAATCATATTCTACATTACATGGAAAAATAAAAGAATGCCAAAAGAATAAGCTTGCTAATCTATATGGGCATATCAAAAATCATAATGTACCAAGCAATATACCAACTTCATCTGTTAAAAATCTCACTTCTAAACATCTAACAGATACTGAAATTTCTGTTCTTGAAAGAGGATTAAACTTTGCCATAACACCATCTAATATCACTTTATTAGATGTAATGGCAGACACTAAGATCACTCAAAAATTCCTTTTAGAACAAGCAGCAGTATTACACTGACGAATAAAAAGAACATTTGACAAGCAACAAAAATTGAAATCAAACATATCCTACGGTGAAAGGAAAGCAATTAAATCTCTCAAAGTAGATAAATCTATAATTATTCTCCATGCTGACAAAGGCAATACAACAGTTGTAATGGACACAACTGCTTATGATAATAAAATACAAGAACTCCTTGCAGCAGGCCAATATAGAAAAGTGGCAAAAAATCCAATACTGAGTACAGAAACAAAGTTACAAGCATTACTCAGAAAGCATTGCAAGTATTTTACTGATTCAGAAAAAGATAAAATAATATATTTCAGCAAAATTCTTCATATTTATGGTCTATCTAAAATTCAAAAGGAACATGTTTTATTAAGACTTATTGTTAGTTCTAGAGATTCACTTTGCCAAAGTTTGGCAAGATTGAGTCTAAGTTCTTTGGCATACAAAACCCAATTCTTTGTCAGGGATTCTAGACACTTTGTAGAATTAATCAAGGACATAAAAATTGAAAGAACTGATTTACTGGTAAGCTTTGATGTGGAAAGTTTATTTACAAATGTACCATGTGAAGAGCTATTGTAATGAAAATATTAAGTGGTGATATTTTACAAACCAGAACAGCTCTTTCTGTTGATAGTATAGTGGAACTATTAACATTCTGAATAAAAACAACCTATTTTCAATATAACACAGAATTCTTTCAACAAAATCAAGGAATGTCTATGGACACACTACTGTCTCCCCTGATTACAATATTTACATGGAAGAATTTGAAACCTTAGCCATAAAAACTACTCTATATCCACCTAAAGTTTGGCTTTGCTATGTGGATGATAAATTTGTTGTATGGCCACATGGTGAAGCAATTCTACAAATTTTCTGGAAACACATCACCAATATGTCCCCTTCAATTAAATTCACAATAGAATCAAAACAAGAACAAAAATTGGTATTCTTAGATGTTTTTGTGACAAGACTTACTCTTGGCAAAATCAAAACTACAGTTTTCCAAAATCTACACATACAGGAAAATACCTAGCCTATACATCCAATCACACCAGAAACACCCAGCAAAAAAATTTGTTCAGAAACTAGCAATTTGAAAAAAGAAAAGATCTATATAGAATAAATTCTTATGAAAAATGGTTATCCATCAACTGTTATTAGAAAACTTTAAATAGACAAAAAGAACTATCAAGAGAAAAGACAATTTTTGGTACTGTGGTGTATCCATACATTCTAAAAATAGCAGACAAATTAAGAAAAATCTGCATTTAGTATAACATCAGAATAGTTTTCCAGAACCATGCCACTCTACAAGGAATTTTAATATCTACAAAACTTAAACTTGAAATGATGAAAAGAAAAAACTGCATCTATGAAATACCATGAGAATGTGGAAGAATATATATTGGTGAGACCAGTCATCCCATTTAAAAGTGCTTGCAAAAACACAAACTTATGATTAGAAAAGAAAAAACAGATGTGTCTAAGGTATCAGAACATGTATGTGCCAATGAACATATGTTCAATTGGGAAAATACAAAAATATTGGATATAGAAGAAAAGGTACAAAGAAGAAAACTTAAAGAAGCTGCTCACATGATAATGGCAAAAAATCCCATAAGCCAACCCAGTGTGACTATACATAATGTATGAAAATCATTAATCAACTTAGCTCTTAGGAAAAAGTAGAGAAATCAGGAGGAACCTCATTGATAAATATATGAAATTACTATAGACTGTTGCCTTACCTTAAAATTTAAAACTCAAGAATCTAAGGACCCAGGTTTGATTCCCATGCTAGTACTATCACTACCACCTAAAAAAGAGAGATTAATACCTTCCAAAACATTGTGCATATACTAACATGTTTCATGTGCTATTACTAACAGTTGAGTGTATTTGGAATATTTAAATAAAGTTACATTTTTCTTAAGACATTCACATATATTAGGTGATGGAAATAGTCCACTATAAAAATACAACTAGAACACCATCATCACAAATCTTCAACAAAACACTGTCATTATTTATGTATCATTGAAATGTGATAACTTTTTTTATTATTATATGATAATTCCCATGTGTTATGGCACATCTATGTTCTGATATGTATATGGGTGTGTGTGTTTTATGTAAACCCATTATGAGGTATTTGTAAATCACAATGTGATAGTTAATTGTATTAATCAAAATCAGAATGCTGAATTTTTATTTATGGAATACTCAACAGATCTTAATTTCATTTCAATTGTTATTAATAAATTGATATTTCATTGTTAAAATTATTCTAGTGAATATATTTAATCCTAAAATATTTTAAATTATTATATGTTGTGCTATATCTCTTGTTCACAGTAACAGTTATAGAGCTTTTGTTCCTGGGCTAGATTTGTGCATAATAGTCTGTTATATAAAAAGAGCTTATATTTAGTGTTTATGGACATCCATTGATGATGATCCTGGATTGGTGCAATGGGGATATCCTTTAAACTCCATGCACTCCATTTTATTTAGTTTAGTATTTATTAGAAATTAAATTTATAGTTGGCCAGTACATTAAGCTAAATAGCCAGAGCATTGATGATGATTAGCATGATTTAGTATCCCAGCATTATTGTTTTTATTGTTATATATTCTTATGGATTAGCACTTAAGTTTGTACATCCAAATTAATGTGTAAATAATCTGCCCCAAGATGGTAAGGACTAATTAATTAGCCTAGTCTATAGTAGACCCATTTCAAATCCAGTCACAAAATTGATTGCTGATTTATTTTTATTGTTGATTATTCATGATCGTGAATGGTTATTACTTTTGTGTCATGCTGATATGCTTATAGTTATTTAATATAGTTAGTCTGTGTTGATCTCTCATGCTCATTCTTGTATATTTAAATTTTTATTCTGACTTGGAGTTGATGATGATGATTTTTTCATCACCCTATGTTAACCCCTAAAATTTTTCATGTCATTACAATATATATATATATATATATATATATATATATATATATATATATATATATATATATATATATATTGTAACCACTTCAATCTACATCTATATCACCTTATACACATATAAATGCCCAGATGCCAATTCTATTCAAAATAGAATAAAATTTATAATTTAGATTGCATCTCTAATTATGTATAAGACTCTTATTATAATATTAATCTACAGATTAGCTCAGTTGGGGGTTATACGATCTCATGGTCATCTAGAATGCAAATGGGGTGAGAGAAGCATTTATAAACAATAATTATGTAATGTTTATATTATAAGTATTTAGTTAAGTTATCAAAAGAAAGCAATTCGTGGATTAAATCAAGAATCATGATATGTTCAATTCTCCCACCATCCAAGTACATGCCAGACCAATCATGCCACTCATCTAATATGTTTGGGAATCACTGTAACAATAATTAATCTACAGACATTTGATTAAGATTGCGCAGATATACCAATATTTATTTAAATGATGAAATAATCTTGGGGCTCTATTATATGAATAATAAGTCAATCCTATTATAAGATGATTATTAAGTAATGAGGAACTATTGTGAAACTGACAATTATTGCAATGAAATAAAGAATAAACAATGATAGAGATCAGATGCATTTTCCTTTCACATCATTATCTATTTTAAATAAGGTAAAATCTATATCTTGGCATTATACAATGTTTGGATCAATTAATTCAGTGTTATCTAGATAGATTGCATATAATATTAAACTGACAAGTATTATAATTATATTATGTTGAACATGTGTGTGTGTGTGTGTGTGGAAATAGTCAATCGTATACTGCAAAATAATTCGAGGGAATCTTACTTCAACAAACATTTATTAGAAGACACATTTTTTTACAAACACATTATTGATGATTTAACATTAATTTCACATTAACTACAAGCTTGACTAAATAACATTTAAATTACGTAAATCCTATACACGTAATATTTGGAGGCTCTTCCTCTTATTTGTTATTTCAATATTATTTATAACTCCATTTATTAAATTATTAACAATACAAAATAATTATATGTTTATGTACCAATGTTTGTATCATCTATTCTCATTCTGTGCTCTCAATGAACTAAAAAAAACGGTATCAAATAATCAACTAATGCCATTGAAATTATTTCCGTATGTCAATAAATTTACGCTTACTATATAAAATAAAGTAATAATTTTATTAAAATTAGCATTAAATAAAGTAAAATTTTGTAATCCAATATTACATTCATCCAGGAGGGTTAATTGCCAATAATAATAATAAATGAAATAATTATCTTACGGGTGATATGATTTGACAAGCTACTTAAAACTTTTAATTCCAACGATGGTCTCCCTCCATATCTTTAAGTTTATCATATCTCCGAATGTGTGCGCATTTATAAATTCACAATCATAATGCATTTATTGATTATATTTTTTATCGGTTTACTTGCGGAATGAATAAACTTCACAATACAGATGGTACAATGAGCTAATCATTAAATTATTAATCCAACTTCAAGTATATTACAGAAATCACTAAAATATTTATCTGAAATAACTAACATATATTACATGATGATAATTATGCGGAATGAAGAATGGGAGCTAAATACTAACAAATAAATATTAACATATGGGTGCGTGAGGGTTAATAAAACTCCAAACATCAACTTAATTCATCAACATAATAGCTACCAACTTTTCTGCCACAAATGGTGTGGAACCCAGCCAACTTATCATGTATAAATGGGGCATTTACCACTTCACTTTAAGGAATATAATTATCACATCATATACTATCAAATAAGGAAATATACCACCATCTACGGCTCAATAGGTAAGTAAATAAAGGGAGCATTACTCAATCTGAATAGCATGATTATCCCTTCAATTGCCTCTTCACTCAAAAGGTATCTAACGCATTTCATATAGGGCAAATCCATAAACATATAAACTCTTAAATTTTCACACTCTTTAACACATAGCACCAACTGAAACCGATAGAAAAACAAATAAGCATACATCTAACTCTTATAAAATAGCTTATGACAGTGAACACACACGCGAACATATGATCATGTATGGAATATTTTCAAAATCACATCAGACAATAAAATGTTAAATTAGCATTAATTAAATTATAAATGAATCTAATACCTATGAAAAATTATGAACATCGAACTTCAAATTAATGTAAATACTATCAAATAAGCCTGACCATTCGGTAATATTGGCATAAATATTTCCATGTATCTATTTATCCTTACTAACTAATGAATAATGATAAAGCACTCAATTTGCTCCAGTAATATGAGCACAGGAATATAACATTTTTACGTAATACGACAAAAGAAAATATTACCGGCTTGGTATAATTTATACCAAAATCTCCGAGACGTTCTAGAAGAGATTAGGCATATAAATATATAATAATAATAACTCAAATTAATATCAAACTAAACATAAAAGAAAATCTACTTATCTATCGTATGCAATGGAAAGAAATACATGTCAAACTTTCTATCATTAAAATAAAAGTTTCCTTTTTCTTTTTTTTTTTTTAGTTCACACTTGAAATTTTATAAGTAGAAACATACACATAGTTCATGATGATAATGATGAATAAACAAACATTAAAACATATACACATTACTCCTGCAGAATAAACGTGAATTTGGCAAAACAGCAATAATCTCCCATGTTCTTAGGGCTTCCTAATGAACATTACAAGCAGCTTTTGCATATATTTTGAATCAATTTATTTGTCATAAAATCTCCAATGCTCAGCAAAATCATCCAAATAAATATTTATGATTCAACTATTTTCAACTATGTTCCTTTTAAAATTTCCAGCATTTAATAAAATTTAATAATGATTAAGATCAGGGTTATTTGGTCATCCATGCTTATACACATTTCTGATAAATAATTATCAAATATCATTAAGTCACGCATTCTATCATTCATTTATAGGTGAGAATGATAAAGTAATTTGGTATACATAGCTATTCTAATAATGTAAAGTATTGGAATGAGTAATTTCTCTGGTTCAGTCTTATTTTACACAATAAAAATAGAAAACTTATCAAATGAGAGTCAATAAAACAGATCAGCATAACTTTTTCAATTATTATCATTATTGTTAATTTACGTATTTCCAGTATCACACTATTTATTATAAGTAAGTTATAGCAAAAATGTATTAGTAATTTTTTTATATAATATTCATGCATTTCAAATAAAAGTAAAATTCAAATTGTTAATTGATAAAAGCTGGAGCTGGTGTACCTTTAAAAGTTTAGCCTTTTATATTGAACAATCCTATCCTGTGTTCTTCACAATTACACATTGCCATTTACACTTGAGTAGTATGAGAGAAGTTTACTTATTAAAGGGAATAGTAAAGAATTTAATGAAAATATTAGGTTCACTTGTTTTATTACATGAATTATCTCTACTTTATTTTTACTGCCTTTTTTTTAAAAAAAATATTTCACCTTTTCTAAAACTTTTCTGAAGTCCTTCTGTCTACTTAGCCATGCCTCCTTTCTTTTAGTTATAATGAGGCCAACAATATGCAAGAATTTATTACTTGTAAAAAAAATGTTAAGAATAAAGTATTGAATATATATATATATATATATATATATTATAATATATATATATATATATATATATATATTAACGACTGCACTATTAGCAATATTTATGGCAAATAATGTCATTGCAAGATGGATATTCTGAGTGATAATTAGAAATGTGTGGAATGATGTGAATGGACATGCACCCATATATACAAGTTAGATCTTGGAATGGCAAAAAACAATAGATTAGAAAATTAATGAATAAGCACTCATCAGAGTCTTACAGACAAATAATACTTATTCCCTAGTTTAGCTTTCATACCAACAACTTCTGATACAATCCATTCCCCTCTTCCACTATTAGATATACACAAAAAAAATTTTAATGATTGGTACACTCCAACTAACATCCTAAAAACTTTTCAACTGAATTATACATTAAGTTATATCACAATTCATTTTTTATTAGATACCCCTGACCACTATTGGCACAATGTGAACTTCCCACATTCCTTCATGGTGCTAATCTGGAAGGTCACAATATATATATATATATTATTCCCTTGACAATATAGTGAAAATTGTTTGTTTTTAGGTAGTATTTAACATTATGCTTTTGTGTGTGTATATATATATATATATATATATATATATATATATACCTTAAACCTCATTGAAGTGGTTGTTTGAAGGGGTTTGTGATAATGGAATTTTAGTATTAATTATATAGTGGACTACTTCCTTCATATAATATTAAGAATTGAATGTCTTTAGAAAAATGTAAATTTTATTTAAACTTTCTAAATACATTTTACTATTTGATAGTACACAGATTAGTATTTAGCACAGTGTTTTGAGTGGTATCATTCTCCTGTCTTCTTCAGCTGTTGCTGGGCTTACTAGTGAAATACTAGCATGGGATTTAAATCTGGTCCTTTAAATCTTTGAATACTGAATTTTACGGTAATGTTCTAATATACTGAATTGTTCTGCTTCAAAAGTTTAGTAGGATAGATTGTTGCCTTTAAAAAATGTGTAGTTTTACTGTGCAAATATACAAAAAAAATGAACCAAGAAAGAGAAAGTAAACTCACAGTTGAAAAATGTATTTATTCTTCAACAAAATTGTTAATCATTGCATTGGGAATAAAAACCCATGTTGAAAATTTCATTTTTCTAAATTCAGTCTTATATTATTTAAGTGAAATTATTTAGAATTAAAAAAGCAAAAATATTTGTCAACTGTGAGTTTACTCTTCTTATTTTGGTCTATTTTTCAGTTCATTTGCACAGTGAAACTTCACATTTTAACAATACTGATTTTTTTTTTAAAAGTTTATAACTACATATGTGTTCAACTGGAGTCATATCAGCAAGTAATCCCACTGAACACCACATCACTTCTTCAACGTTTGGATTAGAGAATCATCACAACCTTAAAGATATAATAACTTCAACAACTAATGCAATCTTTTGTCAACACTTAGGATAAAAATGTTGCTAAGAAATAGATTATTGTAACATTGAAGGGCTTTTGCGATCACACAGTGTAGAATTAATTAATGATAAATTAATGGAATCAAACAAGTCTGTACAGAAGAACAAGTCATAAACAATACTTTTGAAGAATTTGAAACTTTCTCAGAGATATTCAGTCATCAACACCTAGTGTATTTTTTCCAAAAAATCCCAAAAGCATCAAAGTATTTAAAAACCAATAATAGACCCTTAGAATGAAAAACTGATAACTCAGAAAACTAGATGATGATGAGTACTGAATATATGGCTTATAAAAAAGAATAACTTTAAGAGTTTTTTTACCTTTGACATTGGTGTAAGTCACATTATATTATAATACATACATATTTTAAGTGCATACTTGCCTAATAAGCACATATCACAGTTTACACAAGCATATATTGTACATTAGGAGTCTTTTTTAATTTACTCTACTTTAAATGTTGAAGCAAAATAATCTTTTACTCAAATTTACATCTAGTTTAATAAAGCACTAAATATAAAGTATAAACATTTCATTCATATCTTCCAATAAAGCGATACATAATTATTGCTTTGTTTATATTTTAAAATGGAATACTCCAAGAGAGTTTGTTATCAACTAATCTATTAGATAATTTCTAATTCTACAATGCCCAATCACATTACATAAAATATATCTTAAGTTTTCATTGGATGCTTATTAATTTATAATTATTAATATTATTTATTTGAATCTTCAATCAATCGAATATGAAATTGATTTCGGTAACAATTAAACTATATAACTATAATGGACAGTTATTCAAATCAAAGATAATATTCAATTAAGCTAGTCAATGAAATTTGCTATCTTCACTTTAGAGAAATTTAAAAAAGTATTTAAGTTTCTCTAAAGTTCAGATAGCAAATTTCATTGACTAGCTTAAAGTCTTGATTGGTGGTCGAGAGGTCAGCGCGACTGCCTTGCACTTGCAGGCAGTTGCCCGGGTTGCGGGTTCGCGTCCCAGCCGTTGCTATGACACTTTTAAAAAAAAGTATTTAAGATAAGTCATTCTAAACCAATGACAAAATACGATCTATTTAGATTTTTATGACGGGACTAAAAATATATATAAGCAAATATTTGAATGGAGAAATAAATATAAAGTTTATTTGTAAATAAGATTTAAAAAATGATTATGTACAAAACATACCATATTTTATATTCTAGTTTATGTACCAAGTGGAGTTTGAATCTTGGACCGAATTTTAAATAACAAAATCATCTTACGCAATCCAAAGAAAGAATTAAACAGATTCATAGCATTTAAATCAACTCAATTTATTGGATTATAAAAAAAAAAAATTGGTAACATTAATAACAAAATACAACAGAAGCCTAATCGATATTTGTAATTGATTGGAATTAATAAAAATGATAAGATTTGTGTGTGTAACTCTAAAATATACTGTGAAACAATAATGAATGGATGGATAGATTTTGAATATCTTAATAAAAAAATTTAAATAAGAGATACCAAAAGTATATATGTAACCAAATAAAAATGAATTCTATTTGTTCATTAATATAATAATAATTAAACAAACATAAAATAAAGAGCTATATTTAAACCTCTTTTCTGTCCCATATTTCAAGTTAAATTTTGAACATACAAAAATCAAATTGAATATTTAAAAACATCTGATCGCATTTATATATATATACCATCAGACACGAGTTTAAATAATCAGTAAAGGAATCTTTTGAAGCCTTTCATTGCGTAATTCCTATTATACCTATATATACGCTATTTATGATTTAAAATAAAATATAAATTATTCTTTTAAAATATATAAATATATGCACACATACGCATAAAAAAGAAAATCACACACTAAGTAAAAGTCTGTTCATTTATCCATTGTAGTTTCCTTATTATCAATCCTAAGATGTAGAGATGTGTTTATTTTTTTGAATTGAGAAATGATAAGTTGAACTTTCAATGTTTCCTTTCATTAACAATAATGTTCAGATAGAATTTCTCTAAAATATAATGCCGTGAAATCAAGTGAAAATTTCAATTTTTTTTTTTTTTTTTTAATTAGGAGACTGGAGTTTAAAATGCTTATTAATAATATGAATTAATCCAGTTGATCCTGCATATTTTCTTGGCTTAAAACATAGTATCCATGGATACAATGGTAGTTAGATTCGGATTTTAAAACCTGGAATCTTTTTTTTTAATAGCCAATTTGCTGGATTTGATGCACAATGCTTTTTTTTTAAAAAATATAGGTTTTCCTTCTTTCACATTTTTGTTGCTGTTTTTTAATGGAACTTCTTCAGAAAGCTGCTCTCAAATGAATGGGCAGACAGTTAAGTTTCTATTCTTCCATATTTTATGGGTTAACGATTTAAAATAAAGTTTTAAAGATTTTTTTTTGAAGAACTGAGAAATACATCTGTTCTCGGCAATGACAAAAAGATGAAAAGTTCTATTATAGTTTTTCTGGCTATTTATACTACACTCTTTCTGATGTAATGGCTGTCATAACAACTGTTGAAATTTACTCTAAAACCACTCAATGACAAATGATATGTTTCAGTAAATTTCCCACTTTGTTTTCCAAGTGCAATGTAAGTTTGGAGTGAAAGGGATACATTGAAATGAAATCTAAGTTCAATATGATTTTTCTTTATTATTTTTAAACCAAATAAAGAATTTATATTACAACCTCAGATACATTTTATAAATATAAATAATTTGCATATGTTTTTTTAATAATAAATTATTTTTAAATTAATTTACAAACAAAAATATGTGGCACTTAAAAACATTCAATTTTGTGTAATAATGTTATTATGGTGACTGCAGTAACAGAAAATATGTGAGAATAATACTGATCTTATTCAAGTAAACTTTTATGCCACACTGAACTATTTCCAAAATTTATTTATTTGTTTATTTATTTATATATATATATATATATATATATATATATATATATATATATATATATATATATATATATATATATATATATATATATATATATTGAAGCTAGAATTAGCAGTAAACAATACTATTTAAAAAGCTTTAAGTTGTTATGGTTATTAAGTTAAATTTATATTTTCAAGATCTCCCATTATCCATTTATCAAGTGAAAAGAAAAACCAAACAAGATCAACAAACTTCTTTATTTTTTTAAATACTTTGATTAAATCTGAATACTCACAATAATATATATTTACTATAGTATATATTTAATTAGAGGGGATTTGATCCCAGACTTTCCAAGCTCTCTTTAGTCATTCACTCCATCTTATATGACTGATATGTATGACCACACACGTGAAAAAGATAAATGATCTTTAATATATGTATTTTGTGCTGAACCGGCACTGATCAATTGGTCCAGATCATTATCTCCCACACATATATATAATCAGTGCTCAGTTTATGTTAAGATAGCAAATCTTCAAACCTTAGTGGACAGGCTTCAATCCTCTCCATCACCAACTGATACTATATTCAATATTATTTCTCTTTTTTACATGTATGCTGTCATGTGTATAGGTTTATAGAATGGAGTGGATGACTAAAGAGAGCTTGAAAGTCTGGATTCAAATCTTTTCTAATTAAATCTAGTTTAATATATATATATATATATATATATATATATATATATATATATATAGTTTATATTTAATTTATAATTTCCAAAATTTTAAACAAAAACTTATGTGAATATTATAATCAAAAAATGATTTTAAAACTTTATAATTAATCAAAATTGTATATAAATATTAATCACTGACTTACACAATTTGTTTAATTTAAACTTTAAAAGTTCATAAATCATCTTCAGAAGTTAAATAAATAAATTAGAGCTTCTATATTTATTCTAAATGCATTTTGGTGAACAAGATGCATTTTTATATAATAATCACTCTATGAATAACAAATCACTTTCTGAATTAAATTAGAATCACTCTTATCTAGGAATTAAAAAATATCCACACACAATATTTACTCTAATATCTGGACTTTAATGCAGCAGCATCCATGATGCTAGAATGCTATCTTTAATAATATGAAGCACTACTAAAGAAAGCATTGTCTTTTTTTAATTTGTATAAATATGTAATATATATGATTAAGTAATTTTAATGAAAACAAATCATATATTTCATGATCTATATAATAACGTGCATTACCAATATGTAATAAATAAAGAGTGTGCTAATAGCTCTAAATATGCTTTCTTTTTATATATAATAAATACTACAAGAAAAAGCATTTAAAATTTTTATCTTGGATTGTCCCCATTCCCAGACCAGTTTTGAGCTATGACTCTCTTCAGTGGAGATTGAGTTAGATTTTGAATCTAAGTTCCTAGCTTTTCCCTGAAGAGAGCCATAGCTCAAAACTAGTCTGGGGATGGGGACAAGCCAAGATAATGATTTCAAATGCTTTCTCTTGTGGCATTTATCATAAAAATAAGCTTGTTTAGAACTATTAGCATGCTCTTTATTTATGATTAAGTAATTTTATTTACTATTAATTGTAAGTCTATTGTAGGTTTTGTTACCTTCCTAAATATAATTTTATAAAAAAAAGTAAAGTAACATTGAAACTTTTAAAACAATAAAATACTTTAAAACATAAATACAGTATAAGTATAGTTTATATTTTATTTTTAAGGGGGGGGGGCATTTTTGTTAAAGGTAAATGTTCCTAAGTTTTTCATATAGTACAATTATATATAAAATATATTCATTTTAAAAATATATTTGATCTTTCTAAAGAAATATTTATTTTCTTCATGTTGCTCGTCCTTGGTTATTTATTGATGCTTTTTGTTATAATAACTGTTGTCTTCACATATTATACGGTCTTCATTTTCTTTTATTTTTTTATCTTATTGAAAATAGTTTTCTTTAATCTTTCTATAAATTCTTAAAATGTAAGTATCTATGTAAACTTTTCTGATCCATTTTTAAAAAGACATTTAAGCATTTAGAAATGTTAAAAATAGTGTTTATCGATTTAAAATAGAAATTTTTGTAGTTGTAAGTGCTTGTTCAATCTATTTTGCTAAGTAAGTTATTATCAACATTAGTAAACATTTTAATTTAATGAAAAGAGTAATGTTCCATTCTTTTTATAAAACGGAACTTTTTTTTTACTTTTTTTCAACATTTTTCAAAATGTTCGTTTTTATTCTAATTACAAACATATAAACTATGTTTATATCACTTATAACTGAGAATAGATCGATATAAAGATATACTGACGCAAATTGGCTGACTTATGTACGTGTGGCTGCAAAAGGAGTATTATTAACTGAAATGAAATCCTAATGCAGACGTGGACAATCTCTTTTTCAAGTAGCAGACATCAGAGATATTATCCATCGTAAATCAGCCCCGAAAAACATTTACAAACCTTGTATTTAATACAAATTATATCAACATAATGGCCCTTATTTTCAGAAGGTTGTAAAGTCACCAGACAAGGTAAACAAGGTAAAGGATACTAAAAATTCCCTGATTACAGACCATACTGCTATTTAGGTACTTAAACTGTAGATCATTTTCAAGTAAAAAAAGATTGATTACACAAACTGGTAGACTGTCTAAGACATTAGCTTTGTGAAATTAGAAGATAAGGTAAAGAGACAGTTGATTTAAAAAGTGAACATGTAGTTTATAATAAAGGCACAAATATTAAAAAATAAATGGGGTGAGATTCATTATAAATAAAAAGTGGAAGAACAACGCTGTGAATAATGATGGTATATTAGACAAAGTGGTAAGATTAATTATTCAACTAAATAGAATATACCAAATGCAGGTACTTCAAATTTATGCCTTATCAAGTTTTAATCAAGGATTTTTATATTGAAGTACAAAAGACTTTTGATCAGACCAAACAACATTTTTAAATTGTTATGGAAAATTTAATGCTAGAATTAGAAAACGATTGAAAAATGAAAGTGCTATGAGTAAATTTGGTTATGATGATAAAAATGAGAGAGGGCACAGACTTATGAAATTCACAGAAAAAGAAAAACTCTATATTATGCATTATTTCTTTAAGAAAAATGGAAATGGACATGAAAGCATCCAAACAAAATTGTATTATATTTTAACTAGCGGAAAATATGAGTTTTTGTTTTAATATTTTGTCCATCCAGAAGTACTAAGATTTTAATTAAATTTTTGCTATTTTATACTGCTACAAATGTAGATTTTTTAAAAATACAATCTTTCTATAGTTTAATCGTTTATTATTTATTGAAAGTCTTTTACTTATAATTTTTTTTACTCAAAGTAACATAATTTAAATTAAACATGATGATTTTTTTTAAGTGTCTTAGCATCGGCCGGGACGCGAACCCGCAATCCGGGCAACTGCCTGCAAGTGCAAGGCAGTCGCGCTGACCCCTCGACCACCAATGCAAGATTAAACATGATGATTTTAACTAATAAATCAATTATATTTGTGTTTTCAATAAAATGTCTTAATTAGTTTATTTTGACTGTTGCACTGATTTAATATATAAATAAGCCCTTTTACATATTACGAATAAGAAAGAAACACTATAAAAGCAGCAAATCAAAGTAAATAATATAGCTATGATTATAGTGCTCAACACTGAAAGTGTACTAAGCCAAACTGATGAAAGAAGAATAACACACCTTACCAGGAAAACTAACATATGCAAATTTACTATAGTTCACTTATAACTATTAATGATTTTCTTTGAAATTGAAGAATTTACTACAATATTACTTACGTAATCAATGTGCGTTTAATAAATTTATAATTACAATACTTCAAGGTAATTTTAATATAGTTTTATTTGTTCATTTTTAATCAAATTTTTATATATTTAAAATTATACAACTATTTCATTTTAATTTCTTTAAATAGTTGGCACAACCTCTCCTATTTGATCTTGGGGATAAAGTCTGAGTAAAACAATTTTTTTTTTTGAGATATCTAAATAATGTTTAAGTAAACTATTTATACAAATAGTATTAAACTTAAGACTTATGTGTAGAACAAGAAAGAAAATGTTATAAAAGACTGTATTAACTTGCAATTAATTGATCAACATAATGGGTAATGCTTTCTTTATTCATCATCTAACTTTGAAAGATCTTTGGCTGAAATAAATTGTTTTACATATATGCAAAAAATAGCAGCTTTATTAAACATTAACAAAATCTTTTTAAGCATGTTTTTAATATATGTCTGTGTTCATGTTTGAAAGTTTTAATATTATTTGACTGAGATTATTTCTGAAAGTATTTTTTGCTATACAAGAAGCATTATTTAGTGAGTGGTTTTTAACTAGAAATCAGTTCCTGAGATTTCCTCTTAAATAAATTCTCTTGAAGACTTTTTTAGTAAAAAGCTTATTGTATATTGGGATTTATTTATAAGGAGAAAACATGAAACTTTAAAAACTTTTAACAAAATGATATTACAGGAAACTGTGGTGGTGTTTCTATCTTTGGCTTTAAATCACTTTCTTGCAACTACATTTAGTGCTATTTTGCTTGTTTCACATTCATTTCACAGTAAAACCTATACTAAAACAAATATTGATTTATTCACAAAAAAATCTGAAGATGTCAGTAGTCCACCAAGTAATCTACAAATGAGCTGATAAAAGCCTAGAATATTATTGATAGATTCTTTGTTTTATGCATATAAAAAAAATTGTAAAATCCTCTTTGATTGTTGCTACCAATGAGCAAAAATATATATTTTCCATAGTTTATTTAAATATTTATAATTATTTTTACAAAATATTTGCATAATAATTATCAAAAAGAAATATTTTTATCTTTACACTTAGATTTCTTAGAAATATTTTTATTTTTAAAAATACAAGTTAAGAAATTTGAAGTAATGATAAAAAGAAAAGTATAACTATAATTATAAATACAATTTTAAATTTTAGAACAGAATTTCATAGTTTTATAATGACTTAATGTTTAAAAAATAAAATTCAATCAACAAAGATTTTATTAATTTGGGAATTATGTAATTGTCCAATAAGAAAAAGCATATTATTTTCAATATGTATTTCAACATTATTTTTTTATATATATTTGGAAAGTTCAAATATGACTTTTTAAATCAAATACAATTTATTGATTCATAATTCTGAATAAAAGTTTCAATGCTAAAATAAAATGCTGAACTATTAACTCAAATTGCCATAATAGGATGATGGTAAATGTTGAAATTGAATGGCTATAATTCTGCAGCATAAGTTTCAGTTATATGATGATATAAATAAATATCACTAATATTTGAACAACTTTTTTTCAGAAGTATTGAAAAATTCTACAAAAAAAAGTAATTGCAATTTTTTTTCAAGTATGTGTTATTAAGAACACATTTATTCACAAAAATTATTGTGTATATATATATATATAATTTTCAACTATTATCAGTAAATTGCAGTGTGAAGATCTCTTCAAGCTTTATCCAGATTCTCCAATCTCTAGCCTTTCTTTTTTATATCTCACAAACAAACTTCCTTCATCTATCCATCTGACATGTGTTATCTTTTTTTATGTATTTTACAAACTCTTGGAATCCCATTTGACTGTCGAAATATGGCATCCTTCTAGTAATATATCCTGTTCTACTTAGATATCAGCTCTTAATTCTTTCAATGATGTCAGTAACAATTGTTTGTTCTCTTATCTATGTATTTAATTTTGGAACTTTTCGTGTTATTCCTAACATAACAGCTCTGTATGTTTCTGTTAAGTGTCTAAGTCTCAGATTTATTGAAGATTACAATTAATCATATTAGCATTTATCCTTAGTTCTACTTTCTTACTTTTATTTTGTAATAATTCTTTTTTTATATTGCAGAAATAAGTTTTCTACCAAATCCAATATGTTTAATACTTTTGAGACTTTAATTTTTTTCTATAGCTTTTTTTACTAATTTACAATTATATTTTCCCAGATCATTATTAACTCTTTTTGTACAATTTTAAAAAACTCTAGATATTCAATGCTTTTTAAATGGATCATTTTTATATATTTTTTCTTTTCTTCATATATTCTTGTATCTCAGTAAAACAATTATTGGTAAATTGTTACTTTTTGTATTAGCTTACCTTTATTGCAGTTCTTAATAGCATATCAGTTGTTTTCCTATTGATTTCATTCAAATCTAAACTCTTTTCAAAATATGCTAATATTTTAAAACTATTTGCAAGTTCTAATTTAAATTCATTGGAATGTTAGGAATATCAAATATGAACAGTGTTTTATTAATGTTTGTCACTCTAGTTTGGCATTAACTTATATCTTAAGTCTCATTAACTGATGAGCATTTTCTATGGCAAATCTATTAAGAAAATTACAATCTTGAAGTACATTTTTTCTGGTAATCAAAGATATAATCCAGTACTGCTGTATCTTTACTTGGATGCTTCTATGCACATTTCAGTTTAGCATTTTTCTCAGAGAAAGAATTATTAATATAAAGTTTTTTCTCAATCCTCTTTCATTTCTATCACTATAACTAAATTTAGCCACAGCACTTTTATTTTTTAATCATTTACTATTTCTAGCATTAATGTCTCCCATGACAATTTTAATATATTGTTTGTTCTGATCAAAAGCTTTTTGTATATCTGTATAAAAATCTACTTTTCATCAGAATGAAAACTTGTTGACATAAACTTGGAATATCTGCATTTGGTGTCTGTCATGAAGTTGAATAACTACTAATCTTGCCATTCTGTATGTTACACCATCAATCTCAATAATGTTGATCTTCCACTTTTTATTTATAATGAACTACACTCTACTTGAACTTCCAATATTTATGTCTTTGTTATAGAATACATGTCCACTTTTTAAATCAATTGACTTCACTTTTTTTCTAATTTCACAAACTCCAACAATGACCAACTTAATATAGATAGTTTTACTTTCAATTTGTGCAATATTTCTTTACTTGAAATTGATCTTCAATTGTACATATATTAATCACACATTTAAATGTATATAATAAAAATGGTTAATGAAATTGCAAAAATGAAACTATATAAATTTATAATAGTTTCACAAAACAAATATAATGAAAGGAATTGAATACTAAACTCATTCCTCTACATATTTTTCTCTACAACAGGAAATGTAGCTTTTTCTGATTTAGATTTTAAAATGTTTGATTTTGATTAAGAGTGAAAACATTGTTTTCATTATTATCCAGAATTAAGATTAAGTAATATAAATCATCATAGATTAGTGATTAAGTCTGAAGTTTATTCCAGGAACACCTGGGGTGTTTCTATTATGGAACATAATATATACAATACTGAGTTAGAAGTCAGTGTCTTTCATTATAGTAATAGGTGTGACTATTATAAATTAACCATTCACAATTTGGATATTTTCTATTGTTCCACCTGGTGAGAGTTTTTAAAATACTCAAACTTTTATTTCTGTATAAATCTTTAATTTATACTAAAACTCAATAAAATGGATTTGAATTCTTTTTAATTTTATATACAAATAATATTCTAAAAATATCATTTGATATTCTAAAAATATCATTTGATCTTTTTATATATTTAAAAATTGGCTCATAAATAAGAACAATGTATTGTTAATGTCATCAGCTTAGTGTAAATATCATTCAGAAGATGAACAATTTTTTAATGATGGATTTGTGATAAATCTATCAAATTTTGCTTTAAAATCTGATATTTATAATTATTAAAATATTTTAAAAAATTCTAACACCATGTCAATTTTGACAGATGATGAACTTAGTAATGATTCACACGAAGTGCTATCAAAAAGAAAAGAAAAATTTTTAATGTCTTTCCTTTAAGAATAAGTAAAACTGATTGATATTTGCCAACAATCTGTAAGATAATGATCTTTTCAAAAAAAATTTCAATTAAAGAAATTAATAAAAGTAGTATAGAATAATCTATTTTATTTTTAAAATCTTACTCTAATATTAATTATGATAATGTTAAAACATTGTTCTAATGCCACAAAACTACTATGCTTCTTCTGAGTGAAACACCCAATGATTCTAAATGAATATGAGAGTGATAGAATTAATATATTTACTTACTTTTTGCAGTGATTAATTACTTTACACATTTATATAAGGATGAGAATTTAAATTCAGAAGTTTTAAAAAAAATTAAAAGTTGGTAAATATCCAGTAATTGATCAAAGTAATACTTTGAAAGGAAGTGAATCAACTTCTTTCTGATATATTATATAGTAAAGCCACAATATACACACATTATATCAATATACACTGTTTCAATTACATGCTATGCCAAAAAATATAAATAAACAAAAAGTAAAAGCATTCAAATTTTGTAAATTTAATAAAATTTACAATATGGTAGCAGCTATTTTTTAATTTTGAAGTATTGTATGTAATTAGATTTATTAATAACATTTTCTTGGTATACATTAAAAACATCAAAACAATAGAGAGCCATAAGACTGCTATTATATTTCCATTAAAAAAAGTTATTGAAGAAAAAGAATATTGTCCAGTGGGTATTTAATTGTGAGGAAGATCTGACATTATACTTTCTTATATTTAAAAAAATAAAAATATGATACAGAAGTTTATTTTTTTATTTTTGAATTAATGTAAATGAGTGAACATGCACACAGTTAATGTATGTGTAAATGTATTCTTCCATACTACTTTATTATTACTTTTTAATTTTGTTTATATTATAATCTTAATTTATATATGTATACTATATTCATAAAAAAGTGTCTTGTGTTATATGGGTATGTTGAAAAGTATGTACATATATCATTTAATAAACAATATGTTATTGTAATCAAAGCTTTTTAACACAAATGTGAGCTATTATATGTGACACATGAAGAAAGATTGGAATAAAATGTAGCAGAAGTCGTGGGTTTGTTGCATAATATTCAGATTGCACTATTTTATAAAATTAGCAATTTTATTTTAACAATTAGATTAATTGTTAAGCACTGTAATTTAGTAAAAATATATACTAATGAGTAAAAAGTAAACATTAATTTTTTTTATGAAAACAGATTCTTCAAATATGTAAGATATCTATATCTAAATTCATCTCATTTTATTACAATGTCTTTTAAATTTGAAAGCCAAAAACAATTATTTTTGTTATGTTTTGTTTGTTTTATTTTTTGAGGAGAAAAGTTATTCTTTGATATCATATTTGTGAGTTCTATTAAATCAAAATTATACAAAGTGATATACCTTTATTTTGATGCAAAAAGTCATCTATGATTATTTATTGTAAAGTGTTGACTGTTTCATCTATGTAGTGTTTTGAGCATGTATTATATTCTATTAAATATATTAAATTGTTGTTTTATACAATAAAGATTATTAGAAATATGAAATTTGAAATAGTTGACATTCTTTTATTAAATTAATTTTGTAATTGTAGTTGAGTGTAAGACATTCTTATTTCCACAAGAATAATAAAATAATAATAATAATATAAAATGCAAATGTTTTTGATATTGAATTATTAATTTTTTGTAATATGTTAAGATATTTTCATGATAAATACTTAATAATTAAGCAAATTATTATTAAAAGTAATAATTAGTAATGAAGTTTCAATTTGTGATTTACTTTTGGGTATAACAAATATATTTTTTATAATTTGATGTCTTTGTAATTGCATTATCTAATAATGTTTTAGAATACTATCAAAGATATTATCCATGAATTTAGATTATTAGCACTTAAAACTAATTATAGAAAATAACGATTTTTTTTTTGATGGTTTTCTTGAATATTTAGGTAATTATAACTATCTGTTGTTTTGCTATATTTACCAGTTGTCAAAATGTAAAGTTAATATCTTCATAAAAAGAAAGTACTTCTGACTTCATTAAGACTTGTTAAAATTCCTACCCTCATTAACTTTACATTTTGAGTTATCTTAAATAAAATTTAATTTTTTTTTAATTCACAATGCTAATAGGTATTATCATAGAGACTATGTACTATCACAAGTCATGTGCTAAAACTAATGGCTATTCAGTAAAAATAAATTGGTATAATGCTAGAATTATGTTTTTAAACTGCTAAAATTACATTTGAATGTGGTAATAAGTATTCAATAATACATGCAAAAGTATTAAATGTGTCCACAAAGTAAATAAATACAAATAATGTTTCAATAGACAGTAACATATTGCATCATAAAGTGCAGATCTATATGAAAACTTTAGCAAAGAATCCACTGAAGGAAAGGCACCATCAAACTATTTATTACAAATAACGATGGTTGTATAGATTTAAAAATCAGCAGGAACTTAAAACCAAAGCATTTCATAGCTGCTTCTAGCATCATAGAGTTTTTAATCATCAATTAACATCATACTTTAAAGCCAATTTAAGTACAACGATTGTTTATTTTAATTCACACTGCTAATATGGTCACAGTTATGCTCAAATAAATCCTGTTTGCTTGACATTTAATTTCACTTAAACATTATATAATTTGAATTTGATCATCAATTTTTCTCACAAACAAAGGAAGAAAAAAATAGCAAGTTTTACTAGCAAACTCTTTTACTCTTTCCACTCTTATACCATCTAGTATAAGCTTTAATAATCAATAGATTCCAGATTATAGTATTTAATAAATCTTTATGCATTTTTTTCCTATCCAAATATCTATAGACTAGTTTTTAGCTTATGGCTTTCATCAATGAGAAGTTTTTTTCATTTTTTTTTTAAATCATGCAATTGGTTGCTTCTTTGGGATCTACTGCAGTTTTATTCTAGTAGCCATTTTTTATTTTTTGTTATACTATCAAGCTACCAGTCCAAATTAAAAAAAATTTATATTTTTTAAATCCAAGTTTATTTGTTTTATAATTATATAGATTTTAATCCAGTTCAGTTTTTAAATATTATGGTGGCCTTAGTATTTTTGTACAAACTTAAGCATCTTTATTCTTTTGCCAGAATTGATACAAAACCAAAAATACATCACAAGACCAATATTATATCACCTGCTCCCAGCTTACACATTACTATTCATTAGCATGCAAGCAGATAAGTTTTGATTGAAAAAATTAAAAAGTTTTTCAATTTGGACTGGTAGTTTGATAATATAAGAAAAAAATGAAAAAAAGCTATCAAAGGAAAGAATGTAAAATACAAAAGATCCATGTGCATAGTTCAAAAATATCTCCCAAGTTCTTCATTGATGAAAGCCATAAACTAGAAACTAGTCTGGAAATATTTGAATAGGACAGCACTGAATAAGGATTTATTAAGCACTACCATCTGGAAACTCTTAGTTAGTAAAGCTTCCACTAGATGTCATAAGATTAGGAAGAATAAAAGAGTTTGCTATTGAATAACAATGTGTAAGTTATGATTAGGCAATATACTAAAGTTCATGTTGATTGTAAGTTTTAGTTTTTGAAAAAAATGGTAATTATATTTACACATCTACAAATATATTTTTCTCTTTATCCTTTTCCCTTTTCATATCTCTTTATTCCTTCTCCTTCTTCTTTTTTATTTCACACAGTCTCACTCAGTTGTTTACAATACTGTCTTTGTCATAACTGCATTATTCTGTATTTGTTGATTATTTTTATTGATATGTTAATGTCTATACAGTATATAATTTTTAAATTAAATTGTGTCATAGGTATGTAGATGCTGTTTAATATCTCTATACTATATATAGTATGTCTATTTAAAATGTATATATTGCAATATTATAATTTTTTATTCATTATTTTTGTTGATGTCTTAGATTATACAATTTTTAAATTAAATTGTATCACAGGTATATATATATTAAACATTTTTTATTATTTAAATAAATAAATAAAACTTTATTTGATATAAATTTAAAATTAATTTTTAAAAAATAAACAATTCATACTAATCGATTAAATGTATAATTGTTTTAAAAATTATCTTTGTAAGTTATTTTGAAAATTCCTGTGATTAATTCTTTTTAAAATATTAATCTATCACTAATATTATAATGCTAATGTGCTTAATTGCAAAATTATTAGATTCATCACTGCTATTGTAAAAACCAGTATCTCATTTTGAAATAATAGTTAAACGACCGTCTGAAAGAAGTAAATCTAAAACAAAATATATTTTTTGTTCTGTTCTGTTTTGTTTTATTTAATAATAGTGCTTTTATTTTCAAACATAAAATACACACAACAACGTCAAAATACAAATGCGAATATTTTTGTTTATGATAATAATGCATTTGGTTTGTGAATCGTCAAGAACTATTTTAATCACAACTGTTATTCTGTTACATTAACAATAAATGAAATGTAATAAGTAGTAACGATTTATTTTTAACTGATTGTTGCATATTTGGTGTTATTTAACAGAAAGCATATTTTTGAGCATTGTATAGTTTATATGTAATTTCTTTACTTCTTTATGTTATTGTGTTTTTTTACATATATTGTATATGTATATTAATACACATCTACAAAATTAACATCAGTTAAATAATCTCCATTTATTTTTATTTCCTTGCCCCTCCCCCCATTTTGATTCACAAAATATTTCCTGTTACCTATAAAAAAATTGGGGTCATGGAATCACACTTCTCTCTATAGTCTGTCACGATGTAGTCTAATTGTTGCTGTAATCAAATGTTTATGAATTTGACAATATACTTGGCCTATTTTTTATTCCAAATCTTAATCATTATTGAAATCCTTATAGAATCAAATGCCTTTTCTTATTCTAAAAATCCAAACCATAATAGCAAGTATACTCGCATTGGTCTTTTCTGCAACTTCTTTTAATAAGTAAATGTGATCTGCTACCCAGCATGGTTGAATGCAGTGCTAGAGTGGCAAAATTTGGAGCCCAAAATTCATAAACTATTAATTACATCATCTCTGCAATTTCCACTACTCAAACTTTTTTGTAAACTCCTGAGCAAATCATTTGATTTTTTTTTAATAATCTATTTTAAGATAACCACTTTAAAACTCAAATTAATTCTATTAATTCATTTGATGCCAAAGTTTTTTATTGACAAGTTGTCATGATCTTAACAAACATCTTATACAGAATTGACAGAAAACTGATAGATTTATAATTTCTAATATCAATATTGCAGTCTTCTAATTATTTGATATGTCTACATTTGACAATTTTTTTATTTCCTTCATTGGCTTTTTTCTTAATATCTGTAATAATTTCATTATTTTCTGAGTTTTTCTATTTTTTATATATTTAAATTATACATTCCACTTCTTTTAAAAGATATTGTCATAATTGTAGAGACTGTGTCCTCTCGTTTTAATAATAAAGTTATCTTTTCGTCATACTGCTAAAACAATTTTTCTTCACATTCTAGGATGTTGTTTTATACTTTTTTGTTCTCTTCTATAAGCTTTGTACTATTTCACCTCATATACCATTAACTTTTTTTTATTATTTCTCAGAATTTCAAATATTTAATTTTTTTAAATATTTTCATATTCTTTTTTTTTTCTTTATATATTATTTTGTATCAGTTAAAAATTACTTGTATGCCAGCTAATTGTGTAAGTAATATTTACTAAGGCAATAAACCTAAAGCATGTGTGGTTGAAAATGCAAAGGTAGGGACCTCTACAGGTCTTAACCACAAGCTACAACTTTAAATTATCGTAATAGATTTCTAATTGTGTAGCAACTTTTAAAAGATTATTTTTATCTTTTTATAGATCTCATTCAAAAATAAGTCATTATTGATCTGTTAATGTTTTTAAATCATTTGAATATTCTCATTTAAATTCATTAAAGTGTTTCTGAAGGCTAAAGATATTTTCTGTCAATACTATTTTAATAGTTTTTGTATTACAAACTTTGCATTAACATATATCATACATCTCATCATCTTTTGATGTGTCTTTTAAACACATAACAATTTTAAAATGCAGATTTTTTATTAGTTGAAACATAATCCAATTCTAATTTATTTTGATTTGGATAACTTTCATGTTCATAAAATTTAAAATATGTTTTTTCTGTTTCAAAAAAAAAAATTCTCACATTTTCTCTTATTTCTGTCTCCATAACTAAGTTTACCTACAATTCTTTTGTTTTGTTTTTTGTTTTGTTTTGTTTTTTTCAGTTCTCCTGTCTAATCAAAAGTTTTATTTATATCTATATCAAAATCCTCTATTTATTTATTACAATGAGAACTTATTGGAACATAAATGTGAATTATTTTATATGGTATAGTTCAATAACTCACTTTTACATTTTGTCAGTTATATCATCAATCTTTATAATGTTATTCTTCCATATTCTATTTATGATAAATTCCACTTCCTTTATACTGGCATTATTTTTTTCATCAAAATGTATGTCTCCTACAGAAATAATAGTAAAATCATAATGTTGGCTGGTGTGTGTGTGTGTGTGTGTTGGTGAACCATCTACTAGTATTGTTTATCATATAAATAAGTTAATGGAATAACAGCTATGATGACAAAAATATATAAAATTAAGAATTGGAAATTTGGTTTGCTCATTTCTTTTATTAATATATTATACTGAAGAGTATAACAAAATATTACTAAAAGAGCTTTTTTTGAATTAAAATAAGATATGCAATTGATTATATATATTTATTAAAGAAAAAACTAATAAAGTATCCAAGAGTAGTTAAGCATTAAGCTTGCATTTATACTAAATTTACTACCATAATAACACTTCATATTGTTCAAATAATAAAATAATAGCTAATTAACCCCCCTCAATTATTACATTTTGATTTTCAAGAATCAAACTTTCTATACTTACAACTTTGGCCCAGCCCCTTCAGATAAATATATTAATGATTATTATTAATCACTTATTAAACTGGAAATTAGCTAGCAAGTGATTAGCAATAATAACTGATAGATTTATTGACATGGAGAGTCAAAGTCACGAATGGAAAAAATGTTACACGTGTAAATCAATTTGTAATCATTTGATATTGATCAATACTGAATAAATGATGAAAATGTATAAGAGATAATGACCTGGATCACCTAAAAATGCTGTTTCAGCAACAAATGTATCTTGGAATTCATTTGTTTGTTTGTTTTTTTTTTGCTTCATAAATATATAGTAATGTGAAAATTTTAAATATATCTAAAAATATATTACACATGGAGATAGTTAACTGTTAGCATTTCTTTGGCACATAAAAGGAATTCTCTTCTAATTACTGCTTTAGTTGTTATAGAAATAAGGTGATACTGTAAACATATATTAGTATAAAAAATCAAAGTATTACAAGCTTTTTGTATTTTTTATTTTAAAATATTTTCAATTACATCTGTTAAAATTGTTAAATTATAATATTTGACTTACTGATGCAAGAGTTTATTATAAAATAGAAAATATGAAAAATTTATTATGCTTTAATTTTTTTATACTTATAAGTGAATTCCTTTTAAGTGCAAAAAAATGCTAACAGTTTTCTGTCTCACTCACCTATATTTGACTATGATTTTTTTTTCTAATTAAAATTATAAATGTAAAGTTTCACATATTAACATATTTTCATCATTTACATCCATTAAAATTATCAAATTACATATATATATATATATATATATATTATAATGGGGTGGCCTATTTGATAGCCCTAGTTGAGGCATCAAATATAACAGAACGGCATTTAATCATCCCAGTTGATATACCAAATATAACATAATCGATTATATTTAATGCTTGGAAATCATTAACTTAATGCTTCACAGTTAGGTTCGCCAAATATAACAGAATGCATTATATTTAAAATCTAAGTTGGTCTTGTTAAATATAAGGAGGTGATTAAATTCCCTAGAAAGAGGATATGCATTTCACTACAATCGGACTTTGGGTCTTCAGGTAGAATGCTAGAAATGAATCGATGAAATACTAAGTTCATGATTATATCTATCTTTATTATGCTAGCTCAATAATATTTAAATAAGTTTTAATATAATTTAGACTAGTTCATCCATCTTTCATCCCTCTTTCAGTCACCATTATGCCACGATATTCAAACTCATGGAGAATTTGCAATTAGCTCTTTTCAGGGATAATTTCAAAACAAGTTATTATTTAATATGCCTTTATGTAAGCATTAATTATAATTGATATTCATATGATATTTATAATACTAGCATATATATATAATATAATTCAATAATGATTAGACAAAGAGATCAAGTTAATAAATCAATATTTAATAAACAATAAAAAATATAATATAATAGATAATAAAATATTAATAAATAAATACGGATGAATTTTACCATTTTAAAAATATTAATAAATAATATTCTTATTTAACACCCTATGATAAAATTCAATTCTATAATAAACTTTCAAAAATTAAAGAAAATAGTTTAAATTAACAGATATATAAAAACAATATCTGGATTCAAAAATTAATAATTTATGTAACTTATTAACTTATTTACCCTTCTTATTTATATGTGTCATAATTACTAATATATAAGTACTATTTATAATTGTATAACATATATTGTATGTATTTTTGATAAATAAAATACATTGAACGTTTACAATATTATGTAGTAAATACAATATAATCCTGTTTAACCCTTAAACCGCTAATTATATTATTGGTTGTATGAGGTAAAAATCAAATCTTTTAATTGGCCAACTCACAAACTGAAGACAAAGCCTATTGTTAAAACATATTCGCCTATAATATTAAATTCAACTCAGATACGTTTATAAAAAGTATATTACTAATTTTTTAGGTTATGAAAGAAAACGAAAGTTCTTTGAAAAATAAATTGCTATTTATTTATTATAAAATATATTCAATTTCGGCAAATATAAAGCGAATGTCTAAACAAAAAAGTGCTGACGCAAATGCTTTTTTTCAATTTTACGTTATGGAAAAGTAAAGATTTCTTTTTGCTAAATCTTAAATATTTTTACTAAAATCTTCAATATTTTTTGAAAATAATTTTGTTTTTTTAGTATATTTTTTAAAAAACTATTTTAATTTCTCAAATTATATTTTTTTAATACTTAAATTACATTCGAAATGAAAATCTCAGCGTTTTTCTTTATTTTCTTTGATCAGGTGGTTTCTTTGTTCTTTCCAGCCAATCAGAATGTCTTTTTTGGCTGAGAGCCAGCTGACAGCCAATCACCGACAAGGTTCTTCTTTGTTTAGTTTTAAATGCGGTTTTTTTTTGATTTTTTACTTGTAAAATAATTCGGAAGAGGGCACCATCTTACAGAACTTTTAAAAACCTAATCAATAACTGACATCAGATGTCGACGAGAGGCCTCGTAAGAGGCGGAAAAAGGGTTAAAATATCTATTAAATAATAACTATTCTTTATATCCTTCATCTAATTTGATGAATTATATCAACCTTTCAATTAATTATATTTAATATTAAATATAATTTTCCTATTAAGATGCCAAATTTGAAATAAAGATAATAATAATAATAATAAACATATTAAAATAATATAAGCATTATTATAATATATACAAATAAATAATAAAGGAAACTTATTTTCCAGAGTTGATAGTAGATATTGAAGTTTATAATTCATTATCCTAATGAAGATCTTTTACGAAGTATATTATTAATCCATTGGTATAATGATGATTTTATTTATCCTTAATTGATAAACTGTTAATAATATCCAATGACTCGATTGATATAATATGTAGCAAATATTCTTCGAATGATGATGTTCTTAATCTCCATTTTTCTATTATCATTAGACGTTCTTTTCAATTAATATTTCAAATATTTCAAAATAGCATGCAAGGTTGGTTTCAAAACCTTTACAATATAAAGCTGTTCTACTCAAAGCACATTGTTTTATCCTATATATATATATATAATTATCTTAAATTTATATATATCTGAAGAATAACAGAAGTGTTAAAACAAGTAGTTTTTAAAAAACTTAAACAAACGTTCTTTTCTTTTATATTGCTATTCCTTTAAGATTTAACAGAAAATTAAAATATTTTCCTTGCAGACTTTTAATCCACAGATTATCTTAATTTGGAAAAGTTAATATTTAAATTCCAATCGTTGAACAGTAGTATTGATAAAAGAAAAAGTTATTTAAAGAGAAATGATTTTCTTTTCCTCTCCTTAATAACAAGAGAACGAATCAATCTGCTCGTGTGTTATTACAAGTTCATGCTTTATTCAAATATTAATTGTTCAATAGACATTAAGATTTAATAATAAAATATATATAAAATTATTTATTATTCTACCTCAAATCTGGCATTTTACTCAAAAGCTTAAGATATGTATTATTTAAAACTCACATGTATATATAAATAGTTTATATATGTATACATAATAAAATAGTCAAATAAATTTTATATTTATAAATAATTTCATAAGAGATAAAACACGTTAGACAAATAATAATAACTATAAGTTACTATTATATTTCCCCTTCCCTTCAGAAATTTAAAATTTTAATTTAAATTAAAATTTTAAATACTTACAACTATTTTAGTATGTTCTTATAGTTTAATTACATTTATACTTGGATTTTATGAAGGGTTGAATATTTTTTTAACTGTTATATCTTCCTAATACTTGGGCTATATTATTCTTTTGATAATGATCAAAAATTAAGGACTTTGATGGTTAATATTTTTTTTTATAAAAAAAAAATGTGTTTCCTTCTTGGACAGCACAAATATATTTACTAGCCTTATTCCTGCTTCTTTAAGACTTATGGATTTGAAAAGGACTAAATAAATACTAGAGTATCCATTTATTAATATGAATTGACTCTATTGTTTTTACTTATTTCAAGGCATTAAAGAATACCCTCATCAAAGCTAATGTTCCTAATATATTTCTCTTTACATTGATCACTATTATTATTATTATTTTTATTTACAACCGTATTGTTTACACTGCCCAATACTTATCTTGATATTCACCTTATTTCTTTATATAACATTATAAACAGCCAAAATAAGGTTTTAAAATTCGTGAATTATATGTACCACGAATCTCTCCTTCTTGGTTAATCCAAAATGCATTTGGACCTGCCTTTTTAATGATAGTATAAGGTCCTTCGTATGTGTTGTAGAATTTGTGATATTTATTCTCTAATGGTTTACTAGGATGGAAAGTCTTTATCAATACTCTATCTCCAACTTTAAATTCATAAATACATTTTTTTTTATTCCAGCATCTATTATTTGACATTTTAACAAGTTGTTTATGAGCTTGTGTAATGTCTTTTTCTTCATTTATTTTGGGTTCATTAATAATAGGTTTATATTTTTTAAATTGTATAGGTATAGTTTGATGAAAGTGTAGTCGTATGGGTGAGAATCCAGTAGATTCATTTAAGCTCCAATTGATATAATCTACTACATGTTTTGTCTGCTTTACCCAACCCTTATGCTATTCTTCCAAATAGGTCCTAAACAAACATCCAAGCTCCTGCATAATACGTTCACATGGGTTTGATTGTGGATTCCTAATAGAGATTAGCACATGTTTTATTTTTGACATATCTACCCATTTCTTCCATTCCTTAGATAGGTGTATCATGATCAGTTAGTATGGTTTTTGGCTTTCCTATCATTGGAAATTGGAGAGTACTCAATACTTTGATTGTATGTTTAGTATTGGCTTGGGGTATTGGGTAAGCAGCAACATATTTGGAAAAGAGATCATAAGTGACTAATAAATATTTTTGTTTGTTAAATGGGGGCAAAGGCCCATAAAGTCAATTGCTAAGATCTCATTTGGTCATTCTGGAATGATAGAATTAATTGAATTAATATAATTTTGGTTTACTGACTTAGCTCTTAAGCAAATTAGATAATCTTGGAGTGATTTCAAGATGACTTTATACATTTTTGGCCAGTAAAACCAATTCTTAAGGGTATGTTCTGTCTTGTGAGCACCATAATGCTTATAGAGACAGTGTATGTATTTTATGAGTGGGTCACATAAAGACTTTGGTATTATTGTCCTCCACTCATCAACGTTATCATTCATTTTATATAGTAAGACCTGCTGTTCTAATTTAAAATGGTTAAGATCTTTAGGTGCATTCAAAACTTCCTCCCCTAATAAAACTTTTATAATTGGGTTTAATTCTGGGTCATTAAATTGTAGCTCAAGTAAGTTTTCCAACTCGTTCTCTACATTACTATCAGCCATCACATTGACATTCGTAATGTAGGCATTGTCTACCATCAAATGATTTTGTTCTGACCTACATGAATTTCGACTAAGCACATCAGCCATGATATTCTTGGATCCTTTGCAATAATGCACAGTGTTATTAAATCCTGTAACAATAAACTCCATCTAACTAGACGACTATTAGTCAGATAACTGTGATTCAGGAATTCAAGGCTTTTTTGATCAGTGATCACTATCACCTCTGATCCAAGTAGCATTTGTCAAAATTTTTGGAAAGCCCACACTATTGCTAGTGCTTCCTTCTCTGTAACCATGTAATTAATTTCTGGACCTTCCAAGAGCCAGCCAATAAAGTAGAGGACACCTGGTTGGCCATCCTCTTGGATTTGGGACAGTATTACCCCTAATCCAAAACCACTACTATCTGTTTGGACAATGAATGGTGTATTAAAATCAGGAAAAGCTAACATAGTTAACTTTAAAAACCCTGTTTTAATATTCTCAAATGCATGATCTTGTTCTTCAGTCCATTTTCAACGTTCATCTTTTCTAATCAATTTTAGCAATGGTTCCATGTGGTCTGAGAACTTCTGATAGAAACGGTTGTAAAAGTTACATAGGCCTAAAAATGATCTAATTTGTTTTCGAGTAGATGGTTTAGAAAAGTTTTGAATGGCAGAGATCTTCTCTGGATGAGGTCTTATCCCATTGCAACCAACAATATGACCTAAGAAGACTACTTGGTTGGAAACTAAAGTACTCTTCTTGAAGTTAATTTTTATACCTTTCAGAAAACACTCTTTAAAAATATATATAAATGTTGAAGGTGTTCTTCAACTGTGGTGGATGCAATAATTACATCATCCACATAAATAATTATGATTTGTTTTACCTCAGGAGATAAAAGTCTTATCCAAACTTCTAATTAGACCTGCACCACTATTTATCAATCCAAATGGCATCCTATTAAATTGGTATGTAAAACCCTCATAACAGAAAGCAGTATATTGGCGATCTTCTGGATGAAGCTCAATCTGCCAATAGCTGGAGGTTAAATCGAAAGTAGAAAATACCTTCTTATTTCCAAATTTCATGAATAATTCATGTATGGGCAGCGGTATATTTCTGTCTGGGACAGTAATTTTGTTTAGTTGTCTAGCATCTAAATAAAATCTCATCGACCCATCTTTCTTCTTTGCAGTTACTACAGGATTACAGTAAGGTGAAGAGCATTTGGAAATGATTTCCCAATCCAGCATTTTGTTAATTTTCTTGGATATATCTTCCCGATATTGGTATGGAATAGGATAAGATTTGGATTGGAATGGTTGATCATGAATTAATCTAATTCTCTGTTGGAATCCCTTTATCACTCCTGGTATGTCTGAGAAAATAGAATTAAATTCTCTTATAACAAATCGTAATTTCAATATATCATCACTTCCAAGCAAGTTGGATTCTGCGAGTTTATTCTCTAAGAGTGTTTCTGGAATGCTAGATGTTATACAGTCAACTTCAATTAGATCATATCTTGGAAGCAATGTCATCTCCAAGACTTCATCATTAATTTTAACTGTTTTATTACAGAAATCAATTACACAAGTGTTCAAATGTAGGAAGTCTGCCCCTAAAATAACATTGTGAATCAAACCATTCAAAATTAAAAATACATGATAGAGAGTTGTTTGGCCAATTTTAATCTCAATCCAAATTTGTTTTTGGATTAATTTAGCTTTTCTGCTGTTAGCCATGGTAACCTGCATAGATTTTAATGGTAATATTTTGATGTTAGAATTTATTGCTAAAATCTCTTGATAAAATTTCTCTGATATCACTGAAATTTGGCTACCAGAATCTAATAATGCTTTAACCAGCAAGCTCTCAAACAAAACTTCTATCATAGGGCAACTTTGTAAAACAAAATTTGGTGTTTTATCTTCCCATGAACACATCATGTTAGTGATTTCTCGTGTAAAAGATTGATTCAAGTTCCTCATTGGGTATTTGGTTTCTTGAGGTGAGGAACATTTCCTCAAGTACCCTTTTAGTTTGTTTTATGTGAAACTATAGATATATCTTTACTACATCCTGGTTTTGGGGAATTTCTTGGATTATTAGAAGAAGTTATTTTTACTTTATTTAAATTATCACGATTTATTTTGGGAGAGGGGTCATAAGGTATATTCCTTTGAGATGTTTTTCCCTTCCAATAATTGGTATCTCTATTATTTTTTCTTCTATTATAAAATATTGTATTGATTGAAGCTTCCTCCTTTTTTTAATCAGGTAATCTAATTGATAAATTGGTTTGATTCATATCAATACTATTTAAAAGTTCTACTATTTGTTCTATTTTTGTTATATTGGTACACAATAATGATTGTTCTATTTTAAGTGGTAAATTTCTTTTTATTATTCTAATCATTTCGCCTTCACTTAAATGATAAGTATTAAGTGTTCTTAACTTTGTTATTTGATGGGGAAAGAATTTGGTCAAGGTTTCTCCAGGTGTCTGCTTATACTTATCCTGGAATATTTGGTACAATAAAGCCTCTTGTCTATCCCTATTCCAAAACTTTTTAATTAATAATTCTTGGTATTCCATATAAATAGATGGAGTTTGTGATAAAGACTCCCACCATATTAATGCATCTCCTTGTAAGTGACTGTATGCAATAATCATTTTTTCTCCTGATAAATTACGGGTAATGGAAAAATAAAGATTAAGGCTTCTAATATGTTTTATAGGAGATTCATTATGAGATCCCTTGAATATTTTTAACCTAACAAATTGGTTAATTGTACCACTTGGTATTGAATGATTGTATACCTTTTGTTTTTCTAAAACATTCAACTGAGAAGTTGATGTTTGATTTTCATGATTAATCCTACAAGTATTTAAGTTTAAACCTTCTAATTCAAAATTACTATGGTATTTTTCAACTTCAGACATTATTTGATACTGAAAATTTGATCTATCACCAGAATCAATTACTTGTTGTGAATCTTTTTGAATAACCTCCAAATGATTTTCACCAAAATTTTGTTCTTGATTACTACTACAAGTATTTACATTTTTTTCAACCTGATGCATTTCTATAGTTGGTTTTTTTTTACATATTTGTGTTTCAATAACTAAAAATCTAGTATCAGTTGATTCTTTTATTTTATTTACTCTATTCAAAGTTTCAGTAGTATTTTCCCTTAATTTTTCCAATACATTTTTATCTTTATTTGTATTAATTTCTATTGAATTCATTTTATTTTCCAAAGTTTTAAGTTGATGATCAATAGTCTCTAATACATTATTCTGGGATTCTACCCCATTATTATGTTTAGTAGAAAGTTGATCTATTCTTGTGTGTGTTTGTTGTCTATCTTTTTGGATTTCATTCCGTATTTTATTTTGTTCTTCCTTTACTTCTTCCCTAAAAATTACTTGATTTTTATACATTTCATCACATTTAACATTTAATCTATCTATGATGTCATTTTGGAACTCACTAAACCGTTGTTGACATTTTGAATTATTTTCATCAATTTCATTCTTTAGGTCATTTAATGCTTGTTTAATTTCTATGTTATCTCTTTGAACATTATCCACATTCAAATTTAGCTGTTCCATTTTAGTAGATAATTTATTTTCAATTCCTGTTATTTCAACCTTCAAATCATTTTTGAAACTATCTATTTTTTTACTATTCATCATCATCATCATCATCAACCATTATCAATCCCCTGCAGGATGAAGGTCTCTCCAAGCTTAATCCATCTTCTCAGATCTTTCGCTTCTCTTCTCCACAACACCCCTGCACATTTTCTTATTTCATCCATCCATCTCACATGTGATCTCTTTCTGGGTCTTTTACAATCTCTTGGAATCCAGTTTACAATTTCAATTGTTCATCTATTATCATCTCTTCTAGCAATATGTCCAGCCCAACTCCATTTCAATCTTTTAATTTTTTTCAATAAGGTCAGTAACACCTGTTTGTTGTCTTACCCATACATTGCGTTTTCGATCTCTTCTTGTTACTCCCAACATACATCCCTCCATACTCTTTTGAGTGGTCTGAAGTCTCTGTATTGCTCTTCTATTAAGTGTCCAAGTCTCAGATCCATAAGTAAGAACTGGTAAAACACATTTGTTAAAAACCATCCTTTTCAAACACATAGGCATATTTCCTTTTAGTATCAAGTTATTTCTACCAAAAGCACTCCAACCAAGTTTAATTCTATGATTAATTTCCTCCACTATGTTTCTATCTGTATTAATAATCTGACCAAGGTATTTGTAACTGTTAACTTCTTCTAATTCTTCATAATCAATCTTTATTTTCATATTTTGAGCAAATTGATTAAACATTACTTTAGTCTTTTTAACATTTATCTTTAGTCCTACTTTTCTACTTTCATCTGCTAACTCCTGCACATTTCCTGCAGCTCTGAAGCACTATTTGCAAAAACAACTACATCATCTGCGAAATCTAAATGACTTAAATACTCTCCATTTACTTTCACTCCTTTAGTTTCCCATTTTAATCCACAAAATACTTCTTGCAACACTGTTGTAAAAAGTTGTGGAGATATGGAGTCACCTTATCTTACACCTTTCTCAATGTTGATTTTTCCAGTATCATTATGTAATCTAATTGTTGCTGTTGCATTTTTATAAATATTCTTTAAAATATGACAATATCCTAGATCTATACCTTGATGATCCAATGCTTTAATCACTGAAGAAATGTGTATAGAATCGAATGCCTTTTCATAATCTACAAATCCAAAACATAATGACAACTCATATTCGTTTGTCCTTTCTATGACTTCTCTCAATACCTGGATATGATCTATTGTACTAAAACCACTTTTAAATCCAGCTTGTTCTCTTGGTTGGTGGAAATCCAAAGTTCTCTGTAGACGAGTTGTAATTATCTTGGTAAAAATTTTATATAAAACTGATAAAAGGCTGATAGGTCTGTAATTTCTAATATCTTCTTTATCACCTTTTTTAAATATTAATATTATTACTGCATTCTTCCAATCTTCTGGTACATCTTTATCATTTAGACATTTGGTATATAACTTTGCTAAAATTGTTTCTATTTCTTCACCTGCTTCTTTTAATATATCAATTATAATTCCATCATTTCCTGGAGCCTTTCCTTTCTTCATACCCTTAATTGCATGTCTCACTTCTTCATTTAAAATTCTGGGCAATTCGGAAGATGAAATAGATATAGGAGGTACTTGTTCTTTATTACTATATAATTCTTAATAAAAATCTTCTACCAATTTCATGATGTCATCTCTCTTTTTAGTAATAATTCCATCATTTTTTCTTATTGCAGATATAAATTTCCTACCAATATCAAAATGTTGTTTAACATTTTTGAGACTTTTATTTTCTTCTACAGCTTTCCTTGCTATTTCACAGTTATACTTTCTTATATCATTTTCAACTCTTTTCCGTACCATTTTACAAAATTCGAGATATTCAATTCTTTTTAATACATCATTTTTGTATATCTTCATATTCCTTTTTTTCTTCATAAATTCTCTAGTCTCATTAGAAATTTTATTAGTCAATTGCTGCTTTTTTCTACCAGCTATGTTTGTTGCAGTTTTTAAAAGTGTATCAGTTATTTTCATATTAATTTCATTCAAATCTGAATCATGTTCAAAATCTCCTAACACTTGAAACCTATTTGTAAGTTCTAATTTAAATTCATTAGAATGTTTCTGAAGATTAGGAATATCAACTGTAAATATTGTTTTTCTTAATAATTTTAGTCTCTCTACTTTTACATTAACACTAACTTACACCTTACTAATCGATGATCACTTCCTGTGTTAAATTTATTAAGAACATTACAATCTTGAAATATGTATTTTCTGTTAGTCAAAATATAATCCAATTCTGCTGTACCTTCATTTGGATGCTTCTATGTCCATTTCCTTTTAACATTTTTCTCAAAAAATGAATTCATAATATAAAGTTTTTCTTTTTCTGCAAACTCCACAAGTCTATGTCCTCTCTCATTTCTATTACCATAACCAAAATTACCTACAGCAATTTCATCTTTCATTTGTCTACCAATTCTAGCATTAAAGTCTCCCATAACAATTTTAAAATGTTGCTTACTCTGATCAAAAGTCTTTTGTACATCCATATAAAAATCTTCTACTACTTCATCACTATGAGAACTTGTTGGGGCATAAACTTGAATTATCTGCATTTGGTATCTGCTATTAAGTTGTATAACTAATCTTGCCACTCTGTCCGATACACCATCAATCTCCACAATATTGTTCTTCCACTTTTTATTTATAATGAATCCTACTCCACTTGTATTTCCAATATGTGTGCCTTTATAATAGAGTATATGTCCACTTTTTAAATCAATTGTTTCTTCTCCTTTTCTTCTAACTTCACAAAGTCCAATAATGTCCCATTTAATATAAGACTGTTCTTCTTCTAATTCTTGCAATCTTCCTTCACTTGAAAGTGATCTGCAGTTGTAAGTACCTAAGTAAAAAGTCGTCATCAAATGGCAGCCTGGGTCCACAATCAGGGGATTCTTAGCACCCTCCACCTTTGGCCACCAACCGCTGCCTTGGTTGGTGACTTTACAGCCTCCTGGGAATAAGGGCCATGCTTTATTTTTGTCTGTCATAATTGTATATATGTATGGGAAAAATATTTATCATTTACACAAACATTCATTCTGCCTTATCAGGCACTGAGAAGAAAGACCATGGTGTTTTTTGATCTTAAACTCAGAGGTAAAAAGCCAATAAACTCACCATACTGGCTAATGCGTGTTGGTGAGCAGCCCATCCATGTTCGTATACTATATGAATAATCACATAGTAATAACAGCTGCAATGACAAGAACGTATGGAGTGGACATTAGGAATTTTCCCTGCTCGGTTCCTTTAAGGCCTCCAAGAGGAATCAAAGGGTCTCCTTTCAGTTAATAGAAAACTCCTTTCTGCAGCCTTTTTACTATTATCACTTTTTAAATCATCTAATTTTTTATTAATATCATCTAATTTTTTATTATTATCACTTAATTTTTGACGTAAACTATCAATATTATCATCAAATTTTTTATTATTATCACTTAATTTTTGATTTAAACTATCAATATTATCATCTAATTTTTTATTATTATCATCTAATTTTTTATTATTATCATTTAATTTTTTATTAATATCATCAAGTAATTTTTCATTATTACTATCCATTTTAGTCATAAATATTTGGAACATTTTCATCATAGTTGTATTATTATCTATAACCTTTGTTGAACCAACATTAAGTGATTGGTTAATCTCAATTTTAGATAATTGATTTAAATCTTCATCAACTATATTTTGTGTTTGAGATACTACTTGATCTAAACTCTGTGTTTGATGAGGGTATTCAACTATGGTTGTAGAACCCCTGATGCTTGTACTAATGATGATTGTTCTATAATATTACTATCATCACTTAGTTCACTTTGCAAATCATCTTGCATTTGACTAGAGCATTCAATATCTTTGTTTGAAAACATTTTCCCACTTTGAAGCATAACAAATTTTAACTTAATTCAAATATTACTCAAGTGTATATATATTTTTATAACCAAAATATTATATCGTAAAGTTCTCTACCACCTCATGCTATTTATATATACTTATGATGTTCTAATGATATATGTGTATATTTTTAAACATCTATGTCTATAGAAAAACTTTATCCCACTCAACTCTTGTTTAAAACATAATTTAATAATTAGTTATTTAAATATTGATCTCTCTAAATCATATTATATATATTATCATTTTTTTATTTATATTAATCTTGTAATTATAAACACCATATGAATCTTCATAACAACATACTTGTTACTAAGAATAATCAATTAATCTATCCATGACTTTTTTACTATATGTAATAATATAGAATCATTGATTCAAAGCCCCAGTTAATATACTAAATATGTAATAGTATATAATTTATACCTGTGATGAACTTAAATGTTCAAAGCCTAAAACGTTGAGTGCCAAATATAACGGGACGGCCTATTTGATAGCCCTAGTTGAGGCATCAAATATAACAGAATGGCATTTAATCATCCCAGTTGATATACCAAATATAACATAATCGATTATATTTAATGCTTGGAAATCATTAACTTAATGCTTCACAGTTAGGTTCGCCAAATATAACAGAATGGATTATATTTAAAATCTAAGTTGGTCTTGTTAAATATAAGGAGAAGATTAAATTCCCTAGAAAGAGGATATGCATTTCACTACAATCGGACTTTGGGTCTTCAGGTAGAATGCTAGAAATGAATCGATGAAATACTAAGTCCATGATTATATCTGTCTTTATTATGCTAGCTCAATAATCTTTAAATAAGTTTTAATATAATTTAGACTAGTTCATCCATCTTTCATCCCTCTTTCAGTCACCATTATGCCATGATATCCAAACTCATGGAGAATTTGCAATTAGCTCTTTTCAGGGATAATTTCAAAACAAGTTATTATTTAATATGCCTTTATATAAGCATTAATTATAATTGATATTCATATGATATTTATAATACTAGCATATATATATAATATAATTCAATAATGATTAGACAAAGAGATCAAGTTAATAAATCAATATTTAATAAACAATAAAAAATATAATATAATAGATAATAAAATATTAATAAATAAATACGGATGAATTTTATCATTTTAAAAATATTAATAAATAATATTCTTATTTAACACCCTATGATAAAATTCAATTCTATAATAAACTTTCAAAAATTAGAGAAAATTGTTTAAATTAACAGATATATAAAAACAATATCTGGATTCAAAAATTAATAATTTATGTAACTTATTAACTTATTTACCATCCTTATTTATATGTTTCATAATTACTACTATATAAGTACTATTTATAATTGTATAACTTATATATTATATGTATTTTTGATAAATAAAATACATTGAACGTTTACAATATTATGTTATAAATACAATATAATCCGGTTTAAAATATCTATTAAATAATAACTATTCTTTATATCCTTCATCTAATTTGATTAATTATATCAAGCTTTCAATTAATTATATTTAATATTAAATATAATTTTCCTATTAAGATGCCAAATTTGAAATAAAGATAATAATAATAATAAGCATATTAAAATAATATAAGCATTATTATAATATATACAAATAAATAATAAAGAAAACTTATTTTCCAGAGTTGATAGTAGATATTGAAGTTTATAATTCATTATCCTAATGAAGATGTTTTACGAAGTATATTATTAATCCATTGGTATAATGATGATTTTATTTATCCTTAATTGATAAACTGTTAATAATATCCAATGACTCGATTGATATAATATGTAGCAAATATTCTTCGAATGATGATGTTCTTAATTTCCATTTTTCTATTATCATTAGACATTCTTTTCAATTAATATTTCAAATATTTCAAAATAGCATGCAAGGTTGGTTTCAAAACCTTTACAATACAAAGCTGTTCTACTCAAAGCACATTGTTTTATCCTATATATATATAATTATCTTAAATTTATATATATCTGAAGAATAACGGAAGTGTTAAAACAACGTAGTTTTCAAAAAACTTAAACAGACGTTCTTTTCTTTTATATTGCTATTCCTTTAAGATTTAACAGAAAATTAAAATATTTTCCTTGCAGACTTTTAATCCACAGATTATCTTAATTTGGAAAAGTTAATATTTAAATTCCAATCATTGAACAGTAGTATTGATAAAAGAAAAAGTTATTTAAAGAGAAATGATTTTCTTTTCCTCTCCTTAATAACAAGAGAACGAATCAATCTGCTCATGTGTTATTACAAGTTCATGCTTTATTCAAATATTAATTGTTCAATAGACATTAAGATTTAATAATAAAATATATATATAATTATTTATTATTCTACCTCAAATCTGGCATTTTACTCAAAAGCTTAAGGTATATATTATTTAAAACTCACGTGTATATATAAATAGTTTATATATGTATACATAATAAAATAGTCAAATAAATTTTATATTTATAAATAATTTTATAAGAGATAAAACACGTTAGACAAATAATAATAATTATAAGTTACTATTATAATATATATATTGTAACGGGATATTTATATATATGCGTTACATTCAAATTTAATAGTAATTTTTTTTTTATCTAATACAGAATTAAAAACAAACTGTCAAAATGCACAAATAACGAATTATTAATTTATTAATATGTTAGATTGATTTAAATATTAAAATAAGCTTTAAAAAATAAATAAATTATAGAATCGAAGCAAAGATTCTAATCTTTAAATAAAATATATAATAAAAACCTTTTTAATAATAGCGAAGATTTTTTTTTAATTATAAAAAAATTACAAACAGATCTTTAAGGCAAAATCACAATTAAAGAAATGATTACGAAATAGATAAGAGTTCCCGCCCAGAGGTAGAGACACAGACCTCAGTGGAAAAATTTACTTAGCCATAAACCCAAAATCTATTTGGCCACAAACTGAATTAACCAATAAAATATAAATAATGAAATATGTTTGATGAAGCCGTGCATTCCAGAGATAAGGTGCCCGACGACTATAAAAAGGAAAATCCAAAATATAATTAATTAGTTAGAGAGAGAATCAGAAAATTAAAGTTTTGAATTCATCTGTAAAAATAATTTTAAAAGTTATCGCCGTCACCAAAAAAAAAATGTAATTAGCTTCATCGTGCTTTCATCTCCACGGATCCCAGGATCAAACCACTGGTACCGTCTTCAGAAAACATCGTAAAATGCATCTTCATAAATCGTCACAAGTCTTCATAAATTTTCATCGCAAGGGAACAAGCATGAATAAAGGAAAGTATAATTTATAAAATATAAAATGAAATATAAACTGTTAAATTTAAAATCTTCGAACTTTATCTATCTTTAAAATGAATAATAGACTTTCTCTCTCAAGCAAACCTGAACTTTATTTTTATAAACTCTTATTTAAAGTCTTAAATGTAATCTCTTTAAAAAAAAAATGTATTGTATTTTTTTATATTTTTATTCATGCTAAATTAATATCTGTTTGTAATAGGGTGGGGATTTGCGATTGCAAACTTAAATTTAAAAATAGAAACACATCGTTATTTGTGCATTATTAAATTTAAAAAGAAAAGCAGGTTATATAAATTTGCAGTAAAAAAATAAGTTAAAATATAAATGTTATCTTAAAAATGATTTTAAAACCTTAATTAAACTAAAGATTTTTGTTTTGAATTAAATTAATAAAATGATTTAAATGTTAGTTGAGTGTAGATAGCTACTAGACTAGTTTAAATATGTTACTTTTAAAGAGGGTTTTGATTTCAGACTATTTGTTTCATAGTTGTGTCAATGCTGGTGGAGAGATATATGGACGTTTATATCAATGTAATGTGAAGTGTGTTAGCACCTAGGGCTACGAGTCCAACTGAATGCATGACCCCAAAGAGAAGTAGTCATATCATTGAAATGGACACAGAGGTATTTCCTGCACCATTGACCCATTCCAGTTCTATGGATTGAGAAGATAAGTCGGCAAGTTAAGACTGCTCTCTCATCCATACGCAGCGTTTTTCTCTTATTATTACATACATGATTCCTTCACCAGATAGAAGCACATTCCTATACTGGTTGAAGCTCATGTTTTCTCCAATAATATCACATTGTTCAGATGCACATTCCTGTTGCGTGATTCTATGCTAACATGTTCATATTGCATTGGTTGCTGATATATATCTGGAAGCGAGCATTGGTGTGGCTGCGGACTTTTAGCCCGGAATCAATTGTTTGAAAGTTTTTTAGATGCATGGTCTGGGTAGTTCATCTATACTCAACATTTCTAAAATTAAAAGTTAAAAACAAATAAAATAATAATGAAACAGAATAAAACAAATTTCTTCCTGTGTTATAAAAATTATTTTTTTAAAAGTTTGTGCGTTATTAATTATATACGTAAATAAAATCTTTTTTTGTGTGTTATTAATACTGACAGTGATTGCCTTTATTATTATTTATTATTAAAAATATATTTTACTAAATATATAAGTTTCTGTGTCTACTTGAGCTAGTGACTAGGGCTGACGGCCGTGATCTTAACAGCACGTATCTGTTGACTTTAAAAATTTTCTAGGTTCAAAGTAGCCTAGTGGCGCTCTGTCGGCAGATACGGTAAGACTGGATACTTCATCATCATCCCCGACCGTTATAATATATATATATATTGAAACTATAAAGCTTATATTAAAGTTGAAAATATTTAAAATAAAAATAAAAAAGTTATATTATTATTATTGTTATTGTTAAAAAAAAAATTATTTGAAATACTTAATAAAGAACGTGTGCATGCTATAATTTACAAATAGCTAATTATAAAAAAATATACACATCAATGTGAAAATCTTTTATAAAATTAATATCATTAGTTAATATCTAAAATAAATAAAATATGTTTGTTGTTTTAGATTATTAAATATTTATTATCACGATTTATAAAAATATTTTTATTTGTATTATTTTATTTATGAAAATTAATTGATTTATATGAACGCTGAAACTTAAGGCGGGAAAACATAAAAAACATTGACTAAAATTTATCTGCTTGTTGAACTGAATAGTGTATTTTTAAATCTCCCGTTTTTAAAACTGAGCTGTGCTGATAACCATATATTTTGAATAAATCAAAACCAAAAATATGAATTTCTAAATAAATAAGTTAGAAGGAGAGATTTATTCTCTCACATTCTATAATATTTCCCAGGAGTTTGGATGAAGTAATTAATGTGAAATAATGGAATGATACAACATAAATATCTCTAGAGCATCAAAATTGGAAATCTATAAATTTCTCATTTCAAATTTAATGGATATCGTAATTTATAATAATACTGATTAACCAGGAAAAAAAATATTGTTTTAAAAGACAAAATTGGACATTTAAAGCTAATTTTACTATAATAAATCCATTCGATTATTATTATTATATCAATTTCAAGGAAATACTGTGAGCCCGAAGATGAACAACCAATACATAGAAACAACTAACAATTTTTATTCAGTATTGCACTATCTAAAAAAAATATAAAATGGTAATACAATGTATTATTGTTTTTAATCTATAAGATAATAATTTCCCGATACGATCTTTGTAAAGTAATTTTAATAACACTTATGTTTAGTTAATATAAATAATAAAAAAATATTAATTAATGCTTAAGATATATATTCACATCTATCATAAAGATAATTTTAGTTAAATAATTTATTCTTATTATTATTAAACAAACATATGACAATATTTAATTAGTAAATCAGATTATATGGACTAACTTTTGTTATACTTCAAAGATGTATCACCTGAAGCAAAGCAGAAATATATATGTATTTTAAATCTTTATTATAAGAGAGAGATAAATATTATTAATTCATAATGGGATATATTTCTGCTATGTTTCACAAATATAATACCCAATACAAAAACGCAATTTAAATCGTAAATGATGCATATGAAATTATTTAAATTATCTTATAATATATATATAAGAGGTTATAAAATGCTAGTTTATAATAGATCATCGATTATTTTTTTTAGATCATCAATTTAATTATTTAAAATACATAAAATATTATTGTTAAAATTGTAAAATTGTTATGGAAAGTAGATAAAGAGTGTATATTTATTAATTTATTGTATTTTGTTTATTTTATTTAATTATTAATTATAGTTATTATAATTCATAATTTGTATAATAAAATTCTTATTGTTATCATTTACCATGGTGTCCTTGATCTCTAAATTTATTTGGTTTTCTAGTTTATTTTGGGAATTAATACAAAATCTATCACTGATGGATATTGAATTTGGATTTGTTACATCTGTGTATTGTGTTACTTTTATTTTAATCTCCTAATATTAAACTTTAAAGCATTCACATGAACATGCTACAGACTGTAAGGTTACTGTAACTGGATTGATCAATGGCATCCACCGGGTTATACAATAAATATCTGGCTTACATGGTACTATTTCTTATCATTGACAAATATAAATGTTTGCAAATTAGATTATATATGATTGTGATGTCATGCCTCATTTACATTATATTTATATTCATTTATTTTGTTACAGTTTTTGTCTTACTTAGTTCAAAGTCTTGATAATAATTTAGTATCATCAGAGAAGTTATACTTTTATATTCATTTATTCCATTACAGTATATATATACACACATACATATATTACAACAATTAAATATTTTTAAATAAATAATCTTATCTAATTATTAATTTTATGTTTAGAAAATTAAATTGACATTTACTTGCTTTGGGTAATTTTAAGCTTTAATTGATCTCTAAAAATATAAAGCAGTTATATGTACATGTTTTTTAAAACAAGAAAGGCAAAAGTTGCACTCAAATAACTCTCTTTTTAAAATCAAGTAGCAAAATCAAAAAAGGTTTGGAGCAAATTTAACCATTTTTAAAACAAGAAAATCAAACAGTTATCTTTGAATTATATGAATTAAATGAGAGAAAAAGACACAAAATATGATTGTTGTTGTTTTAATACAATAATAATTTTATTTCAAATTAAAAAAATAATTTCCATGTGAAAAAATATTAGATCAGGACCATAGTTTATTAAAGTAGATGAAAGAAAAGAACTATCAAAAAATTCTGGTTCCATAAAAAAATATGTATTTTTTTACTGAATTTAAAATTTTAAAAAACTGATGTGCAAAAAATGACACAAATATAAATGATAAATAGAATATGTATATATAATAAACAAAACACTGAAATTAAATTTACAATTTTCAAAATAATATATAAATAAATAAAAGCTATAGCCAGATTACCATTTTATTGCCATTCTGAGTTGCATTTTACAGTTAGAAGATATACATAGAAATATATAAATTAACTAAAGAAAATAAAAAACAAAATACAGTTACTTATTTATACAGCTGAATTTTTTTTTTAATATTTCAACCAGAGGTCTGGTCTTCATCTGAAAATATAGACAAAATTTTCTGATGTAAATAGTTCTTGGTTGAAATATTTAAAAAAATCAGTAATATGAATAAAGAATTGTAGTTTATTATATATATATATATTCTGTTTAATTGAGAGAGTAATTAGTTTTAGTAAATAATAAGTTTAAAATTATAAGCTATTTTAGATATTTGTTCAATGAAAAATTTATTTATGTAATTTTTTATTATTTTATCATTTTAATACAATATTCAAATTTATAGTATATATGGATATTAATATACTCATTATATGTATTTATTAGTTTTAAATAATTATATTTTACTTCATATACTTTTAAAGCAATGTAGTACTATTTATGATATATGGCATAGATTTTGTGTTAATAATAAACCAATAAATAATTATATTTAAGGAGTCAGAGAAGTAAAGAGAATTGTACTGAAACAAAAATTGATAAAAATTTGCTTTTTGTTTTAAAATACAAATACAATGGAGTCATGAAGTATGCTGTATCTAACTACGCAATTTCTATTATACACTATCCAAAGAAAAATGTAAGCAAACAAAAATGTAAATAAATAAGCACAAAAATTATTATGCTTAAAAAAAATTAAAATTTGTCAATAAATTTTATAAAATGCCAGTTGAATCTCAGAGCACCATACATAATAATATAATACATTAATAAAATTTATTTGGTTTATGTTAAAAGCACATACATTTTATTTTTCCTTTATTATTCTTTTTGAAATTGATGTGCAGTATTTGGCATAATGAAATATTTTCTGAGCATATCACAAAATTTTATATCATTCTAAAGGTTGATACTAAATTAAAATCAAACCAATTAAAAATACCTTAATTTTTTGATAACAAGATTCATTATTATGTTTCTATAAGAGAAAAAAAATTATTGAAAAAAAAAAATAATATTGCCTAGAACATATTTAATAGTAACAAAAAGTTAGATATTTTGCTATGTACTGTATTATACAAATAAAAATTTAAAAAAATTTTTTTATTCTTGTTGCTTTGGTGAATGCATGAGTGAATACACACATAGTAAAATATATATAAATGTGTCCTCTCAATTTATTTTTAATAACTAACTATATTATTATTATTTTTTAAAAATTTGTTTATATTGTAATCTTAATTTATATATGTATTCTATACATATAAAAAAGTCTCTGTGTTATATAAAAGTGGCTGGTAAACAGTATTGTACACTTGCAGTTCAATAAACAATATAGTCTAATCTAATCACTGTTTATAAACAAAATGTGTGCTATTATATATTGTATGCTATATATGTTAAATGTTAGTTGGTTTGAACTAAAATATGGCATAGTTTATGATTATATATATATATATATATGACCACTAGATGGAGCTTACCAATAGCTCTAATCAAGCTTTTATTTTATAAGTGCCAAAAGAGAAAAATTCAAAATCTCTTTCGGGGTATTAAGTCAATCCCTTGTTATAAAAAATAGGGATTGACATAATTAATTTCTGGACCCCTTACCCCATGCTTTTATTTCAAATTAAATCTAAAACCTCTGATTGTAGTTGAAGAAACAATTATTTTATTTCTTTTTAGTTCACAGTCAATAAAAGCTTTTAATATTTAAAAAATGGTAACTATTATTTTTAAGTTTTTAGTATTGATTTGGGCAGCAATTGTAATGGACTTTATCTATGCATAAAAAAAATGATAATTATAATTTAGCATGAGTAAAATATGGTCCAATCATTGATCGACAATTGTAATATTACCTATCCAACTAGCTGTATGCAAAGTATACATAGGTACCAAAGAATGATAATAAGATATCTTACTTGACTTACTCTCATTGTTTAACATGGCTACTGAGACTTTATTACTCACTAAAATATAAATTAGAAGCAAATGAAGTTTTATTAAATCCAACCTATATTTGCAGATGGATGATTGTATACAAAACAATATATTAATTAGTTATGACTTATGCAAGTAATCATAAATTTGAGTATTCACAAACCACAAAAATTATCATATAAGTCAGGGGTGGGCAAATAGTGGCCCGGGGGCCACATGCGACCCGCTAAGAGGTTTTATGCGGCCCTCCAAGATAATCAGAAAAATCTGCCTTGAACTGAGATTTCTTTTTTGTGTGTGACTGAAGATTCATCTCATATTTTCCACTATGATGGACATATCAATACACATATGCAGTGTAGATATGATGTGCAATGCTTTTCCAGTTGATCTGGTTACTTTCAATTTTGTCTTTGCATTAGCAAATATATACATTTCCAACTTTAGTGAAACCATGAACCCTCTGAAAAAATGTAAAATCAGTGATGAATGTCATGTGTTTAATAAAGAATGGACAAATAAATATTTCTTTGGTAATACATGGAATAAAGCAGTGTGTTTATTGTGTCATGAAAAAAGGTGTGGCCCTCTGCTAACCTTCGCTTCCACAAAGTGGCCCCCAATGCGGCCCTCCACCAACCTCTGTGGCCCCCGAGCCAAAACAATTGCCCATCCCTGATATAAGTAATTCTCAACCTCAAGAATTGCATAATGACCTTTGTAATGAAGAAAAAAAATAATAAATAAATTTCAAATAAATCAGTCATTTTATATAAAACAAATGGTTTATCCTTTATTTTGACTATGGTTTAATTTTGTATCCAAATGGCACTAGTTATATTCAAACATACAATATTTGTTTCTTTTCTAAGTTTTCATTATACTTCAAAATATCATTCACATTCATGATGTTTGCTAAAAATAGGCATAGATTGATGTTTGTACTGTTTAACATGCAGAGAGATGCAATAACAAAAAAAATACGTTTCTTAAAATAACAGTTTAGAATCATAGATATATTATTTAAGGTCAGATCACTTTTACACAAAATTATCAGCATTCTCTTCATACTGTGCTGAATATCTATATACCCCATTTTTTATTAAAACTATACTTCTCTTTTAAACTTCAAATACTGCTTCTTAGATTTATTATTTACAATAGGGCTTTATTATGGCCCAAAAGACTTAATATCTTCTATCATATTACCACTATTTCTGAGGATTCAAAAACTGTTTATTACTATATTACACAACTCTTTATATACTAAATTTCTATGAATAAAAATATAACAACTCCTAATCTCATATATGAAGAAATACACACAAGTAATATGTATATAAGGTTTCTATATACTGAACTACCTTACCAGCATATCTTATGATGAATAATGAAGTTATGAATTATTTACTGAAGAAGAATATTAAATACCAATATTAAATATTAAACTAATATGTATATTTATAAATGATTTCCATGAAAACAAATGACAATAAATTTAATTTCAAGCATGTGTTCTCACTTCTGGACAATATAATATTATGTAAAATGGGTTAGCTCAGTTAATGATTACGCTTGGTTAAAAGCAAATAATTGATAAATAAAATATTCTGCATTAATATTAAAATATTCTCCTAGCTCAAATTAATAAAATAATAATAAGGTTCAGTTTATCAAATAAATAAATAACTATTTATTAAACCATGAGACTTGGAAGTGAGATACAGATAACAAGAAAGATTGCATTGAGCCAATATCCCACAGGATATTACCTCAATGGCATAAGAACACTATCCCCCTATTACTATCTCAAGTAATAAAATATATAGCATTCTTATGACTTTAATAATACCTAATCATTAAGATTAAACTAATAATTAAATCTTAATCCTTTTATCTCTAATAATTTAGCTCAATAAAATCTCAGGTTCCTAAAAACTACTTTAAGTTAATCAAAATCACTGTAGTAAAATATGATAAGGGATTTAATGTCATAATTTACCACACCTAACTAATAATAATAAATAATAATAATATAATCATTGTATGAACTAATTTTATATATCTTTTTCTCTACACTATAATTTTTATTTGCCATAATAATAATAAGAAAATAATACAATATAATCTTTTATCTTTCATATAATAACGTAATAAATATGTGGTAGCATCTTATAATCTGAAAAATATATGTGTGGCAACGGATAGCATTTATAATTCGATGTACTATTATAATAATCAACTTATGACTATAAAGATAATGTAAAATGTAATTTCTTAAATAAATAAATTCTAAGAAAATATTAGAATTTTTAAAATAATACTTTATTTATTTCTGTGCAAAATGTTATGTTTAATTCAAATATTCTGTGTGTATTATGCATTTTAATGGGAAAGAAAATAATCTGAACACACAAATTTTTTAGAACAAATTTAACAAAGTTTTTATTATAACAAATAAAATAAAATAACAATTTATTTACACTATTTACAATTGGTATACTAAACTTGCACCATTATACATTTCTTATTAATTGTAATTACTAAAACAATAGAGAATCTATTTAAGTCTTCACTCTGACTTAAAATAATAATAATAATAATAATAATAATAATAATAATACAATTTTATATCCCTTTGTTATCAAATTTTACGATGAAATTATATTTCTTACTATTTATTCTAACATATAACATCTTTCAAATATTATTACAAAATGCTTCCTTAAAACATACATTGAAGCGTAGAACAGAAAATACAAAAAATAACAATATCGAGTATGGATCTTTTTACTAAACAATTTTCAATTTTCAATGTTATGAATATTACATAAAATATCTACTGTTAATTTATTAATATAATATGTGGACATCATTGTTAATTATACTATGATTATTAAACACAATATATCCTACTTAATATTACTTTAATACAAAATAACTGCAATTATTGATATATTCATTATTATTTAAATAAATACAAAATTGTACCTATGCTTATTTTATATTGTTTTGCTTTATAACATTATATCCTAAAAATATGAAATACTCATAAAATAAAATATTTGAAATTATTTAACATTTCAGAGCAACTTTGCTTTATTTATTTTATTCCTGAAATTTATTTATTTTCTAAAAATATAGAACATATTCTACGATTCTTTATTATTTGGGTCCGTTGGATTTTCAATTCCAACTTACATAAACTCTAATCCTCCTAATAAGTAAATGAAGTTATCTTATTCATTCAATAACATTTCTTAAATTCTAAATTATTTATTATTTCTTTAAAAAATATACAATACTGTTCGATGTAGTTACTTTGGAAAATCGAGATAGCGAATAGATGTGTAGGCACATAGAAGAAAACTAGAGTCTAACTCATAGTACATATTAAATAAAAACACCATGGCACAGTATATCTATAAAAAATAGAGACATGACCCATTTGTCTAATGTCCTCCACTACCAACAATGATGTTAAGCTATTATTTAAGCTTTATAAAACATCAGTATTCAAATAAAATAGGCACTTTCCACAAATAAATATACCAGCTACAGGGCATTGTTAACTGTACTGTATACTTAATAAAATTACAAAAATGTTATTCCTAATCCCCTAATACATCCTACATTAATATCATCTCTTTGGTTTCATGTTCTCCAGGTTACTCCCAAGTCACTATCTTATCAACATTTCCTAATAGATTTATCAAATCTTACACCAACAAATGAACTAACTCATATATTTAAAATAATAAACAAAATTCAATCGTAATTAGAATGATCTCACTAATCTACCAGAAAAGTTTGCTTTACTTTCCTATCCCATATTCTTAAAAACAACATACAAAATAATCATTATCGATACTCTAAATATCTAATAATATTAAAGTTTTTTGTAAAAGAATCATATAACTATTCATCATCATGTTGCATTATATTAATCATATGAAATTAAAGTATGCATATTCCTAGAATAAATCCTAATATTATAATTTAAATGTGTTGTACAAGTGCGTTCACATACAACTTAGCATTTATATTTCAATACAATATAATTCATTGATAATCTGTAAAAGAAAAAAAATACATCATAAAAACATCAATATTCACAATTATTACCTAAGTGATATCGACTTAATAATCACTTATGAAGTCTTCATGTCCATCAATTAAATAAAACATTGCATATATGATATACATCCATACTTCCACACTTAAAAAAATGTTAACTTATTTAAATTATCAAACTATTTACTATAAGATTATAATATCATTAGTATTAAATTAATATTCATGTTCCTACTCTTCTAATTAAAATAATATTACACTTAAAAGAAAGTGAATTAAAATAAATCAAGACAATAATTATGTATATCTTCAATTGATGAATATTCTTTATAAAGTTCAAATGTTTTTATTTTCCTTGAGAGTTTTTTTTTTTAAAAAAAAAAATGTTCTCCTAAGAGCATTTAAAACTCCCAACTATTGCTAAGTTCTCCTGCTTGACAATGAATAACTGCCCTGAACTTGGCACATGCGTTGTAAACTTCTTCCTGTGTGATGAACGAAGTTTTAAAAATGAATAATAAAAAAAATAATTTTCAAAATCTTGGAAAAGTAATAAAAATAATCATTAATCTGTTCTGGAAAAGTTTATAGAATAATAGTTTATAGCTTCTATTGTCCAGAACAATTGATTATTAAAATAATAATAAAATCATAATGTTGAAAAATAATAACTCGAAGCTTCTGTTTTAAAGGATCCTGTATCGGCTTGGTGATGCATCATATCCCGGTAACTTGACTATGGACAATCCGGATAAACTTTTTGCACAATTTTAAAATATTTATATCTCCATAAATTCAGTAATTGCTGGTTTATAATCCATTCCTTTATAGGTTTATTATTCAGGATAATTTATTATTTATTATCCAATTATAGTTATTTTCATTTATTCTTCAAATTATTTGTTTTTAAATAAATTCTAGCAAAATGTGTGTAACCTTATAGAATTCAGGTTTATCACATACACTCTAAAAATATTCATTTAAATATTATTTCTAACAGGTTTTTTTAATTGTATTCACAATGGTTTCCTTCAAAAAGGATAAAACATTTATCTCTTATAGCATTATTTTTTTATAAAATATTATAAATTTGTCATATTATTTATCGGTCTTGAATACGACTATCTCACTATTATAAAAAAATATGCATTGTTCACTTTTAATTTGCAAGTAGCTTTTCTGCTAAGCTTTCTGCATAATGTCCAAAATAATTCTTTGCTTATTAAAATAGTTCCCTTGGTTAATACCATTAATATTATATTAACAATTATCATTCTTATTTTTAAAATATTCTTAATTAAGTACGTATCGCTTATTGGCATTTCCATATTTGTACTGCTAAGTTGTATTAAGTTTTGACAAATAATCCTGGTAAAGGGAACTTTAAATTAGCAATGCATCATTTTAATTAAACTTATTAAAATGTATTTATACTATGCTCTCTTTTGCAAATAATTAAAAAGTAATATCCTATTAGTTTGCAAAAATATATTATACGAGAGCACTAAAATTGACTAAAATAAAAAAAATTTAAAGAAGTATAACTAAAAAATTACTATCACACTCCAGAATCAACTGTGCAACAGTATTTATACCCTACAAAATACCTCATCCTATTGGTGGATTTTTGCTTTTCATCTGATACATAATTTGCATATTACTACAGTATCATACAATTAAATTTACAAAATAAAATATAACTCACTATTATTTAGAAATATTACTGAAAATATTAATCTTAAATCAATTATTATACTTTACTAAAATTAATTAAACATTTTAAAATGACTTTTAAAAACAATATTTAATAAATTTATCCCACCTTTTATATTTAATTTATCTATTTTTATTTTTAAACAAAATATTTAATTTTTAACTAACTGTATTCGTTTTATAATACTATTTAAAACATTTTATAACAACTGATTTAAAATTTGCTTTGTGATAGGTAAATAAATATATCCAATTCTATAATGCATTCTTAAAATATTTTGAACTTTGTTAATACAAATACTAGCAAGCGTGTGTGCATGACAGTATTATGCAGGTCACATGACTTACATCTGAGACAGATTGTATTCAAATTTCTGTCTGAAAATAAATGATAAATTGCAACAATTATTATATTAAATAAATAATACAATAATATAAAATTTGGAATAAAAATTTGAAAAATATAGAACTAAATATAACTTTTCCTACCATAAAGCTTAACTTTTAGAATATATGATATTACTTATAATTTTTAAATATAATTTTACTTTTAAAATATAGCATTTATTTAATTACAAGTTTTAACTATTAAAATTTACCTTTTAAAACATATTTTAAACATTTATAGCTGCATTATTTATTATGGCCAGCTTTTCCAACCATATGTAATTAGTATTTTTAGCTTTGTTTAACTGTTTTAAGCTTATATATCATAATTTTAGGTATTACATATTTTTATTTAGCTTTAACTTGTACTTTTAAGATATTATCAATACAATATAACTATTACACAAAGACAACATATTCCAAATTTAAATTTTTTTAGTAATTGACTATGATGAACTAATTCTGACCTATAGAAAAGGGCACAATATATATATATATATAGCATACATATACAGTGCATATAAATTAAAACAACAACAAAGAGTTTTAATGACAAATTATATCTAGCATATTATTATTTATGTTGATGAATCAAAGTTTAAAACCAATTTACTTGTATAACATAGATAGATAGATAGATAGATAGGATAGATAGATAGATAGATAGATAGATAGATAGATAGATAGGTAGATAGATAGATAGGTAGGTAGGTAGATAGGTAGGTAGGTAGGTAGGTAGGTAGGTAGGTAGGTAGGTAGGTAGGTAGGTAGGTAGGTAGGTAGGTAGGTAGGTAGGTAGGTAGGTAGGTAGGTAGGTAGGTAGGTAGGTAGGTAGGTAGGTAGGTAGGTAGGTAGGTAGGAAGGTAGGTAGGTAGGTAGGTAGGTAGGTAGGTAGGTAGGTAGGTAGGTAGGTAGGTAGGTAGGTAGGTAGGTAGGTAGGTAGGTAGGTAGGTAAGTAGGTAGGTAGGTAGGTAGGTAGGTAGGTAGGTAGGTAGGTAGGTAGGTAGGTAGGTAGGTAGGTAGGTAGGTAGGTAGGTAGGTAGGTAGGTAGGTAGGTAGGTAGGTAGGTAGGTAGGTAGGTAGGTAGGTAGGTAGGTAGGTAGGTAGGTAGGTAGGTAGGTAGGTAGGTAGGTAGGTAGGTAGGTAGGTAGGTAGGTAGGTAGGTAGGTAGGTAGGTAGGTAGGTAGGTAGGTAGGTAGGTAGGTAGGTAGGTAGGTAGGTAGGTAGGTAGGTAGGTAGGTAGGTAGGTAGGTAGGTAGGTAGGTAGGTAGGTAGGTAGGTAGGTAGGTAGGTAGGTAGGTAGGTAGGTAGGTAGGTAGGTAGGTAGGTAGGTAGGTAGGTAGGTAGGTAGGTAGGTAGGTAGGTAGGTAGGTAGGTAGGTAGGTAGGTAGGTAGGTAGGTAGGTAGGTAGGTAGGTAGGTAGGTAGGTAGGTAGGTAGGTAGGTAGGTAGGTAGGTAGGTAGGTAGGTAGGTAGGTAGGTAGGTAGGTAGGTAGGTAGGTAGGTAGGTAGGTAGGTAGGTAGGTAGGTAGGTAGGTAGGTAGGTAGGTAGGTAGGTAGGTAGGTAGGTAGGTAGGTAGGTAGGTAGGTAGGTAGGTAGGTAGGTAGGTAGGTAGGTAGGTAGGTAGGTAGGTAGGTAGGTAGGTAGGTAGGTAGGTAGGTAGGTAGGTAGGTAGGTAGGTAGGTAGGTAGGTAGGTAGGTAGGTAGGTAGGTAGGTAGGTAGGTAGGTAGGTAGGTAGGTAGGTAGGTAGGTAGGTAGGTAGGTAGGTAGGTAGGTAGGTAGGTAGGTAGGTAGGTAGGTAGGTAGGTAGGTAGGTAGGTAGGTAGGTAGGTAGGTAGGTAGGTAGGTAGGTAGGTAGGTAGGTAGGTAGGTAGGTAGGTAGGTAGGTAGGTAGGTAGGTAGGTAGGTAGGTAGGTAGGTAGGTAGGTAGGTAGGTAGGTAGGTAGGTAGGTAGGTAGGTAGGTAGGTAGGTAGGTAGGTAGGTAGGTAGGTAGGTAGGTAGGTAGGTAGGTAGGTAGGTAGGTAGGTAGGTAGGTAGGTAGGTAGGTAGGTAGGTAGGTAGGTAGGTAGGTAGGTAGGTAGGTAGGTAGGTAGGTAGGTAGGTAGGTAGGTAGGTAGGTGGGTAGGTAGGTAGGTAGGTAGGTAGGTAGGTAGGTAGGTAGGTAGGTAGGTAGGTAGGTAGGTAGGTAGGTAGGTAGGTAGGTAGGTAGGTAGGTAGGTAGGTAGGTAGGTAGGTAGGTAGGTAGGTAGGTAGGTAGGTAGGTAGGTAGGTAGGTAGGTAGGTAGGTAGGTAGGTAGGTAGGTAGGTAGGTAGGTAGGTAGGTAGGTAGGTAGGTAGGTAGGTAGGTAGGTAGGTAGGTAGGTAGGTAGGTAGGTAGGTAGGTAGGTAGGTAGGTAGGTAGGTAGGTAGGTAGGTAGGTAGGTAGGTAGGTAGGTAGGTAGGTAGGTAGGTAGGTAGGTAGGTAGGTAGGTAGGTAGGTAGGTATGAATTAAAATAACAACAGAAAATTTTAGTAATAAATGATATCTAGAATATTATTATTTATATTGATGAGTTAAAATTTAAAATCAATTTACTTATATAATATACATATACAATGCATATGAATTAAAATAACAACAGAAAATTTTAATAAATGATATCTATCATCAGATTATTAATAGTGATAAGTAAAGTTTAAAATTAATGGTATACATAGAAGAAAAATGATCAAATTGATTATCATTTAATGTCTTTTTTTTTTCATTTTGAAAATTGATATGTATAAAAAATTTAAATGATGAACATGTGAAGTCAAAAACCACTTGCAGTTTATTTTTTTGAAGTATTCCTTTGTCTTACTTAGGCTGAGATGGATCAATTGTATGTGATATTTTTATTTCAAATGGCTAGATAATCCTTATGTTGATTTATTGGATAAAATAGTTGTTCATTTTCAGATTGATTTCCATTCAAATACATGCTTGTTAAAAATTTGATTCCCTTTTAATGATAATTATTGGGCAGGATATAGCAGAGGGAATGAAATACCCTAGACTGCAGTTTTCTATTTACTCTGCCATTTTTAATAAAATTGAACCAAATAGAGTTTTGTGATTATGTCAAAAAATATATATATTAGCAGCAAAGTTTGTTTCTTTTTTTAGGTCAATAATAATTATTCTTGTTACTATAGTGTTTGCTTAGTCCTTCATGCTCTACTGATGTCAATCGTATTGTTATAACAATTGTAGATCTTCAAATATTAAAATTTGAAAAAAAAATACATATCATATTCTTTACAGTTATCACAAATAATTTCAAAAATATATGCCAACATTTTAAACATTGATATTACCTAATGCAAATATTTTAAATACAAACTAAGATCTTTATAAAAATCTATATACACACATATATATTTTTTTATATCATGTACCAAAAAAAAAATTGAAAGAAGTAGGTAATAATAACAACAACAAATATATATATACACCTGGGTCTCGTTTTATGTGGATTATTTTAATGCGATTTTGAAGTTATGCGATTCATGTTTCTTCATAATATCTTTTATATTTCACTATATTTATTAGATATCAAGAACTTTAAATTATTAATAACTTATTTTGACTTGAAATACTTTTTTTTTCAAAAATATAATGTTATATTAGCAGCTAATGTGAATATGTCCTGAAGCTGTATTTAGAATCTTAGCTTCTATTTAAATAATCTACTTATACTAATGAGTAAATAATAATAATAGATTTATACTTATGTATAAAAATATCGCAATAAATATTCAAAAATTTTAAACTTTTAAAACATATTTTGTTTGATATAACAGGAATAAAAAAAAATTTAGATTGTTAAAATAAATAACGAAGATTTTATTGATTTTTTAAACTGAAAATAATCTTCCTAATGATAATGTATAATCTTTTTGTTTTGATTGCGATCTCATTTTTTTAATATAAAAACAGAAAACTATTAACACAGCACAAGACTGAAAGTGGCGCTAGTTGTACATCACATCACAAATCTGATTCACAAATGAAAGTATATTCTCAAATAGTGGTAATGATTAAAATATGTATAAAAAAATGTAAAATTAAATACTGTAGTTAATAAAAAAGTAAAAAAGGGTTGTCTTGTATTAATTTTTTTTAAATATTTGAAATTTTTTATTAGTCATACTTTATTTCCTTATTTTTTTAATGCGAATTTTAAAGTAATTTTTCCTTGTTGCTTTGCTTTTATGCAATTTCTGAAAATTACTGGAACATATCTCCCATTTTTCAAGGTAAGTTAAGTCTCTTTTTGTGCAATTTCTTTTGTGCATGTTTTCTGAGGAACCTATCTACCACATAAAACAAGACCCATATTAAAGCTAAACCAAAGATTTTTCTTTTTTTTCATGACAACAATGATATTTTGATGGAAAGGGTGGGTTTTTACAATTGTTACAACATCCTCCCCCTAACAAAAAAATTGTATATAAGCAACTACATATCAAAATGGAAACAGCAACTTCTAAAAATTAATTACACATCTTCCATTTAACTATCTGTGGGTGGCCTTCTCCATTTAAATGAATTCATTTCAACAACAAAATCACTTACAGTAATAAATAAATGAAATAATTTCAAAACATATATACATATAAAGCAGTGTCAAGGAGCACATAATTTTAATCACTTGTGATTCCCCCCCCCCTTTCTAAATAAATAGTTCTTGTATCTATCAGAGAGCAACATCTAATCATTGTTTGTGGCATGATCCTTGACTTCTTCCAAGAGCATTGTAATAAAATATTCTAGACTATAAAGATGGACAAAAGCTGATCTAGGGATAAAGCACTATTGATTGTTTTTAGTACACTGGTCAAAGGCTCCAAGCATTATATATTTCCTTCAGACCATCAGGTGTATTAATAATATAAGCATTTAATCCCACTTTTTTTCAATCCTGTATGGGCCTTTCATAAAGATTGAAGAACTTCCTTAACTGATGCTCCAGCAGGTCACTAACATGGTATGAACTGCCATCAAATATAGGTAATAACTCATCATTCAATAACTTTCTTCCTTAGTTTATGGCCAAAACTATTTTAACCATTGATATTGTTTTCCTATATCAATTATTTTTATTGCAATATATATATATAACATAATTTTGAATAGGTACTGAGTAGTTTAAAAAAATTAGACTATAAAGTATACTAAAACCAAATGATCTTTTTTATATTACAAATAAATATTAATAATGTATAAACAAAATTTAATGATATATGAAATTAGCCTGATGTGTTAAATTTCCTAAGGAAAAGAGTATCTATTTTTTGTTAGCATACTGACATTCAATTATTTTTTAAAATCATCTCAAACTGACTGTTAAAAGGTTCTATTTATATAATTTAAATAATAATTAGTTTGTTGAAATTCATTTAAATAAAGCGACAATCTATAGTAAAATGTTTGCATTTTATTATCATATTAATACTGTTTGGAAGAAAATACAATTTCTAAATGTTCAACAAATTGACAGCCATCAAAATATAATCTGAAAGATTTTTCTTTTAGCTATCTGCAATAGGAAAAAATAAAAGTATTTTAAAATATAAATGCCATGTAGCCAAGAAATGATATTTTTAAACCTTTTGCTACCCATTTATGGAACATTTACTTAATAAGTAGAAAATTATTTTACAGTAAATTTTTAAACGTTATATGAAAATTATTTGCCTATTCAAAATTCTCACCTGATAAAAAAATTTCAAATGTAAATGGCTCTTGTGATGTCTTTTAAAATTAAAACTGCTTTGGAATAAAGAAAAGTTATTCACTATATTTAAAATATAAAAAATTACTTCGATTTACAAAGAATGTTTAAATTTATTACCTAGATAATGACCAAGGTATTATTTTGACAACCAAGTCAGTTTTGGGAGAAGTATTTAAAATAAAAATAAGCAATGGCTGTTAAAATACGTAACATGTACATTAGAAATTTGTTTTATAATGTAATATTATTTATATATTTATAAAATTAAAATATGTAATTATAAATTTATTAAACGCACATTGATTACGTAAGTAATATTTACTGAGGCTATAATCTCGATAATATGCGTATAAAATGCGATAGTAGGGACCTCTACAGGTGTTTTAACCACAAGCTTACGCTATGGCAATTAAAATATGTAATTTGTAAACTTTGTATGTTTTATATCTGTCATTTATAGTTTTATTACTATTTTAAAAGAAAACATTATTAAGTGCAGAATATTAAATACTATGAGGATAATGAGTACAGATATCATAATTAACAGCAGGTATAGTTATTTTAAATTTATTGATTAGTTTAAAAACTATATTAAATTAATATATATATATATCATATTTTATATAACATTTTAATGGATGGTAAATATTGATGCTGAATACTTATGGTGTCTTATGCTCTACAAATGGTTGGAGTGATTTGACATCGTCATCTTTCATATGCTACTTAAATATATACATTATACATTTATAATAGAAATCAAATATTACATCATGCATGAATGAAATGTTATATGAAAGGTGATTAACGCAAATTATTCTGTTATATAAATCATGCTTCTCATTAAATAAGATTTTTGACATGATTAATATTTCAAGAATATGGTGTCTTAAAAATGATAGCCAAATTTTAACCTAAATTTGTGAAGCTGATATTTTGGTTTATTATTATTTTAGGAGGATCCTTAAAAGTAAAGAACCAAATGTTTTCTTTTTCAAATTTATTCAGAAGATGTGAAATTATCATATTTATGAGCAGCAAGAAGATCGCTGTCATCAAGTTTATATTATTAGATGTTTCATCATCATTATTTTATGGTATAATCATGTATGAGAATATAGCTCAATGTCTTATTACATGAAACCTTAAAAAATATTTTTTATCTTTAATTATTTATCAATCTTTTCCGTCTTATGTCATTTGAATAATCCCCAATGGTATTATCTCTTACAATGCTATAAAACACATTTGAATCATAACAATTATTATACAATAATTATTACCAACCATAAAAGTAGAAAGATATTGGATTATTATTAAATCTAATTCAATAAAGACTCACTTAATAAAAATATGTGGCTGCTATCAAGTACTTAAGATGCATATGACATGGAATATCAATCATTGTCTTTTACTCAATATTTATCTTAACATCCACGTTTACTTTGGAAACTCTAAATTATTAAAAGAAATGTGAATGCTAAATAAATTATGAAAATGTTGGTATTCTTATTTGCAAATTTACTATCAAACCATGCTTATATAATTTAAAATTAAAAGTAAACTTAAATTGATTCACAAGTTTGAAATACAATGCTAAATTAGAAATTAACACTTAAATTTTGTTGATTTTATTCAAATTATAATTTTAATTAATAAATATTATTTAATATTAACTGACTGTATTGTAAGCTTATTTTTACTCAAAGTCAATGTATGAAGTCTTATCGTAAGGGAGTCACTGTTTAAATTTACAACCTGATATTGCTCTATGCAAGAAAATTGTTTTATATATAAATTTCACATAATAAATGAAGAATTGTGAAGTTGGTAAATCAAATGAATTCACAATAAGACTGCTCAATTTCATTTTAAAATTATTTTATTGTTATTAAATCTATCAAATAGACACACATCCATTAACTAATAAGCAAGACATATTAAGATGGTTCCATAGTTAAGTCTATTTTATTTTGAGAATGATTTTTTACTTGGTAGCATCTAAGATGGAATGTTTAAAAATATTTATTTCTGATTATAATTACATATTTATAATGTTCATTTAAAGATTAATTAATAATAAGTTGATTTAAGAAGTATTGGATAAGTATGCTCTGCTTATTTTATTTTCTTCTTTCACCTTCTTCAAACATCATCATTCAACTCATTTTGTGATGAATTGATCTATATTGAGAAAACTCAGATGGATTGATATTGGGAAATAAAAAGTAGGATTAGTTTCTTAACTATTTCCAAGTAAAAAATTGTTTAAGTTTAAGAAAAGTTAAAAGATTTATTTAGAGAGATTAGTAACTGTGTGGCTTAAATTTAATGTATAGAGAGAGATCTGTGTGTGCTTTATTTAAAATTATAGTGTATCATTATGTAATGAAGGGGGATTGACTATCGTGCACACGTTAAAAATGTTGATTTATATGTCTAAAAAAAAGAGTCTGTGAATCGTAATATTTATGAATAAAATGCTAGTACAAGTTGAAATGAACTTGTTATAGATAGCATGTGTTTGACAGTTCTTTGCATAAGAATAGGTTTAAAATTTTAGGAAATTAGGAAAGATATTTTGTACTAATGTGAATAAAAGATATTTTGTACTAATATGAATACGAAAAGGCAGTTCTCTATTTAGTATTGTGAGTATGTGCATGTATGATGCACATATAGATTTTTTTTTCTTTGTGAAAATTTACACATTGTACTCTAAATTATTTGATAGTATAATGTAAAATGAATTTATTTTGTATGGATTTTACAGGAATTGGTTATTGTTTTCAGTTCTAAATTTGATTCAAGTTTTAAAGAAGAGGCTTATTTATATAATATCAGTTTTATAAAATACCAGTAATTCTATATTTTTTTAATAGTTCTCATAAATCAAAGTGGTGTAAAATGTTTTAAGAAAAAAGAAATTAAAATAAAATTGGAGCTGAAAGCAATAAACCAAAATCAACATTTAACAGATGAGGTCAAAGGTTGACTTTGGGCAGAGAATCGTAAATTAGAAAAAACAGGAAAAGGGAAACTTGCAGGTGTTTTTTTTTCTTATAAAAGCTAAGGAAAGTGAAGAAAGGGGAATTGCTCTTGCTAATTCAATATCTGATTGTCTTCTCTGATCGTTTTCTCTCTCGGAGACAGCAGTTGACTCAACTTGTTAAGAAGTGTGTATATATTACTTAAAGATGAAGTGCTAATTCAATTATAAATGGTGTGCAGTGGTCTCTCTCCAAAATCAATTATGGCAAAGTTAGCTTGTAACAAAAAGTTTTGTACTCAATATCTCGATCTTCATATTTGGTTGTTAAAAGTTTATTTAAAGAAGACATCTCAAAAACAGTATTGAATCTGGGGCTTCATCAATAAAACTCCAAGGAACAATCAGACTGTAATATAAAGTTAGTTAACTACTCATCAGTCTTATTGGTAATTTTTTTTGATTGTGACTCAAATCTAAAAATATAGCAAAAAAATAAAAGAGCGTCTAGAGCACTATTTTATTTGAAATTTTTTTTCTCCTAAAAGAAACTAAAAAAATGATGGTGAAAATTAAAAAAATTAAAGATATGGACTAAAGTGTGAAATCAAGCATCTGAATTCAAACCCAGGAAGAAAAGTATTTAAAAACATGAAAGTAATCTGCAAGACTAATTCTCAACAGTTTTAATTATCATGATCGATGTAGCTATATCTTGAATGAAAAGAATTTTACATGCATCTATAAGATATATGTTTTCCAAGGCAGTGGACTAAAATGGTAATTGGTGTTTGTGGACACTACATACATGTTTTCTGTCAAGTATCAAAATCTTCAGACTTAGTTTCAAAGAAACTCAAACCAAGGAGAGACTATGCATAATGTGTTATTATTTATTTTGCTTTTATTTATATGTTTGTTAGCATGTATAATAGATCTTTAACAGTTATAGGAATTTTTTTTAAAAAAAGAGAGAAATGATTTCGATCGATAAGAAACTTGAAAAAAAATGTGTTAATGTATAATGATGATAAAGCATAAATGCTTGTATATTTGTCATATGAAATGAAAAAAAATTTTTGTTATCATCAAAATTATATGCATATTGTTAGATGTGTGCAAAAGTATTTGAATGGTCGTTGATGCGATCTGTTAGGAGTATAAAGATTGGATGGATGTTGCTGTGTGCTTGACTTTTGAAATTAATATAGTACATGGGTTTGGTTCATTATCAGTTGGCTTTGTCATTTGCATCTAGACTAGAATCACCCTGCATGTGTATATGTGAAGCTATAAATGCTGAGTATTACTGAGGTAAGAGTTATTGTATCACCTTGAATGCAGAGATATAAATAACTATCTTATAATTTAGTTACTATGTATGCAGTATTAGGAGCTTGAGGACTTGATCCCAGCTCCATTTGTATTTATTATTTAAGTAGAGAATTATTGATACATTTATGGTGAAATGTTTAGTATGCCTATTTAAAGTAAATATGTAGATACTAATTCCTCACATGATATGTAGCCTCAGAAGGCAGTTCTCTGGCCAATGCTAACATTTGAAGTTGTGAATTGTTTGATTTCCCTTACTGAGACACTAATGTGTGCATTGAGAAGTGCTGCATAGTGCTATAAAATATCTGGAGGGTTTTTCAAGATATGATAAAAGTTGCTATGACAGGATTAAGGTTGTAGTCAGATGTGTGTGTTGATGTGGGGGATGGTGAAAAGGTATTTTAATGTATAGGTTTGCCAATCTGTGGTCAGAGTTTATGAAAGGAAATAAAATTAAACATCATCAAGCTGTGACAACATACCAGCCAGTCAAAATGTTGCAACATACTAGCCAGTCAAAATGTATACAGTTGCTAAAGTGGTAACATGATGATCAGAATTACAGAGGGATATCGGTAAAGATTTAGTTTGTAGGGGATTAAAGCTATAGTTTTATATTCCAATCAATTATTTAGAATGGTTAAATGTTTGGATATAACATTATCTTTACATAGGAAATACAAAATATGTTTGCTTGTTGGAATAGTTTAATTTATAATTGTTGTAATGAAAGGGGGCCAAGAAATTTATAGGCTTTGTGTAAAGTTATAAGATAAGTTCATATTTATATTTAAATGAGAATTCTGATTCCATGCGTACATACATTAATATTAAATTGAAATATGGGTCAAAACAATGATTTGATTTTAAGGAAACTTAATTAATCTAAATATATATATATGTAGATAAATTATAAGTTTCTGGGTTATACCGTGTCTTATTTTCCATTGAGAACCTATATTTCGGAATAGCAACTGTCATTTTCAAAGTTAACTTTTGAAAGAAAAAGTTAACCTTGAAAATGGTGGTTGTATATCCCAGAAACTTATAATTTATCTACATCATATAACGGTGAAAACATTAAGTATAACAATATATATATATATATTGTAACCATGGAATTGATGATTGCTGTATTCCATTTAAATTGAAGAAAGAAGGCCCCAAACGTTGGTGCCATTTTGTAACTGAATGGAATTTGATCAATGCTGGTGGTGGTTAGGATGATCAATCTGATCTGATAAAAATCTAAAATGTAATTTAAATTAATCTAGTCTAGTTCAATCGGGTCTATTATTATGTAATAAACCATCACAAAGCACAAAAAATCTCTCTTAAAGTCTAATTTGTTTAAGCTATATGTGGAAACGAAAGAATAATGAGATTATCTGCTCCAGACATCAACAGATCCATCACATTACAAAATACACTGCACTGAGCAATGAACTAACATATCATCACCCTAAACAATAATATATGATTAGGCTAACTACTTGATTAGCAATCTAGTGAAAATCAAATCCAATTGATAACTAAAGCAGATTTCAATATATATTTTATTAACCTATTATTATTGTAGTAATTTAAATCTACTTCATTATTTAATGATGCTGCATTTTATCTTAACGGATAAGCTTCTAAATACCTATAATTGTATTTTACAAAACATTTTTACATATAGACACTATTTAAATATCAAAACAAAATAATACTTGACTCAAATATATATCTAGTTTAATAAACGCTAAATAGAAAGTATAAACATTCGTGTCAATAAGCGATACACAATTCTTCTACTCCAATATTTAATTAATAATTTTCTATTGAAATCAACTAGTTTTTATATCATTTTATAAACACTTTGAAAACCTATGCACTCCTTTAAAAGTTAAACAAATTAATCTGCGTCTAGTTTAATAAGAAGCTATAAAGTAATATATAAATAATTTATTCATATCTTCCAATAAAGTGATACTTAATTATTGCTTCGTTTATGTGTTAAAATAGAATACTTCACTGGAATTTATTATTAACACTCTATTAGCTCATTTCTAACTCTACAATGTCCAACCACATTACATAAAAGAGATATTAAGTTTCTATTGGATGTTTATTCACCTATGAGTATTAATATTATTTATTTGAATCTTTAAACAATTGAATATAGAATTGGTTGGCAATAATTAAAATATATGATTATAATTGATATTTATACAAATCAAAACAATATTCAATTAAACCGGTCAATGAAGTTTGTTCTCTTCATTTTATAGAAGTTTAAGAAAAATATCTAAGACGAGTTATTCTGAACCAACGATAAAGCACGATCTATTTAGATTTTTATGACGGAATCAGACAAACATGAAATGATTGACTTTGTAATATTAACTAAGATAAATGATAATATATATATATAATATTCGAATGCAAATATAAATATAAAATTCATATGGGAATAAAATAAAATACTAATAAGCAAAACATACCATATCTTATATTCTAGCTCACTTACCAAGCTGAGTTTGAACCTTGTTATTTAAATAGCTACGTCATCTTATGCAATCCAAATAAAATAAAATAATTAAGCGTAGTCTTGGTATTTAAATTAACTCAATTTATTGGATTATATAAAAGAAAATTGGCAAGATTAATTATAAAATACATCGGAAATTACTTTATATTTCAGATTGATTGACTAAATAAAAATGATAAAATTACTATGTGTATCTCTAAATGTGTTGCGACAACAATAACGACATAAAAAAAAATGAATGAATGAATGGAGAGACTTTTGGATATTTTACTGAAAAATTTATATATAACAGATACCAAAGATATGAAATAGGATGGGATCGAAGTCTATTTGTTTATCAAAATAATAACCGATAAATGAATATGAAATCATATGATATATTTGAATCTCTCCGATCATTTTCATTTAATAAATTATATTACTCTTAAAGATAATTTAAATAAAATACACATCCTTTTTAAATACATGTAAAAAAAAATTATTATGCGCACATTTTTATATAAAAAAAAATATCATACCATATATATATAAGAGTCTGTCCATTCACTATTTATTTGTCCATTGACTGACTTCAGTTTTTATGATGCAAAGAGAAGTTTATTTCTCAGAAATAATAATTCGAACTTTATAATGCTTCACTAACAGTCCTTTTTCTTTTCCAGAGAGGAGAGTGCAATTTAATTAGCCTTTTTTTTATGATGTGAATTAATCCAGTTGATCCTGTGTTCCTTTGCTCGTGACACGATGTTTACGCAAATCCAATGGTAGTTATACGCCAAACTTTAAACCAGAAATATCTTTGTTTTTAAAACTAAAATAGCAGATTTTTATATAAAGCATTTTTTTTATAGGTTTCTTTTTTTTTTTTTACATTTTGTTATCGTTCCCTTGGAAATCCTTCGCAACTGCCCCTTCAACTGATTGAACGGGCAGATAATTTAAGCTTATTTTTTCATGTTTTATGGTTTAACACAAAAAAAAAATATTGAAAAACTTTTATTTGTAAAAACACAGAAAATAGGTCCATCCGTGGCAATTACAAAAAGACGATAGCTTCTCTTATAGTCTGTTGGCTGCTATTTATGTGTTCTCTTTCTGGCGTTCTGGTATCATAACAACCACTGAATATTACTCGAATAAACCTCAACCTCAATGCCAAACGATAAAACAGAGCAAATTTTCCCACCTGGCATTCAAGTACGATGGAAGTTTGGAGAAAATGGATACATGGAAATTAAATCCAAATTCGATTAGATTTTTCTTATTATTTGTAAACCAAAATACAAAATTAATATAACAACCTTTATTCACTTTATAAACACAAATAATTTACACATATATATTTTTTTAATAATAATATTTTTTTAAATTAATTTATAAACAAATATACATAACACAAAAACATTGAATTATATGTAATAATGTTACTATGGTGACTGCATTAATATACATGAAATATGTAAAATAATATCGATCCTATTTAAGTAAACTTATATTGTACTGAATTGTTTTCAAAATTTATTTATTTACCTATATGTTTTTCCTGAGTTTGATTATAGTGAATTTATTATTTTAAAGCTAGAATCAACAGTAAACAATTCTATTTAAAAGCTTTAGGTTGCCATGGTGATCAATTTAAATCTATATTTCCAAGATCTTCCATTATCTATCTATCAAGCAAAGGAAAAATCAAATAAGATCAACAAACTTCTTTATTTATTTTTTTTTAAATACCTGGATCATTAATCTGAATATTCACAATATCTCCCCTCTACAGAGAAAAAAAAAATAAAGACACTTTTTCCTTTCTCTAAAATCATTAAACATTTTAACTTCAACACAGATAAACGTTTATCCTTTCTATCTGTCTTGATTTGAATATCATTTAAAATGTTAGTCAAAAATTTCAAATATCTTATTCTCATCAAAGCAATGTGGAATTCATTTATTCCTTTCATCTTTATCTTCTTAGTATACCTACATGCATTTTTTTTTATATCTACCATTTATGTAGTATAATCACATCTCTAGGGTTTTTTTTTTTTCCAACAAAAATTTATATTGGATTTCACAATTAAATTATTACATCTTTATATTCCTCTCTGCAACTTTCTGGACAACAATGCTCTAAAGTTAGAGTCAAACAAGAAAATCATTTAGTATTTGCTTCATACAAGCCAAATATATTACAGAACAAAATTCATTTATAAGCCAAATATTATTAGTTACTCTCTAATAACCATATGTTTTTATTGCATTGTTTAAAATTTATATATATATTCATATGTTTTATTTTCTTAAAACTTAACAATAGCTTTTATTATTATTATTTTCTTTAGACATATCTGTAGTTCATTTCAGTGACACTACTGTGGGCCTAAACTTTAAACATTCAATATTGTCATAAAATGAGAATATAACTTTAATTAATGAATATCTTATATTTATTCAAGTCCTGCCTTGGACATTGAAAATACTAGCTTTAAAGTTACTTTTCTTATAACATAAACTAAACAAATGAAAATTAACTTCTACAATGAGCTGGAGATTCAAAACAACAGAGATATCTCATTTTTAAATCACTTCTAATACTAAAGTAAACTGATTAAATGTTAATCAAATCTAATTTTAATTTCTGGAGGATCTGACAACTACTTTACAAATTAAGCTGTGCTCTACATTGATGCTAATCAGGGACATTTATGTTTGAATAGCTTTATTTTATACAGGTTAGGGAAACTACTAAACATTTCTCTTTAAAATTATAACTCATATCAAAAGATAAATCCTGCCATCAAGGATTTCTTCCTACCTGCTACTTCATAATAAGTCTGGGACATCTGTCGACTTCAGACTTCAATATAATTTTATATAGAGTTATGAGCCACAACACACATTTATAGTTCTGCCAACTTCCTCAAAGAAAAGACTTAACCATACAAATATTTACAATTTACAGTTAGCACAGACATTAAAACCCTACACTCTACATCTCCAATGCATTAAATCACACATTCATCATCATCAGTCAATTTTACAAGGTCTAATATTAAATAGCATTTGTATACTATACAATGAAAATCTTCAAAAGTACTTTGACTATAAATATTTTTCACTCTATTTTTTTTTTTTAGTCTTTCATATGTGTATCTACACTATTACTAATGACTTTTGGTCATAATAATAAATATCATGAGACATACTAATAAAGTTACTTTAGTGAATGTCTTTTTATTTAATTGGGTGGTGCTACTGGCTTTAAGCTTTGGGCATTGAAGGTACCTTTTTCACCTTCAGGGGTTTCTATGAGAAATGCATTCTCCCCCACTTTTCTTTTTATTTGGAATGGTCCCTCATATACATTCAAAAACTTTTTGAACTTATAATTCTGTGGGTCACTGATTTGTCTCTACTTCAAATAAATATGTTTTTATATAAATCATTTATTTTCCAGTCATCCACAAATTCATTAATCCATTAGTCAAATCATGGGTCAGGGAGGAAATCATGCCATCTAAATTTATCAAATCAATATTAGTCTTTTCCTCTCTCCATGTACTTTTCAACTACTCTCAATATTTCTGAACAAAATAACAGAGAAATGTTACTATGAACATTATCATCTACTCTATAGTTATACTTACTATAAGTTTTCTCAAGCAACAAACTCTTACTCCATTTTTCAAAGGGTTCATCTTCCTTCCCTTTTACTGTACTATCACAAAGTTCTCCTTGAAATAACTGCTTAACATACTTTCTATAATAAATGTTATCTGCCTGCATTATTATGGACATATCTTCTTCCATACTTATTTTCCACCTTTCCTTTGCAGTATGATACATACTTTTAAATCTTCGTGTTACTTGTTTGCACTCTATATAATTTCTAAAGTTACCTTTCAAATTTTCAACTCCTTTGGATTTAAATTTATTTATTAACCATGCTTCATCTATCATTTTCTGACTAACCTCAGTCTTTATGTTTTTATTTGGTTGTAACAGCTCAACATTTGAAAGCTTCTTATCTAAATTATTCTGTTCATCAATATATTTTATTTTTACTGAATCATTAGGACAATCTATTTTTACCTTTTCAAATCTTTTAATCATCTTTACTTTTCCTAAAGGCACCTGTTCTAATGTTTTGTAATTTACTATTTTTGCTTCGTTACATTTTACCTTCATATTAGTCTGAATATCTCTTAGCTCCTTTTTAATATCACTTATCTCCAATGTGGTTGCTTTCTGGGTATCTACATAAGTCTGTTCAATTTTAAAACATTTTTCCTCCAAACTTTGATATTCAATTTTACAACTTTTAACTTTGGCTTCTAAAATGTTAAGCCTGACATCTATGTGTTCTTGTGACTTCTCTATATGGTCACTCAATTCGTCAAACCTACAATTATATTTATCATTGGATTCTTTCAACCGAGTATCTAAGTTATGCTTAAATTCATCAAACTTGGCATTAGTAGCATTTAACTCGATTTTGCATAAGTCAATTTTAATATTTACCTCCTCTCTAAGTTCTTTATTCTCTCTAATAATATCACTCAATTTATTGTTCATACCGTCAAATTTATTATTCATATCACTACTTATATCTTCTCTTAATTTATTATTATCTCTACTCATTTCACTAAATTTATTATTTATATCACTATTCATATTACTTATATCACTATTCATGTCACTAAATTTATTATTTATATCTTTAAATTTATTATTTATATCTCTACTTATATCTTTACTCATCCTGTCCATCAATTCTTTCAGAATTGGATACAGATCTCCTTCAGGTTTGGATAATGCTTCTGTCTTATTGCTTTCCATTTTTATTTATTATTTATGTCAAATATTCTATATCTTTTTTTGTAAATAAATTTCGAAATACTTTACTTTTATTTATCCTTACATAAAACATATCTATCCATTCAATCCTACAGCTGCAAATAAAAATCCACAAAGAACGACAACAACAAATATCCTAATATCTTATTTAAACCTATGATATAATATAATCAGCTATATAACTCCACCAATGCATACAAACATAATACCATGTTTTAGCATCTATATGAGACTCAAACTTGGGTCTTTAATTGGTTATTTCGGCCTGAGTTGGCGCGCCATTTTGTAACCGATGGAATTGATGATTGCTGTATTCCATTTAAATTGAAGAAAGAAGGCCCCAAACGTTGGTGCCATTTTGTAACTGATTGAATTGATGAATGCAGGTGATGGTTAGGATGATCAATCTGATCTGATAAAAAAATCTAAAATCTAATTTAAATTAATCTAGTCTAGCTCAATCGGGTCTATTATTATGTAATAAACCATCACAAAGCACAAATAATCTCTCTTAAAGTCTAATTTGTTTAAGCTATATATGGAAACGAAAGAATAATGAGATTATCTGCTCCAGACATCAACAAATCCATCACATTACAAAGTACACTGCACTGAGCAACGAACTAGCATATCATCACCCTAAACAATAATATATGATTAGGCTAACTACTTGATTAGCAATCTAGTGAAAATCAAATCCAATTGATAACTAAAGCAGATTTCAATATATATTTTATTAACCTATTATTATTGTAGTAATTTAAATCTACTTCATTATTTAATGATGCTGCATTTTATCTTAACGGATAAGCTTCTAAATACCTATAATTGTATTTTACAAAACATTTTTACATATAGACACTATTTAAATATCAAAACAAAATAATACTTGACTCAAATATATATCTAGTTTAATAAACGCTAAATAGAAAGTATAAACATTCGTGTCAATAAGCGATACACAATTCTTTCTACTCCAATCTTTAATTAATAATTTTCTATTGACATCAACTAGTTTTTATATCATTTTATAAACACTTTGAAAACCTATGCACTCCTTTAAAAGTTAAACAAATTAATCTGCGTCTAGTTTAATAAGAAGCTATAAAGTAATATATAAATAATTTATTCATATCTTCCAATAAAGTGATACTTAATTATTGCTTCGTTTATGTGTTAAAATAGAATACTTCACTGGAATTTATTATCAACACTCTATTAGCTCATTTCTAACTCTACAATGTCCAACCACATTACATAAAAGAGATATTAAGTTTCTATTGGATGTTTATTCACCTATGAGTATTAATATTATTTATTTGAATCTTTAAACAATTGAATATAGAATTGGTTGGCAATAATTAAAATATATGATTATAATTGATATTTATACAAATCAAAACAATATTCAATTAAACCGGTCAATGAAGTTTGTTCTCTTCATTTTATAGAAGTTTAAGAAAAATATCTAAGACGAGTTATTCTGAACCAACGATAAAGCACGATCTATTTAGATTTTTATGACGGAATCAGACAAACATGAAATGATTGACTTTGTAATATTAACTAAGATAAATGATATATATATATATATAATATTCGAATGCAAATATAAATATAAAATTCATATGGGAATAAAATAAAATACTAATAAGCAAAACATACCATATCTTATATTCTAGCTCACTTACCAAGCTGAGTTTGAACCTTGTTATTTAAATAGCTACGTCATCTTATGCAATCCAAATAAAATAAAATAATTAAGCGTAGTCTTGGTATTTAAATTAACTCAATTTATTGGATTATATAAAAGAAAATTGGCAAGATTAATTATAAAATACATCGGAAATTACTTTATATTTCAGATTGATTGACTAAATAAAAATGATAAAATTACTATGTGTATCTCTAAATGTGTTGCGACAACAATAACGACATAAAAAAAAATGAATGAATGAATGGAGAGACTTTTGGATATTTTACTGAAAAATTTATATATAACAGATACCAAAGATATGAAATAGGATGGGATCGAAGTCTATTTGTTTATCAAAATAATAACCGATAAATGAATATGAAATCATATGATATATTTGAATCTCTCCGATCATTTTCATTTAATAAATTATATTACTCTTAAAGATAATTTAAATAAAATACACATCCTTTTTAAATACATGTAAAAAAAATTATTATGCGCACATTTTTATATAAAAAAAAAATATCATACCATATATATATAAGAGTCTGTCCGTTCACTATTTATTTGTCCATTGACTGACTTCAGTTTTTATGATGCAAAGAGAAGTTTATTTCTCAGAAATAATAATTCGAACTTTATAATGCTTCACTAACAGTCCTTTTTCTTTTCCAGAGAGGAGAGTGCAATTTAATTAGCCTTTTTTTTTATGATGTGAATTAATCCAGTTGATCCTGTGTTCCTTTGCTCATGACACGATGTTTACGCAAATCCAATGGTAGTTATACGCCAAACTTTAAACCAGAAATATCTTTGTTTTTAAAACTAAAATAGCCGATTTTTATATAAAGCATTTTTTTTTTATAGGTTTCTTTTTTTTTTTTTTACATTTTGTTATCGTTCCCTTGGAAATCCTTCACAACTGCCCCTTCAACTGATTGAACGGGCAGATAATTTAAGCTTATTTTTTCATGTTTTATGGTTTAACACAAAAAAAAAATATTGAAAAACTTTTATTTGTAAAAACACAGAAAATAGGTCCGTCCGTGGCAATTACAAAAAGACGATAGCTTCTCTTATAGTCTGTTGGCTGCTATTTATGTGTTCTCTTTCTGGCGTTCTGGTATCATAACAACCACTGAATATTACTCGAATAAACCTCAATGCCAAACGATAAAACAGAACAAATTTTCCCACCTGGCATTCAAGTACGATGGAAGTTTGGAGAAAATGGATACATGGAAATTAAATCCAAATTCGATTAGATTTTTCTTATTATTTGTAAACCAAAATACAAAATTAATATAACAACCTTTATTCACTTTATAAACACAAATAATTTACACATATATATTTTTTTAATAATAATATTTTTTTAAATTAATTTATAAACAAATATACATAACACAAAAACATTGAATTATATGTAATAATGTTACTATGGTGACTGCATTAATATACATGAAATATGTAAAATAATATCGATCCTATTTAAGTAAACTTATATTGTACTGAATTGTTTTCAAAATTTATTTATTTACCTATATGTTTTTCCTGAGTTTGATTATAGTGAATTTATTATTTTAAAGCTAGAATCAACAGTAAACAATTCTATTTAAAAGCTTTAGGTTGCCATGGTGATCAATTTAAATCTATATTTCCAAGATCTTCCATTATCTATCTATCAAGCAAAAGAAAAATCAAATAAGATCAACAAACTTCTTTATTTTTATTTTTTTTTAAATACCTGGATCATTAATCTGAATATTCACAATATATATATATATTATTATTATTATTATTATTTTAGTAGTAAAAGTAAATTTCATATAAAAGACATTAAATTTTTATTTTATAATGTGTATAACATTTGAGATTGTAGTGATATTATATGTGCGTTTCTTTCATATTTATGTATAATAAATATTTGTTATTGTTATAAATTTACATGCATGTCTTGTGTTTTAATATTTCAAATATCTCCAGAATCTTTGTCCAGCACCTATATCTAGAACTAATACCAGATCACATTTAAATCTATGAATTGTCTTATATTAATTGATTTCCATAGTTGACTTACATAATTCATTTTCTTGATTGATTTCTATGATTGATTTCCATAATTGGTGTCCATGATTTACTTCCATCGTTTACTTCCACGGATGAGTTCCATAACTCACTTTTGTAAAATATTAACCAAGAAATTTTTTTTTTTAAAATAGGGACGAAACGATCATTTCGTGGGGACAAGGAATATACCCAACTCGTAAAATGTAATAGATTTAAAAGTACTAATTAAATTTGGCAAACAGACCATATGAAAAAGAATAAAATGAGAGAAAATAATCAATTTAGATATATTGAATTTAGTTATTTGGTTCATTGCAATGTTATGAATATTAGGATCAGACATAAAATCCCTTTTCTGCTTTTGGTATTTAATATGATTCCCATTGGTAAACTCACATTAAAGTTTAATTTAGAAAGTTTTGCGATTATATCCATTGCATTGTAATCATTAATAATTGCACCTCATTAGCAGATCAAGACCTTGAGATATTGATTATTAAATCTAAGAGAGCTAGCCTGGAAGATAAGTAGTGTAAGTATTAAAATTGGGAAATAATATTATAATAATGAATCTATAGTTAGTTGGAAGGCATATATGTGTGTTAATGAAATAAGGTTAAAAGTTATCAGTTAAGAAGATATAAAGGAGAACATAACACAGACATTTCTTATTATATATTTGTGACTATTGAAAGTGATAGATGCTGAGAATGAAAATAATAGTAGTGGGATTAAATGGAAAGAATTTATAACATTTCTTTTATTCTCCTTTAAATTAAATAATAATCTTATATATTATAAATATAAGTTATGGGTTCTCCATATTGATTACTAATTTATTTCTAACCATTTATATATTAGAAATATATGGATGACATTTTTGTAATTACCACTTGAGATCATATATCTATATAAGGTTGTAGAAGAAAGTTGTCTAGATTATTTAGTTAGCAGTAATAACTTATCATGAGAGTATTTACATAATGGTTATTAAATTTAATATTAAGACCATAATACATTGAATTTGAATTCCTTTTTTCATTCGATCCTATAGTTATAAGCATGGAAGATGATTTCTGGTGGGCATTGCAATTTCATAGTTACAATTTGGCACCTGAGTATACATAATCTTATTATTACTATCATTAGATAAACAAACTAGCATTCCTTGTTTGGTCCCAGAGTTATTTTCAATCGACTATCTGCTTGCACTAAAGTTGAGTTAGAGAATTAATATAAAGAGGGATTTGGTAGATATAAGAAACTAAAGTTGAGGTTATAATATATTGTAATGGTAAATATAATAACGTCATATATGTATAAAGAGAAAAAAAATTGCCCCAAAAGTTGGATGGCAAATGTAATGGAAAATATGATGACTCCAGTTAGTAGCACCAAATGTAATAAAAAACATATATGCTACATATGAAAGGATGAAATTAATGTAATATAATAGTATGCCTTAACTACATATTGTATCCTCACTTCCGGGAAATATAATAATAATAAAATAGGACTAGCTCAGATAAATGGTTGTGCTCGGCTAAAATACATCTAATTAATAATAAAGATATTTTATGTTATCGTATATTGTTTAACTAGCTCTAACTAATAAGAAATAATAATATGGTTGGTTTTATAAAATAATAGATAAAATATTTTACTAAATCACAGACCATGAAGTGAGATACAAGTGGTAATTTGAATTACATTGAGCTAATATCCCATACGATACAACCTCAATGGCATAAGAATACTACCCCCCCCCCATTATTTCAAATAATAATAAATACATAGCAATCTTATGATTTTAAAAATAATAATCCATTAAGATAATATTAATAAATAATTTCTAATATCTCTATCCAAAATAATGTAACTAAAATAATTTCAGGTTTTTAAACTAATTCTACTCAACTTATAATCTTATGTAATCAAGCATGATAAGGGATTTGATATCATCCTCAACTACACCTAAATAATAATAATAATAATAATAATAATAATAATAATAATAATAATAATAATAATAATAATAATAATAATAATAATAATAATAATAATAATAATAATAATAATAATAATAATAATAATCTTCACTGTATAATTCAATCTTATCTATTTTCCCATTACAGTAATTATCAATAATAATAATGATAAATAAATAATATAGCATAATCCTTCAGCTTTCATATATCTTAAATAAAATGTGTGGTATAGTCTGATAATCTGAGAATATGTGGCAATGAATAATATTATAACTCCGTGTAATAAATTATATAATTAATTTATGACCTTAATAATAATAATGATAATGTAAATGAAAATTTCTCAAATAAATCATATTAAGAAAAACTATAATTCTTAAATAATAATCTTATCCATACTGTGCAAAACGTCTGAAATCATGTGTTTGCGATGTGAAAGAATCAATGCAACACAAAAATTTATAAAAAAAAAAAACAAGTTTAACAAATTATAACACTTCCAATAAAAATAAAATATGTACAATATTTACAATTAAAATAATCTTGGATAATTACATACTTTTTCATCTCAAAAAAGAAAATGTTAGCCGAGAGGTATCGCAGCTGTCATGCAAGCAAGTAGTTCGTTGCAGACAGTTGTGGGTTCGCGTCCCGGCCAATGCTATGACATTTGGAAAAAAAAAAAAAAAAAAAAGAAAATTACATAATAATAAAATCTAAGTACCTGAGCCTTTACTCCGACTTAAAACTTGTTATATTTTTTAATATTCATAGCAATATTACCAATAGTATTCATGAATACACTTATAGCTTAAAAATATATTGTCTACAAATGAATGATATTATAATATGTTTCCATCAAAACATAAGCAAATTATGAAAACATAAACTACAGAAGTAGCACTTATTTTAATATATGTCTATCAGTTTATACTCAATTATTTAAATAATTTTATCATGATAGTGCTGATATTATTAAACAAAAATATATTCTGGTTCGTTAACAAAATAAGTGGACTAAAATAATAATATAATTGACATACATTCTACATCTTACTTGGCATTAATTTAATATAAAACTCTATGTATGTGTTGATGCATATTCTAAATATAAAAATAATATTTATAAAATATAAACACTTGTTCTATTCTATGTTGTTTCTTTGGATATATTATCCATTAAAAATATGCATTACATGTAAGTTAAAAATATTCAAAAATTATTTCAAAAATTTCGCGAATAATTTTGTTATCACTTATATACTTTCATAAAATAGTTTTAATAAAATGCAAAAATATTTATGATTCTTTATTTTAATTTTATTCTCAATCTAATTTGTATTTATTCTCAATATCATTCAAAGCAAGAAAAACCTATCTTATCCTCTTTCAAATAAGGATCCTTCAACTCCAAAATTATTTATCATTCTCCCTCCAAAATACAGTTCTGTATGATGTAATACTTAGAAATTACGATAGTGATCAGATGCGTAGGTATGAAGAACAAACTAGAGTATCAACTCAATAGTACAAACATATCAGATAGTCAACATGGCAACAGTGCAATAAAAGAAAAGATGCCTGACTTCTCTGTCTAATAACCTCCACTAAAAATAACAATGTCCAAGCTATTTATTCACCTTTTCGGAACATTAATATTCAATACTAAGGGAAAACATTGTCCATGGAAATATACAAGTTACAGGGCTTCATTATCTGTACCTGCAAAATTACTAAGGTAATAAAATTACTTCTATTCCTCATAAAACATACATCAAAGCATCCCTTTGGTTTCTTTAATACTCCCAAGTCACTATCATTTAAAATTACATCATAGATTTATCTATCTACATCGCCAAATTTTTCAAACATATTTCTAAAAGACAATAAATAAAATTCACATATAAATTCAACAACCTAGACTACTCAACAAGAAAAGGTTACTTCACTTTCAAAAATCCTCAATAAAAATACAAAATGATTGGTATAAATGTACTGAGACAATATTTTAAATGTTTTAAAATAATAGAGTTTCTTGACTAAAGAATCATCTAATTATATTCATCATTAAATCGTATCATCTAATTATATTCATCATTAAATCGTACTATGTCAGTAATATAAAATAAAAGTATGCATATTTTTTTAATAAAAACCTAACTCATATAAGTTTTATATGTGTTTAATGTATTCACACATACGTATACATTCATTCAATAATATTATAAAATACTCCACATGATCTAAAGAAAAGAAAATAAATACATCATAAAAAAAATAATATTTTATAACTTTTACCCATAGTAATATTTCTGCTATTTGATCACTTTTTAAATGTTTTCTTGGTCCACAATCAATAAAATATTGCATAATATGAACATTTATTCAGCAACTATTATATTTAAAATATTAAAACTTCATAAAAAATTATTAAGTATCCTTTATGGTAATTATAATACTATATTAGTAAATAATTTTTATATGTACTTTTCCTATCTATGATTATAATAATAAAAACTTAATATTAATATTAGTTCATAAATAATAAAAAAATATAGCTATATAAAACTCCAGTCCATGATAAGCACTCATTTTTTAAAAAAAATGTTCTTTATTTCTTCAGGTATTTCATTACCAAATCCTTGTAAGGATTGAAACTGCCCGACGCACATTACTATGACAACTATTGTCTTAACGCTTGAAGACAACAACTCCTCTCCCAACACAATGCATGATCAGTTAATTATAAAAATGATGAACAAATAATGGAAAATGAAAAGAAAGTCGACTTTGAAAAATCTGGATCCATCTATAAAAATAATCACTAATCTTTTTTTGAAAGTTTATAAAAGTTATAGTCTATTGTTTATATCTTTCAGAATAGTGATTATTGACGAAGATATTAACTCATAATATTTCAAAATAATTCTCTGGAGTATTTCTTATTCCATCAGAATTCTGTATTGGCTTCTAGTGTCTCTAACATGGTGATATGGATTCGGGTGTACTTATACATAAATTATGCATTTTTCGTCCATGGAACTTGGTATTTAACAATTTAATAAAACTAGCTTAAAGCTATTTCATCAGGATAATTTTTATTTATCCAGGGATTTTCTTTTCCAGTTAATAATTTCCAATACTGGGGGGTTTTTTTTAATATAAAATAATTGCAGTCATCACTAATATTGATAACTTGTCTTATCAAATATATTTGCAGTAACTTTAATCTTTATTTCCACTATTTTTGAATAACAATTAAGAATATTTTTTAAAAAAACTGTTTTCTTTAAAAAGAAACATGTACTGCAACTCTTTATTAAAAAAATGATATCTTTTCAAAATATTAAAAAATTGAAAGTCTTTACTGTATTGCTTTACAGGTTTTTAGATAAAGCTATCTTTTTCCAATAAAATGCATTTTTGCTTTTTAATTTCCTTTAAACTTCTCTGTCTAATCCTTTACATAATGTCCAAAATATTAATATGACTAATATTATATCTTCCTTCGTTAATAACTTTAAAAAATATACTTTCAATTAAGGACTGTACCTCCAACCTTTCTTTACACAGGTAGATGATTACTCTTGGTATGAATTCCATAGATATTGTGATGTTAAAATTAAATTTTGATAAAACACTTAGTAGGGAATTTTAGTTGCTCAACAGTGCATTTTGAAATTTGTTATTATTGACATATAGATTTTTAAACAGAGGGCATTAATGGATATTTGTAATTGTATAATGGTTTAGATATTTTATGATTATTTCAGTTAGTGTTAACAGTAACTTTAGTTTCATATATATATATATATATATATATATATATATATATATATATATATATATATATATATATATATATATATATATATATATTGTAACCCTTTGGTTTATTACATCTATAAACCAAATATAATAAAATGAAGTAATGGTGGAAATTTTTTTTTTTTTGCTATAAGAAGAATTAAGTTTAATTGAGAAAGTAATGGCTATATAGCTCACAAGTAACATATATAGAGACAGTTTGTGTTTGTATGGAATGTCTATTACTAAAGAGTTGATGAGAATCGATTGTCAGTAGCTTTAGTTAACAGTTTCTTTCTAGAGAATAAGTTTGGAGATATAGGAGATTGTGGTAAATATTTATGTTTATGATTATCGGAGATTATAATTGATTTTATGCTTGTAATTATAAGAAATTATGAGGAATATTTGTGTTCATATAATCTGGATAATCAGTTTCCTGTTTGATAGTCTGCGCATGTGCGTGTGTGATACAGATATATGGGTTTGATTTTTTTTCCTTTCCTTTATGAAAATTTGACATAATTTTTTTTTATAGTATTTAAAATGTAAATCTAAATAAGAAATTATTTAGATTCAGTGAATGTAACCTTTGTTTGACAAGAAAATTGTTAGTAGGCTTAATTTTTTAATTAGAGTTTCCTTGACTAAATTTCATAAATTGGTCATCAATATGTTAATTAAAGAGATCTGGTTTAAAATCAGACAAAGTTATTAGGAAACTAACACTTTGGAAAGATCAATGTGTTAATTAAGGAGATCTGGTTTCAGATCAAAGTTATTGGGAAAGTAACATTTTTTTTTTTTTAGAAAGAGTTATTGTTCATTCTGAGTGGGGATTTTTTTAATTAGACTTAAAGACAATAAAGGGGGGGGGGGGTAATATCTGTTTCTTTTTCCTTTTTATCCTATAAAAACTGTGAAGAAAAGAGAAAAAAATTTTTTTTTTGCTGATTGAAAACTGGGCTAACTAACTAAAATTTAATATCTAAAGGTATATTTTTCCTCCAAGTTTTTAAATTTTTTTCTCAGAGTTTGATAATGAAGTTAAGTTGTATAATAGACCAAAATATGAATTTCTAATTCATCCCTGAATGGTGCATATCTCTTTTTCTCAAAATTAATTATGAAGAAGTCAACTTTTGATAAGATATTTTCTGCTGAGTGTAACAATTTATCCGGTTTGCTTATAAAATTTCCTGCAAGAAGAGAATTGTCAAATTTCTTTTATCAAATTAAAGGACCAATTCAGATGATAATAATTATATGGCTCTTCAAAATTCGTTTAAAGAACTACAGTCTTCTGTAATGTTTAAAAAAAAAAAGAGTTAATTCATGTTAGTAATTATAAACTGCTTATTGCCTATAATTTTAACCTTTAAATGGAAAGGAAGAGGAACGGAGAACAAAGTGAATTCAAACCTAGGAAGAACTCAGCTAAAAGGTAACCAACAGAACTTTTTAAAAAAAATTTATTAACTATCCTATATCTACATTCTGATTTAAAATAACTATCTACAAATTTGATTTAAAATAACTATCTACAATTTTATCTATCTTGATTCAAATGACTGTCTATGCTTTCTATACACATTTAATTAAAATAACTGTCTGACGTGCCATTATATAGCTATCTCAAGTGAAATGAACTAAATATATTGATTGATGGACAGTGGAAGGAAAAGAAATTTAAAGAGACTATCTATAATGTTGATATTTATTCTTTATTTTATTTCGTTTATATAATATATCATTTGTTTTGTTTTCTATTATTTTTATTATTATTATATTTCATTTTGTTTATATGCTATGTCACACTCTGATCACTAGATTATTTAATTTAATATTTTGTTTCTGTTTAAAATGTGTGAAGGAAAGAAAGGAAAATGATTTTGATACCATTTAAGTATAGATGCTCACGTAAATTTAGACTTAAAAGTAAAGAGAGAAATGATATAAATATTTTATTATTCTTAACAAAATTTTAATTTGTGCTTAATAGTAGATATGAAGAATGAGAGGATGGTCATAAAACCCATCATTATGCTGTGAGTGTTGATCTGTTATTGATATTGTAACATTTATTTATATATGTTACAAATATATTGGCATTTGGTAAAAGCTAAAAAAGTAAATTTCGATTTTTTTTTTGATTAGTATAAATTTTGTTAAGAGCGTACAATGAAAGTTAAATTATTCTTCGATATTTTTTTTTAATTAGTAATAACGTAATTGGAGAGAACAAAAAAGAATTCCAAAAGCAAGTAAAAAGATAAGCTAAAAGAAAAATATTTCTAGCTAATTAAACATGGCCGAAAACTTGATAAGAAAATAGAGACTTTAGTACCTAAAATTTTAAAAAACTGTATAAGATTAGAAAGGCATGGTACGAGCATGCGCAGAAGCCCTAAAACTGGATATAAAAAGGAGGGATCCGGTTGAAGGAGGGTCTTGTTCGTTTTATTTCGCTAGTTGGTCTTGGATAACATTTAATATGTCCAAGATCACTCGTCACCGAAGGAATTCGGCAATGTCGCAGTGAACCGGAGCCCCTGAAAACATCAGACCTAATGATGTACACCAGGAAAAGCCTTCGTGACCAACTGGGAAATGGACCACAAGAACAAGCAAGAACCAAACGGCCGAGCTCATTATTACAAAAAAAACTATGCATAGTTAGCTACAACCTTCGTGAATTCACAAAGCTTACCGGTAAGTTAAGAATAATAATCCTGATTGTGACCAAGTTAACTAGTTAAAAACTACTCGTGAAAATATAGCTATAAAAAGAATCCCGATAGTGACTTTATATTTCTATATGAGAGACTCTTAATTAACCAAGAACTTTTTGCTTATTTTAAATGATATTGATATTTTCTGTATATTTTCCACCTAGATTAAATGTGTTCTCTCCAAAATATTAAACAATATTTAACCTAGAAATGTTTTATTTTGTTAGAATAAAAGAGATTATATTTTTATCAACATTTTTTTTATTGTGCGTTATTAATAGAAGTTATTATTTTTGTTATTAGATTTATTTTAGTGAAATAGGATTTAAGTGTAAGTTACCTTTGCCAATATGTTTCAATACGCCAGGGCTAACAATCGTAAAAAAAATCATTAATTCTCATTACGGTAGAATTACCGTACAAAATAAAAATATTATAAAAGGATCTTTTTATTTTTCTTCGTTTTACAATTTGCGAGAGGTGCTGGCGGCATATTTCAGCGGATTCTTAGGAATCCTGGCGCCCATAGGAAATAAAATTAAAAGTTGATTTATGTCTATGGTACAAATTCGTAATCAATTAATAGGCCGGAGTCGATCAGGAAAAATAGCTGTGTTAAGAATAGAAATACAACTTTCTTTTTTTTTCCTTGATACAGTTTGATCAACTCACGCTCAAATATACATTTGGGGCGTATAGTGGTCTAGTAAAACGGAAAACGATACAATGGCGACCCAACTCGGGCTTCGATTTAACAACTACAACCTGAGATGAGTTGTAATGATAAAGAACATTACAATGATGACTCAAAGAAACTCACAGCCGGAAAATAAATTATGATTTTTTTGAAAAAAGAAAAAAAATTATAAGAAAAAAAACTAACTAATTAAACCCAGATTATTAAAATATGAAAGAAGATATTTTTTTAATATGACTTCCAAAAAAAAATATATATATGTATATTTTTTTATATATGTCTAAAAAACACGATCGTGGCTGATGTAGACGTAAGTCACAAGTATTTGACCGGGTAGGCGGTTACTGAAGAGGGGAATAACATAGCCCCGAGTCCTTATCCGCAGTATATGAACATAAGACCGTCTTTAAATGCTCGTCAGACTATTTCTAGCAGAGATCCCAATAAAGGGGAAGGCGGATCAAGTTGGACCAAGTTGCCACGGGCCTGTAAGACTCAGAACGATGAGCAACGCTCGTTTGTGCTTATAACTTGGGCTTCTTATTAGTAATAGTACACTAAAGCGGATAGGACACAGATGAATGTTGAAATATTTTCCATTCCCGCCGTGTTAGACCTAAAAGTGGGCATTAAAGCCGAACGTCGCTTGTGAATGAGTCTACACAACATATCAGCACGCTACTACACACACACACAAAAAAAAAAAAATATATGAATTTGAAAAAAACTTAAGAATAAAATTAGTGTAAACCCCTATTTTATTCTCATCTCCTGGCACTGGTGGTATTGTAACATTTATTTATATATGTTACAAATATATTGGCATTTGGTAAAAGCTAAAAAAGTAAATTTCGATTTTTTTTTTGATTAGTATAAATTTTGTTAAGAGCGTACAATGAAAGTTAAATTATTCTTCGATATTTTTTTTTAATTAGTAATAACGTAATTGGAGAGAACAAAAAAGAATTCCAAAAGCAAGTAAAAAGATAAGCTAAAAGAAAAAATATTTCTAGCTAATTAAACATGGCCGAAAACTTGATAAGAAAATAGAGACTTTAGTACCTAAAATTTTAAAAAACTGTATAAGATTAGAAAGGCATGGTACGAGCATGCGCAGAAGCCCTAAAACTGGATATAAAAAGGAGGGATCCGGTTGAAGGAGGGTCTTGTTCGTTTTATTTCGCTAGTTGGTCTTGGATAACATTTAATATGTCCAAGATCACTCGTCACCGAAGGAATTCGGCAATGTCGCAGTGAACCGGAGCCCCTGAAAACATCAGACCTAATGATGTACACCAGGAAAAGCCTTCGTGACCAACTGGGAAATGGACCACAAGAACAAGCAAGAACCAAACGGCCGAGCTCATTATTACAAAAAAAACTATGCATAGTTAGCTACAACCTTCGTGAATTCACAAAGCTTACCGGTAAGTTAAGAATAATAATCCTGATTGTGACCAAGTTAACTAGTTAAAAACTACTCGTGAAAATATAGCTATAAAAAGAATCCCGATAGTGACTTTATATTTCTATATGAGAGACTCTTAATTAACCAAGAACTTTTTGCTTATTTTAAATGATATTGATATTTTCTGTATATTTTCCACCTAGATTAAATGTGTTCTCTCCAAAATATTAAACAATATTTAACCTAGAAATGTTTTATGTTGTTAGAATAAAAGAGATTATATTTTTATCAACATTTTTTTTTATTGTGCGTTATTAATAGAAGTTATTATTTTTGTTATTAGATTTATTTTAGTGAAATAGGATTTAAGTGTAAGTTACCTTTGCCAATATGTTTCAATACGCCAGGGCTAACAATCGTAAAAAAAATCATTAATTCTCATTACGGTAGAATTACCGTACAAAATAAAAATATTATAAAAGGATCTTTTTATTTTTCTTCGTTTTACAATTTGCGAGAGGTGCTGGCGGCATATTTCAGCGGATTCTTAGGAATCCTGGCGCCCATAGGAAATAAAATTAAAAGTTGATTTATGTCTATGGTACAAATTCGTAATCAATTAATAGGCCGGAGTCGATCAGGAAAAATAGCTGTGTTAAGAATAGAAATACAACTTTCTTTTTTTTTCCTTGATACAGTTTGATCAACTCACGCTCAAATATACATTTGGGGCGTATAGTGGTCTAGTAAAATGGAAAACGATACAATATAGATATTGGGTATGTTGTTGGCTTGACTGGTTAAAATTGAAATAATTCATATATGTATTGATTTGGGATCTGGTTAGTCTTGTCATTTATCTAGGCTGGAATCGATGTATGTGTGGGCATATTTAAAGCTATAAATGCTTGTCATTACTAATGTAAAGTAATCCTACCACCCAATAGATGGGAAATAGCTGTCTCCTGATTTAGATACCATGGCAGTTGGAGGACTAAGTTTCTCTCCATTTATTTGTTAAGATAGGGAATTATTAATAAAGTTACTGTTTAAGTATAGAAAATGTTGCAAGCCAATATAGGGAATAGGTGTCTAAGAGAAGCTCTTTACACAATTCTGGATCTTAGGAAAGATCTCTCCCTGGCTCAAGCAAATAGTTTATGGTTGAAGTTGATGTTGTTGTTTTGTTATTTCCCTTATCAAGATGTGGCTGTGTGCACGTTATAGACACTGCATGGTGATGTGTAATATGAAGAGAGTTTTTTTACATGGGACAGAACAACGTTGCCCGGAAAGGATAAGGATTCAGTCAGATGTATATGTATGATGAAGAGTGACAAAGATTTTAATTAAGAAACTAACCGATCTGTATTGATTTTTTTGAATGATGATAAATTGAGGTCGTCAGGCTGAGCAGACATACTGACTAATTAAGATATATATACAGTCAAAACGTAAAGATCTGACAAGCATGAATGTAAAAGTGTGGGTTTTGAATTTAAGCCCGTTTGCAAAATTAGTAGGGTAATTTTGTGACATATAATCCTTCTTCATTGGAAATGTGAAAATTATTATTTGATAAAATGATTTAGAAATTTAAGATTACTTCACATTGCTGGTTAGAATAATTGAAACGAATATACTATTTTGGAATAGTCCAATAGACAATGTTTACAATAAAAGGAGGGGGAAGTAGAAATTTGTAAGTTTTCTTCTTTTTCAAGATAAGTTTTCTTAAAGCCAAAAATATACGGAATTCTGTTTCCAGCGTTTGTATTATTATTATTATTAATTATTTATTTAGTAAATGAATGGGTCAAAACCAGAAGTGAGTCATCCAAGAAATTAGTTAACTCAAACATGTATTTGAATAATAGTCCTGAATAGATCAGAAGCATATATTTGTGTAACAATATTATAATTTAGTGTGTTTTTTTTATTTTAATCTTTATCATTATTATTTCATGTAATAAAGTTTTATTATTGTTATAAGATTATATTGTGTTTTGTGTTTTGGTGTTTCAAATATCTCCAGAATCTATATATCCAGCACCTATGTTTAAGGTAATATTAGTTTATATTTAAATTTAATTAATTATTTTATAATGATACTTTATTTCCAAGATCGATTTGCAGTAGTCATTATCATATTGTTTCCATATTCGATTCACATAGTTAATTTGATATTAATAATTTATTTCCATAATTGATTTACAGTATCAATTTTGTCTTGAATATTTCTATATTCGATTAATATAATTCATTTTATATAAGTCATTTTATAGACTTCATTTTCACACAATTTATTGTTATAATTAATTTGCATAATCTGATTTTATGAATTGTTTCCGTACTTTGATTCCATGAGTAAATTTTGATTGATTTGTCTGATTGATGTCCAGGGTTTACTTCCATAGTTTACTTTAGCAAAGTAAAATTACTAAGGTTATTAATTAAGAATAAATTAGAAATAACAGAATAAAATGACAGGGAATAGTTGAGTTAAGTTTAACAAATTTAATCTTTTGATTCATTGTAATGTTGTGAATATTGGGAGCAGTCATAAAATCCCTTTCCTGCTCTCGGTGTTTAGAGGGATTCCCATTATTAAACTTGTATTAAAATTTATTTAGCATATATGTGATCATATACATTACAGTGTAATCACTTATGTGGCCACCTCTTGACAGATCTAGACCTTGAGAAAGAGTAGTTCAATTATTAGTCTAAGAGCTAGTTTGGAAGTCAAGTAGCTTATTATAACAACTTTATTATAATATAATAAATTATTCTACGATCATAAAATAGGGATCATGAATTGATATTTGATCGAAAAATATATGTGTATTAGAGAAATAAGATTAGGAATTCTCAGACTAGAGAACATAACACAGACATTCCGTGTTATATAATTGTAGCTACTGAAAGTGATAGATGCTGAGAATGAAAAAATAAAGTAATGGAATTAAATGAGATTTATTTGTGATAAATGTTATCTAATGTTCAATTAAAGAATAAGTTTCTATTATGAACATAGATTATGAGTTCTCTGCATTAATTACTGAGTTATTTCCAGTCAGATATAAATGAGAACTGTATACAATATTTTGTAGTACCACTCAAGATCAGATATTTGTAATAAAGTTGTGGAAGAAAGTTGTCTCATTATTATAAATTTTATCCTAAATTTATCATGAAATATTTGCATGACTAATGCTAGGTTTGAAATTAAGATCACATAGATTGAATGGTTTTATCAATATTATTATTATTTTCTTGAGAGACAATTTAATTACTTTCTCCAGTATCTTCTATAGTCCTAAATTAACTCTAAATTGATTAGTGATGATGATCTCTAGTGGGCATTACAATTTATAGCTGCAATTTGGCGCCCCCGGTATATATTTGATCCTAAAGTATAAAATTTAATTAACTAGCTACTTGAAATAAATGAGAGTTATTGAGATTAACTAAGTAAAAAGTGCGCAGAGAAAGTTGAGGTGACAATATATATATATATATATATATATATATATATATATCATATTTAGTATGTGTATAAAATTATATGTGTATAATTGATCATTAAATGACTACAAATATGACATTGCTGCTTTTGATTGGAAATTTTTATTTAAAAAAAGAATGCTTACCAAAAGTATATTGTAAATGAACTTCACTTAATACATATATTTTTACTATAAATCGTATATATCACTAGAAATTTCTGCAATAAATTAATATATATTGTTACTGACAGAATTGCATAATCCAGATACAAATCATCTGAGGTCAATCCACATATGCATTCCACATTCTTATGTCACAGAATACCAACTTTTTTTCTTTTTCAGTCCACTAAGGTCAGGAAGAAAACAAGAGACTCTTAATTATTTACCTAAGTTATTAATTGTGAATAAAGATTACAAACTGCCCAAAATAATGAGACAATACTATTTATTCATATATATATATATATATATATATATATGAATAAATAGTATTGTCTCATATATATATATATATATATATATATATATATATATATATATATATACAACACAAAACATACACTAGCATGACTTTAGTTAATTAATTTATAAATTAACTTTAGGTAAATAAACTTTTCCAAATTTAATTATTTTCATTTAATTTATGCACAGATATAGTAAATGGTGCTATAAAGGTTTAACCTAATTGATACTATTTTAAAATACTACTAGTATTAATTGTTTGAATGGATTCCAATCTACTAACTGCTGTCTACTATCCTCACCACTGTTCTAATGCTAACTGATACAAGCTTATAAATTAAGACCACTTGACTGTTGTGTGAAATTACAGTTTATAATATTAGTATGCAATAGGTAATAAAGAATTGTAAAATATGGAAAATCACATTTCTTCTACAATATGATAGGAATTAAACTTCTACAGTATATATAGCATGCAGTGATTGGAAGTCATTTATATATCCCAACACAACATATATGAAAGAAAAATGGATGGCATATGATAGAACTTGATCATCTACCATCCATCACTGTTTAAACAAAATAATGATTGTAAGGAATAAGCAGTAACAAATGATGTCACAATCATCTAATGCTAATGCATTATGTAAGAATGAAAATCAGATGTAACTCATAACTTGAATTAACAGATATCAACCATACTTTCTTATCAATAATAATAATTCAAATACATGACTAGTTTGTTAAAATTGACATCTATTTAACAGAACCCTATTATAACTTTTAAAATTTTATTGATTTAGCATACTATTATTATCTAAATAAAATGGAAATAATGATTTAACTAATATACAACTTTTAATAATATGACAAGAGACTGTGTTTATGAGCTAATTGCCTTTTATAAACTAATTTATTACAATTAACACTGGATGAATTGTGACATGATATTTAAATAGAACAAACTACAATCTCTTACCACACCTGCTCATAAACAAATTAAGTAAATACATTTGAGACAAAAATTAACTAAAGTTTAGTTTAAAGTTTATACTTATTTTTTCAAAAGTTCAGATTCAGTCTTTAGGTATTGGTGGAGTTGATTCTTAAAACCATAGGTATAGTGAATCAAGGTTTAAATCACTATTTCACTTTCATTTTGGATGCAGAGATATCCCAAGTTTTGTTTTGGTGGCTGATTCTTCCTGTAGCACTGGATTTCAGCTTTTTCCTTTTTTAAAATGGACACATAGTAGATACACATTTGAATGTTTTCTTCTGTTGTTGACAGTTTTTTGACATGGCACAGTGATGGGTTTTTGGCTTTCCCTCTGCCAGCTTGACAGGGTGAAGCAGGTAATGGTTTCTCTACTCTTGCATGGTAAACTTTCTGGAACTAGTGGATAAAAATTAATTAAAGTAAAATAATAATACCAGCAGAATAATAATCATTTTAAAAATAAAGATAGAATAATAACAATGAATGCAAAATAATGATAGACTAAAGACAGGATCGAGATAGGATTCTGACAGGATAATCACTGGCAGGATAATGGTAAATATGGAATCATGACAGCAAGATAAAATAATTTTTTTAAAAATGTAATTTCCACCACTATTTATATGATTTTGGACTATCTTATCAATAAAATTTGGATCAATCTCGTCATTTTCAATTCTTTAATTTATTGGATATAGACAACTCCATTACTTTTACTGAGGTGTGAGTTTATTTGTCCAATATCTTATTTGAAAGCTCATATTTTTATGCAGGAATAATAGCCTTTTTAATTAAATTATTTTCATCACTTCTCCTAAAATTTAATCTAGCAATCTCTTTACAAGCATTTTAATTACTTTTCTTAGAGTGTCATTTTCACCTGTTTTTATTGTTAAAAAAAACCCTTTTTCTTTTAAACTACTTTTAAGTTAAATTTGGAATCAATTATCTTTTTAAATTTTAGAAAATATTTTGCATTTAACACAAAATATCTTTGTAATTAATTATACCATATACATTTATCTGTACATTTACAATATACATTTATTTTTTATTTATAAAAATTTATTAAAACTTCTATTTTTTAATTTTGTTAATACTTTTTAACATGTGAACATGATGTATATATATATATGTGCATATATATAACAATAATATATACTCCTTTTGTATATATTATATTTAATATTTATATACATATACAATAAAGTATTAAGTAATTTACTTTTCTGTTGAAAATTGTTTGATATTTTTTTTATTTGGAAAAAAAAATTAAAAAACAAATATTTAACAAACTTTTAACTTAAATGAAATCAAGAAAATTGTGCACATTATGTAAAACATTAAATTTCTGAGAACAATTTTTAAATTTAACATCAAAAGATTCAAAACTTTTCCCCATATTTCTATATCTAAAAAACTGAATCACATAGCTAAAATATGGTTATACTCTTTCACTTTGGTAGAGATTTAAAAATATATACACAAAATTTCAACAAATTATGTTGTATTTAAATTGATTAAACCTTGATTTTAGAATGTTATTACAACTTTAAAAAGAACACAAAGAAAAATCTCTATACCATCCTCTCATGAGTCTTACTTAAAACATTAAAGTTCTAAGAACAATTTTAAAATTTGATATCAAAATATTCAATATTTTCTTATACTCTGTTCCATATCTAATAAACTAGGTCACCTACCTAAAATATTAGAGCCTCATATTACTTAATTAGTATTTTTTACTTACATAAAAAAATTTGAAACTAGTCTGTTGAATTTGAATTCATTAAGTCTTAATTTTAAAATTGTATTCTAACTTAAGAGTTTTCAAAAGTTTACAAACAAACAAATATTCTAATTTAAATAAAAGCTTTTTTAAAAAAATATTAGGAAAATATAAATAGCAAAAATTATATTTTATTTTTAATAAAAAAAATTAAAATTTACATTTAAGATTAAAATACTCATGATAATTTCTAATCTAATAAAAAAAAACAATCATTATATAATAATTAAATACAATTAAAGTGAATTTATATAATATACATTATATAAATGCAGAAGTAATGATAAAAATCTGAGATCTAGTTTAGCCTAACTCAATAACTCAATAAACTAATTCAATTGAAATGCAGATAAAAAGTCATTTACATATATTTTTCAGTACTATAACTATGTTTGAAATATGAATGATAGTCATCACCTTTTAATATATATATATATATATATACACATGATAGTCATCACCTTTTAATATATATATATATATATATACACAGTTATAAAAACTCTGAAAAAAAAAAGAGAAAAATCAATATTTAAATGTACAATTAGAAATTAAATGACACATTTAATTAACAAATTTTTATCATTAAAAATCTGTAGTTTCAAATGTTACTAATAAAATATTTTTTTCATTAGAGCTGAATGTTTACAAATTACTATATAGAAATGCTGCAATTAGTTCATTAAAGAAAAGATAGCATCATCTACTTGCCTTAGGCAAAAGAAGTCAACATGTTTTGAAAAACATGTTGGTCAGCATGGGTGCAATAAAAAAGATGATAAAAAAATCATGTGAAGTTGGAGTATATATAGTGAGCAATTGATCAAATCCAGGAGTTGCAGTTGATTGATTGTAACAGTTGCTTTGAAGTAAATAGCAGTTCAGTATTTAATCAGTCTACAATAAAGAGTTTAAATAATCGGACCAACTAAGTTTGGAGCTACTGTGACCAGCAATTAAAGCAGTGCAGTAGTTAGTAGGAGAAACATGTGGTTATTGTAAAACTGCAATATGAAAAAGAAAATTATTAACATAGAAAGTGCTAGAATGTTTGGCTAAAAAGAATAGCTTGCTCTCCCTTCCCACACCATAAAAAAGTCATGAAGATGAAGAAACATGCCTAAGTGACCATCAAAGAAAATATATACCATTCATCTCTAAAACAAATCTCTTTTTAATGTGAAGATTTAACAATGGTGAATCACCAACATATAAATTTAAAGGTAAGAAAACTCTAGATAACATTTGAAATATTTAAAGGTATTTACAAAAATATTGTAAGAAACGCATTGCGGAAAGATAAAATGAAACATAATCATTTAAAATGATTAATTCAACTAAATGATAAAATGTTATATACCAAAATAATTTCTTATAGAATAATATAATTGCCATTATTGTTATTAAAATTAAAAAAAGATTTTAAAAAGTGTAAATTGAAATACGTTGTCTGAAATGCAATAATGAATTCACTGATTTTTTTAAGGGATAAATATTTAGTATTAAATATTTAGATTTGATAATTTCAAGGAACAATAATATGATTGACTATAAATTGTTTATTAAACCTATTGAAACTAGAGAGTATATTCCATATTTATCTAACATGCCACATAATTATAAGATGGCTGGTTTTAGGACTTTTTTGTATAGAAATAATATTTTGTGTAAATATGCATGTGATAAAAAGAAAAATATTGAAAATTATGTAAGTGAATTATTAAGTGTAGGTTATAATATAAAAGAAATTTATCAAGTGGTTTGTCAATTTAGTAAGAAAATTAATAGAAATACTGGTGATGAAGAAATTAAGAGTAAGAAGTGGATTTCTTTGCCTTTTAATAATAATAATCAAGTAAAGTTTATGAAAAAAGTTTATAATGGTATATATAATGTTTCTTTTTATGGATCAGGTAATTTAAATAGAATGGTTAATAATTCAAAAGATAAGTTAGAAAAAAATAACGTGAGTAATATAATTTATAGAATTTTTTGTGGGTGTAACTTATTATATATAGAGGAATCTAGATGTAATATAGAGAAAAGAATTAAAGAACATAAATTGTTATATAAAAGAGTTTTGAAAAATGTACAGATATGTAATGATAATAGTAATGAAGTCAAGTTATATACGGAATCTGTTTTTTATGATCATGATAGAAATTGTAATTTTAAGTTTAATTTTGATATAAATAAAATAAAAATTTTAGGACAAGAGAGAGATAACGAAAAAAGAAAAATTAAAGAGGCAGTTTTTATTAGTAGGTATAAAAATACGATAATAAACAGACAATCAGCAAATGTTAGGATTAATGAATTGTGGGATATTTAAATCGACATGTGTTTCCGGTTGGTAATAGATGATTTCATTTTGAAAGTTGAGTTGAAAATGATTATGAATATAATCGAAAATATTTCTTTATGAGTTTTTATTGAGTTTTTATTTATATTGTATTATATATTGTTTACCATTGTTTGGAATATATATATATAAACTTTAAATTAAAAATAGTTCAATGTACATGTAAACAAAAGGAGGAAATCATCCTCCTCCAGGCTCTGAATTAAAAACACTCTAAATGTTGAAAAAAGGTTAAAGAATAGAATGAATCCACCTATTCTTAGTATACCCTTATCAACATTCAGAGACAAATTAATGTATCAGTCAGATGGAATGTGGCACTAAGAGTTATTAAACTCAAAATCAATTATACAAGTCTACACCTTGATTGTAATAAGTAAATAAGATTTAATATAGAAACTTTAAATTAAACAGGGTTCAATATATATAATCATTAGACAACAGACAACACTTAGAAAATCCCAATACAGATAATAATCAACAATCTAAAACTGTTGTCAAGGCAACCTCTTATTAACAATATATATATATATATATATATATATATTGTAACCAGACAAGAACCAACCCCACTCTTCATTGGTTTTATTTCCTGATGAGCATATTGCAGGGAGGAACTATCGATTGGCATTCCCCAATGCAGATGACACCCCACCTACAACAATATTTCCTGCTCATCAGAGGATGGTGCACCATAGAGACTGGAACCTTTTAGAAAATTATGTGTTTGGTTTCCCAAATGGCACCACTAAAGTTCCATCTCACTACAACCTTACTTACCATCGTCTGGTTATGCAAACATAGCTCAGGAGGCATAATATTCTTATGAGCAAAATGCAATAAATAATTAGTGATGCAAAAATAGAACTAAACAATTAGATTAATTTTTAATAACAATAATTCATTAGCAAGTCCTTATAATACAGTTCACATAATGAGAAGAAGTATAAAAATATTTCCTGTAGGTTATCCGAGCAAAACCCCATTTTTTTAGTTCACATGATGAAAAGAAGTCTAAAAACACATTTCAGGTAAATATATCTATACAATTAATATACAAGTATTAATAATCACATTTTGATGTTGATAGAAGCATTTCAAATAGGGATACAGATAATATATGTGTTCATAATTACCTTCTGATGTTGATGGAAGCATTTTAAGCAAGTACACATACACAATTTATAAATAAATGTTTTTGACTATTGATTTTAAGTCTATAGAAGCATTTAAAGTAGATGAACAAATAATATCAGTATTACAATTGTTATTCCAGATATGTGAAAGCATTTCAGGTAGATGTACATATAATATCAGTATTGCAATTATTATTCCAGGTTTATGAAAGCATTTCAGGTAGGTATACATATTATATTAATACATCAATGTTGGTAATCATTTATTGTGGGTCTGTAGAAACATTTTGAATAGATGTGCAGATAATATCAGTAGTACAATTATTATTCCAGGTATGCGAAAGCATTTCAGGTAGATGTACATACAGTATCAGTATTGCAGTTATTATTCCGGGTTTGTGAAAGTATTTCAGGTAGATGTATATTTATACACATACATGTTATTTTATTAAGATATATATAACATACACAAAAGCATTTATGACTCATATAGCATCTTATTATTTTTAAGAATCATTACAGGTAGGTAATCAGGTAATATCAGCAATTTCGTGTGGAGCATTTATAATCCATCAAGTATAGATGTATATTTATACACATACATTTTATTATTTTATTAAGATATAGCTAACATGCATATAAGTATTTATGATTCTTATAGCATTTTATTATTTTTAAGAATCATTACAGGTAGGTAAGCAGGTAATATCAGCAATTCCCTATTTGTAGAACATTTATAATCCAATCCAGTATAGATATATATTTATATACATACATTTCATAATTTTTATTAAGATATAGATAACATGCACATAACTATTTATGATCCATATAGCATTTTATTATTTTTACCATATCTTTGATTGACATTTCCATTTAGCTGGATCATTTGAAATAATTATTACAATTATTAGAAGTATTTATATTATTTGAACATATCTTAAATTTTATGAAATAATTGGCATTTAACTAATAAAATATATAATACATATATATGTGTGAGAGTGTTTTTAATTAAATAATAATGATTTTCATTTCTTATCTTCATTTTTAAATAAAGATAAAAAAACTATTATCAACTTTTGACTGAAGTTAATAATTGATTGTGAAAACTTTTCTTAAGACTAATAATATAACATTTTCTCTCTTTTGTTTTATAAAAATTAATAGCTATAACTTTAATTCATATCTTATAGTAATTGAATCATTTTAATTGCTTACCTCTAAATTTCATGTCTTCATTTATTACTGCATTACTAAATAAATGGATTTCTGTCTTGAACAGCACATTAAAACTTCTAAGCAAGACTTGGAGTTAACATGGTGGTCAGATAGAGAGAACAAATGGTCTCTAGCCAAAGATTATATTATGATGATTTTTCATTAGGTATTTGATGGTCTTATTTAGTCACTTTTTTAGTACTCTTGTAGCTAAATCTTGTGTCTCTGAATCAATTAACTATAATAATAATAATCTTCTACTGATTTTCCAGACTATTTATATTTTTTCCTCCCTGACAAACGGATTCAGCTTACATGTCCTTTTCTCCCATTGGTAGCAGCTTTCTCATTTGTATCCATGTTTTAATCCCCTAGATCATTGGACAGTTTCTCTTTGGTCGGAATAGACTTTTAATTAGACTATTTTTGATTATCTGCCTTCACGTGTTTTTGAATCATGATTTTTTTATTGCCTGCGGCACGGTGATTTGACACCAAGAGTTATTCTGTCTTAAAAGTTTTCTTCAATTTGAGTTTTAATGTTTGAAGATTTCTTTTGATTGATTTTGTTTTTTTCACTTGAATTTATTAATTTTAATAAAGAAAGATTTGTAATTTTTGTTTGCAAATATAGATGTATTTGCTTTTCTTTTTTTTTCATTTTAAAAAGTTTGATTTACTTTTAATTTGACCAAAGTATTATTTTCAATTGCTGTCAAATTCCATTATTTATTTCTTTTTCTTTTTTTTAAAAAAAAATGTTGTTAGTCTTTTTTAAATTTGGGGAGGGGGGAGGAAGAATCTTCTAAATATATACATGAAACAGTATATCTGTTTCAATATATATATTTACACACACATAGATGTAATATAGATGGAAGCAAACTTTGATATATGCTCAAGAATAGTCAACACTTCCTATTAATAAATATTTTTAAAATATGTGCAGCCACCTATACTTAGAGTTTACTTTTAAATAACCTAACATTCATTCATTGACAGTTCTAAAAAAATGAGTATTATTTTATTTAATAGCCAGGATCTTTCAATCAGTTTATTATTTGTAAAGAATTGACTTATAAATCCCTGGGAAGAGATCTAGCTGCTTGATAAAATCTACTCTATTAATGGCATTGTCAAAGAAGGTTGGTTTATTTTAAAATAAACTCTAAATCTGGCTGGGCCACTCATGATTTTAAAATATTTACTGACAGAGAGTGCTCACAATTGAAAATGCATGTGTGAAGAGTAATTTTCTTCCATCTAAATTACATATATAACTAAAAGGCTATGTTATTTAATATTTACATTTATTTAAGATAATATGTTTCCTTGTCACATGGCATTAAAAATGAGATATTATCTTCCCTAAGATTTATTATTCAAATCTGTATTAGTAATAAGCTGATATAAAAATCTGGATGTTTAATAGAATCACACTCCATTTCCAGTAATGTCAATGAATATTGATTTATTTAAAATTAAGATCTATATGTGGATGCCTACCCATATTTTAAAAATAATTATTGGTGGTGTGTGCTGATTACTCATAGAGATTATGTGAAAGATAGTTTGCTTTCATTTATATATATATATATATATATCTTTAATTGAATCCCAAACAAATGTAAAAAAATCTACAAATATGAAGTTTTCTACAGAATCCCTAGATTATAGAAGCTAGATTAAACTCAGAAGATCTTCATACAATTTTAAAAAAATTATTCATTTTTCTTGTATAATGGATTTTTTTTTCTTTTTTTTGTTTTGTTTTTGTTTTTTGTTCGTTTGTTTTGGAAATATCGCATATGTAGTTTTTATAAATTTCTATTTTCAACAATTTAATATAAAGATTAACAATTGTTATGATCTAACTTTAACAATAAAGTATGTATCAAATATGCATAATAGATGTGTTAAAACTCATATGATTAATTCATATGAGATAAACCTAAAAGATCTTTGATTAATCCAATCATTATACCAAAGCTCAAAAAAATGATTAACTGTAATGGACATTAAATTTTGTATGATACTAAATAATATCTCCATTTTTGAACTTCATTTATAGTTAAATAGAAAATATGAGAATTATAATCCAAATTATCCAAAACCACAAAATTAGAATGATACCATTTTATCTTTAGGCTCCATTGTTATATAAGCTTAGATTTTTATCTTGGTTTTTAAATTATAGAATAAATTTTGTCTATTGTTTTAGTTTATGCCCAGACTAAATGCTCTGAAATAGATAAAATTTATTCTGTAATTTAAAACTAAATCAACAAGGGCTAAAGATAGAATAGTATCATTTTATCTTTTTATAGTTTTTGACATTACACATCTCATTGTAAGGTAGTTATTTCTGCTTTTCAATTATATATATATATATATATATATATATATATATATATATATATATATATATATATATATATTTGCATACAAGTATAATGTATATTCTGAACTTTAGATGTAATTAGAGGTGATTTGAATATAGATTTTCAAGCTCCTTTTAACTATCCACTCCATCTTATATAACTGATATACATAACAACATTCAAGTAAAAAAGATAAATGATCTCCAATATATATATTTTGTGCTGAACCAAAACCTATCAGTTGGTCCAGATCATCAACCCATATATATATATATATATATATGGGTTGATGATCTGGAAACTGTGCATATATATATATATATATATATAATGCACAGTTTATATATATTATTAAAAGTAGGTTGCCTTTGACAACTGTTTGAAATTGTTGATTGTTATTGATATTGGGATTGTCTAAGTGACGGTTTTCTATATTTGAATACAAGTATAATGTATATGCTGAATTTTAGTTATAATTATAGAGGATTTGAACATACACTTTCAAGCTCCCTTTAACTATCTAATCCATCTTATATAACCAGTACACATAACATACATGTGAAAAATATAAATAATCTCCAATATCTCCAATATACATATTTTGTCTAAACCAAAACCCATTAATTGGTCCAGGTCATTATCTCCCATATATATATAATCAATACTCAGTTTATATATATATGTTTAAAATGAAGTTGCCTTGACAACCGTTTGAAATTATTTATTATTGATATTGGGACTGTCTAAGTGTTGACTGTTTTTAATGACATATATATAATATTTAAATACAAGTATGTATATATATATGAGCACCAAACTCTCTATACAATAGTGACTCCAAGTGCAAGCCTTCATAATCAATGGATGCAGAAAGATTTGTGCATAAAATCCCCATCTAGTGCCTAATCATCCAACATTCCCTTACTAGTTTTTAGCTTGTGGCTTTCATCTGTGAGGAACTTTGGATTTGAGAGCCTGCACCTAGACCTTTAGGATCCCATGTAACCCTCCAGCAATAAAGCTAGGAGCCCAAGATGAAAACACCATAATGTTTTCAACATAAGCCCATTTTCTTGCATAGTCATATAGATCTGAAACTCAGTTCAGCATCTATATATTTTGGTATCTTTGGTTTTTCAAAAACCACAGTTACCATTATCCTATGTGCAGGATAGGTATAAAACCATCAAAAATCACATGTTCACCATTTCATATGTTTACACATGCTATTAATAAAAGTGCCAAACTCTCCATATAGAATTCCTACCACACGCAAACCTTCATAATCAATAGATTCAGGAAAGTCTGTGCATAAAATTCCTATCTAATTCATATTCATCAAACATCCCCAGACTAGTTTCTAACTTGTGGATTAGTGGGCATTAGATATGGATTTTATGCACAAACCTTCCATTGATTATGAAGTCTTGCACTTGGTTGCACTACTGTATGGAGAGTTTAACTCTTATTAACAGCGTGTGTACGCATATAAAATGTTGATCATGTTATATAGTACATATCTCTTTTAATTATATATAAAACACTAATACAACAAAAAGCTTTTTGATGTGTATAGGAAGCATATATAAAGATTATATTACAAACAAGATTTTAAAAAAATAATGCATATATTAATAATAATTAAAAAAACAAATCTACATATATATTTATTGTGTTTGTTCACTCATTGACATTCATTCAAAAAATAATAAAAATTTGCTGCATCATATCTTTATTTTTAAAAAAAAATAAAATAAAATGCAAAATATAAGACTTTGATCTTCTCAAGCAGTTGGTCTAACAAAATAATCTAGTTTCTTTGTAATTTGACATATTCTAAATGACATTCTTTTTCTTAATAACTTTTTTCTCTATTTGAAATGTAAGTCTAAATTCACATTGTAATCTATACTTCTATTTTCACTTACCCTTTTCAGATTTTGGAAGAAACTTTCTGTGCAAAATTAGAACTTTCTGATGTATGAAGAATATTATACCCTTTTTTTTTATCTGCTATCACTAAATTGATAACTTTTGTTTATTGCTTAAGAAAAATATTTATAATTTTTTTTTAATTTTGTAATGCTTGTAGCTTTATACTCAAAAAACATTTTATTGCATGAAATAGAACACCATATTAAATTGGAGGTGGGGGAGTAAAATATACTTTCAATGTAACCCAAAAAAACATTGTTTATAACCATAATTCCATACAATTGTTTCTTTTTTTTTTTTGGATAGTGTATAATTAAAGTAATGTACACTGATTTAGTGTGTATCACAACTTCATTATTTGGGTCAAACATTATATATGCACAATGTGGAAATATAGCATTTTTTTATTAAATCACACAAATTGTCATATTGATCTCTCTTCAATTTAGCTAGCTATTGAGACATAACCAAAAAGCCAGTTGTATAAAATGGTCTTCATATATATATATATATATATTATATATATATATATATATATATATATATATATATATATATATATATATATATATATATATATATATTAAACGCAAACTCTATTTCTTGTGGACATTTTAATATATTTACATCGTTTGCTACATTGAATTACCTTTTGTATGGAGAAAAAAAATGGATTCCTAGTAATTTTACTAAGATTGTGGAATTATCAAACATCTGATATATATATATATATATATTGTAATCAATGTTTGTTAATAAAATGTGAGCTATTATATGTGATATATTAAATATTCACAGATTAAAGGCAATCCTCTTTTGATTACAAAAAGAGTTTACAGTGTACATTGATCACTCTCTATTAACATCTGTCTGTGATTTTTCTAAAATAAAAATAACAGAAATGTTCATATATTTAAAAATATTTCAATATATATATATTCTTTGTCTAAAGACAATATTTTGTGATAAATAAAAGGAATAACTTTTAATAATCACTGCTTCCATCTTCTCGCCAAAAATAATTATGGAAAAATTAGAAAGATTTTTTGGGACAAAAGTTCAGCTTGTTAATGAAGGCATAATGGGTGAAGATAGGAAAGTGTATTGTTGTAATACTGAATACAAATAATGCTTAGCAGGCAGGTGAAAAAAGAATCACTTTTTAAATTAATTGAGAGTTTAAAAATTGCTGAGAATGTCATGGATATTATAAATTCATAGCTAAGATCTGTTATAGATACATATTGAATAAAAATTTTCAATTATTTATTTAAAAAAATAATTTTAAATATTTGGATGTGATTTTTTTTTACATTACAAATAGATATTTTTATTGAAATATTCTTAATTAGAGGGTAAAATAAAAATTTATAATTTCTCATAATCCCAGCAATGGGTAGTTTTTTGACTTTCCTTCATTGTTTCTCTGAAGGCTTGCTGAGGAGGCATTCGACAGATTGTATTATATCTTTGCTTATAGAGGTTCTGACATATACTAAATATGATGAGATAAAATATTGAAAAAAATGATTTATAATAAATTTTATGGTTTCAAAACTTGTAAAATGAAAGTGTATGAATATAAAATGTAATAATATGTAAGAAAAATGATATCAAGAATAATATGGAGCAAATAATTACTTTGAAATTTTATTACAGAAGAGTATAGGATGACCATGAATGATTGTCATTATAATACTTAGAATAATCAAAAAAGAGACAAATTTATGCAAAAGTTGAATGAAAGAGTCAATAAGAAAGAAGAAATTTTAATAATATATAAAGGGTGATAAGAAAAAATGAAGCAATTAAATTGTGCTATATTAATATACAAGATTGCAGATAGACAGAGAAGTGAGGAAATTTTTTTAAATGTCCTGAGGAAAAATATTTCACTTTATAGCAGTAGTTGAAACACATTTAATAGAAAAAGAGATATTTGGGTTGAAAAGACCTTGGCAGCCTTTTGAGAGAATTGGTCAAATAAACATTTTTAGAACAGATAAATGTGAACAAGAATAATTGATAGATAAAATGAATATGACCACAAATAATTATCAAACAGTTTTAAGGTTGGCATAAAAAAAATTATGATCATCTGACCAAAAATATTAAATACTTTTATGTAAAAAGAAAGCGTGTATTGTCTCTAGGGAATGAAAATCATCCTCTGAAGACATTGATAATCAAGTCAAAAAATATAATAAATTATTGAGTTTCTGTGAATCTAAATATTTGAAATTTAAAAAAGCTAATTGAATGCAATAGGTTATGAACTAGTGGATAAAAATGAAATAGATAAAATAAAAAAATTCAAGTTTGTTAGCAATAAAGACATACTGCAGCAGAAAAAATTTTACTGTATTACTAATAGAAAATTATGGTGGTAAGGTCAAATGAAAATTAAAAACTAGTAAATAATGATTGAAAATGAATGATAAAATAATGCTGAAAAAATATTGTCTTTGAAAAAAAAATTTTAAGAAAAGATGTGAAGAAAAGAAGAAATAATATTTTTATAGTGAAATGATACTAATAATAGATACCAAAGTTGGCAAAATTAAAAATAATAATTAATAGTAGAAGTTGTCATAGTAGCAATAGCAATAGCAGCAGCAGTAGTAGAAGAAGTAGTAGAAGGAGAAGGAGGGAAGGATGAGGAGAAGTAGGAGAAGGAAGAGTAGGAGGAGTATGATGATTAGTAGTAGGAGAAGTAGTAGTAGGAGGAGAGTAGGAGTAGGAATAGAAGGAGTAATAGGAAAAGAAGTAGTAGTAATACTAGTAGTAGTAGTAGTAGTAGTAGCAATAGCAGAAATAGCATTAGTACTAATAGTAGAATTAATAGGAGAAGAGGATGAGTAGGAGTAGTAACAGTAGCAGAAGCAGTAACAGTAATAGTAGAAGTAGTAGTAGAAGTAGTAGCTGTAGCAATAGTAATGATAATAATAAAATAGTAGACAATATTTTTTTGCAAAATTATAAAAATACTAGTTGAGAAAAGAATTTTAAAAATTTAAAGAAAAAAACCAATACTACGAGATAAAGATATTTTATTTTAAATAAATATGATTAAGATTAAAAAAAGTGCTGAGTCTAAATATTTATGAAATTAGAATTTTTGGTAAAATTACAGCAATAAATATTACATAATTTACCTACAATCTTTTAAGAAATTAAAAATTGGAAAAGCAACAGAAAGGAATGAATTGACATCAAAAAAAGTTGATAAAGAAAAAATTAAACCGAAATTAATACATTGTTTCGATTTGCTGCACAATATTTCAGAAAACAGAATTTATTGCTTAAGGTTAAGAAATTGTCAGTGCTATTCAAAAATTATATATATAAACAATTTAAAAATAAATAGAACATATAATGAATTGGGGGGGGGTCGTGGTATAAAAAAGTTGGTTATATGGAGATTACTGAGATAATGAAAATATGTAAATCTATAAAAAGTTATATTTTAAAAAACATAGTGTTGATAAAAACTCATTTTGCAAAACACTTCTTAAGACTAGAATGGATTGTAGTTTAGTTATTATAATATAATCCTTATACTTATCAACTTAACTATTTAGAATATAGAATCAATTAACTATAATAATGTAATGTTGAGAAAAGTTTGTGCAATGCTTTGCACATTAAAATAAAATTATCCATGGAAGAGCTAGGAAAAGATTACTATTAACTGAAAATAATAAAGTACATATATTACCAGATCAGTTTTTTATTAAAAGTATGGTTTCATTTTCATAGAACAGAAATAGTATAGATCACATTTTGATATTCATATAAAAACTAGAGAAATAATAAAGATTAAATTTAATGGACATCAAAAAATGTGATAGTTAATGGAAGGTATTAAAATTGAAGAGGAGGTGAAATAGTAGATAAATACATAAGTGAATAATTAAACTGGAAAAAAAGATTTGACAAAAAAATTAACATTAATATATGATGCAATAAAAATTTTATGCTTTTTGCAGATCAACTTCTCTATACATTTGGGTCTTGTTTTATGTGGTTCCTCAGAAAATGCGCATAAAAGAAATCACCCAAAAATAGACTTAACTTACCTTGAAAAATGAGGGATAGGTTTTGTAATTTTCAGAAATCACATAAAGCAAAGCAACAAGCAAAAATTACTTTAAAATTCACATTAAAAAAATAAGGAAATAAAATATGATTAATAAAAAATTTCAAATATTTGAAAAAAATTAATATAAGACAAACTTTTTTTATTAACTACAGTATTTAATTTTACATTTTTTCATACATATTTTAATCATTACCACTATTTGACAATATGTGTTCATTTGTGAACTTGTAAGAAATCAGATTTGTGATGTGATGTACAACTAGCGCCACTTTCAGTCTTGTGCTGTGTTAATGGTTTTCTGTTTCCATATTAAAAAAATGAGATCGCAATCAAAACAAAAAGATTATACATTATCATTAGAAAGATTATTTTCAGTTTACAAAATCAATAAAATCTTCATTATTATTTATTTTAAAAATCTAAAAAATTATTTATTTCTGTTATATCTAACAAAATATGTTTTAAAAGTTTAAAATTTTTGTATATTTATTGTGATATTTTTATACATAAGTATAAGTAGGTTATTTACATAGAAGCCAAGATTTAAATACAGCTTCAGGCCATATTCATGTTAGCTGCTAATATAATGTTATATTTTTGAAAAAAAAAAAAGTATTTCAAGTCAAAATAAGTTATTAATAATTTAAATTTCTTGATATCTAATATAGTGAAATATGAAAGATATTAAGAAGAAACATGAATTGCATAACTTCAAAATCACATTAAAATAATCCGCATAAAGCGAAACCCAGGTGTACTTAATATTTTTTTAATTTTTGTAATTGTGTACCATTAATAGACTTACTTACAAGGTCATGTTGTTTGAAAAAGTATCAAAACTTTTAAAACTTGAATGCTTATTTCAAAATACTGCTCACATATTTTAATTCAAAATTTTTTATTAAATGTTTATTTTTATAATAAAATTTGTTATAAAATATCTATTGGCATTTGTAAATTCAGTAGTGGTATTTTTAATCTTTAAATTTTTTTCTAATTAAAGAAGAAAATATTCCACAATATTTGTTGCACAAAAAGATATAAAACTGCAAAATTCAAATTTTTATATCTTTATGGGGGGGGTTTAATTCTAAATTCAAAAAACAAAAAAAATCTTGCAAACTTTTAAAGTAACCAAGTTCTTTAAGCAAATATTCATTCTAAGATTTTAATTTACTCAGAATTGCTTTCATTTTACTCTGAGTTTTGAAATATTTTACCCTGATATCTTCACCATGTAGATCATTTAAATATGCAAATAAGTTCAAGATTTGCCATTTTTTTAAATGCTTTTATTGAAGTTGAAAAATCTGTTTGTTTGTTAATTCACTGGAGGCCGATAAAATAATTCTCTAATTTTGCACTGGTATAGATTATCACATCTGGATATGATCCTGGTACTAGAAAAATTAATTTTATGACCTGAATCCATAGTATGGAGTGAGAGCGCTGATGATGATGAATGTTGTTTAACTGCATTAGCATGCTCATCTCTCCTAACACTGATGCGATGATTATTCATACCTATGTAAGAAGCCTTACAATTTTCACATGAGATTTGATAAACACCATAATATTCAAGAGGGATTGAATCCTTAGGCTTGGTTATTATATTGCTGATCTTTTGATGAGTAGAAAACACTGTATTTATATTATAGCATTTTAATATATGTCCAATACTGTCTGTAGTTCCTTTTACATATGGAACACAAATCCTAATAGCTGATTTATCAACTTTTTTGTTTCCTCTTTTGTCCATTTTGGGCTTGAAATAAAACTTTTTTAATCAATTTATAATTGTAACTATTTGCTAATAAAACACTATTAATATGATTTATTTCTTCTTTCAGATGTAACTTATCGGAAAGGTTAGTTGCTCTATTTAAAAGAGTTTTGGCTATAGAAACGATCTGAGTTGGGTGATGATGAGAAAAAAAATTTAAATATCTGTCTGTGTGTGTATTCTTTCTATAAATTGAAAAAGATAAACTATTTGGTGTTATGGTGACTAAAACATCAAGAAAAGGGAGTTTTCCATCAGACTCTGTCTCCATTGTAAATCTAATTCGAGGATGAGCATTATTTATATGTAAGAAAAAACCATCTAATTTATTTTTTCCATGTTGCCATATGACAAAAATGTCATCTATGTATCTGAGCCAAATGATGGATTTTAAAGAGGATGATTCTAAAGCATGAGTTTCTATATTTTCCATGAATAAATCAGCTATTACTCCTGAGATAGGTGAGCCCATAGGAGTACCAAAAACTTGTCTGTAATGCTGTCCATTATAATGATGGAAAACTCCCTTTTCTTGATGTTTTAGAGCAATTAACCTTTCAGATAAATCACATCTGAAAGAAGAAATAAATCATATTAATAGTGTTTTATTAGAAAATAGTTACAATTATAAATTTATTTAAAAAGCTTTATTTCAAGCCCAAAATGGACAAAATAGGAAACAAAAAGATAATAAATCACCTATTAGGATTTGTGTTCCATATGTAAAAGGAACTACAGATAGTATTGCATGTATGTTAAAATGCTATAATATAAATACAGCATTTTCTACTCATCAAAAGATCAGCAATATAATAACTAAGCCTAAGGATTCAATCCCTCTTGAATCTCATGGTGTTTATCAAATCTCATGTGAAAATTGTAAGGCTTCTTACATAGGTATGAGTAATCATCACATCAATGTTATCAGAGATGAGCATGCTAATGCAGTTAAACAACATTGATCATCATTAGCACTCTCACTCCATACTATGGATTCAGGTCATAAAATTAATTTTTCTAGTACCAGGATCATATCCAGATGTGATAATCTATACCAGTGCAAAATTAGAGAAGCTATTGAGATGCTTAAAAGGCCAGATTGCATCAATAAGTGAGATGATACAAGCAAACTTCCTCCTATTTGGAAAGATTTTTTTAAAAAAAAAAATTCTTAATTTAACATTTTTGCTATTGGTGGAACTTTAACGTTTTTTCAAATCAGTGATTGTAGTGCCTCTACAACCATCTTTCTACTTTATATTACTCAGTGGATGACTTGTGTTACCAAGTCGAAATGTCAGTATATCAATATTTAAAATATTTTAACACAGATGAACTCGCAAAATATGTCTTTTATATCTGCAATCCATGAAAATCTTCATATCAACATATATATATATAATAAGTGTAATAATGTTCAAGGGTAAATGGTTTGTAAATAATCATTAAACCACCAATCAACACTTAGACAATCCCAATATCAATAACAATCAATAATTTTAAGATGTTGTCAAGGCAATTTCCTTTTAACAATAAAGGTGGAATTCCACCTTTATTGTTAAAAGAAGATTACCTTGACAACAGTTTTAAATTGTTATTGATATTAGGATTGTCTAAGTGTTGATTGATGTTTAATGATGCATATATGTATATATATTGTACCAATCACTACACAGTCATTACAGCCCTTGAGGGTGTCTCCAGACTTCTCTATACAGCCTGGAAAATTTATTTGGGGGTCAGAATATATATGAACAATATGTGAGTAAATTATATTGATTTACTAATGAATGATTATTAGGCTAGCTCAGCTCAAAACAGGAGACTCTCAACTAATTAACAAATAACAGACAGATGCTAGACAAATTTAATTAAACATAACACATTTATTAATGATTAAAATAAAATGTGGAAAATAAATTGATAAAATCATCAACACACACATAAATTTGAAACTAATTAACTTTTTCTATGGATGGTTTTATATAAATCACTAATATAATTAATTTATTTTTATTTACATCATCTAAAGAGCTGTGAATTCCTTAACATAATCATATATCAAAATCTTACTCTAATAATTATATTTCCTAAAGTATTAAAATAATTATGATGGATTTCAGATTTATACTATAAAAATTAACTAGAATGCATGCCAAATTACTGAAGAAATATTGAAGATGCATCTTTGAAGTTTGGCTGAGAATAATAATTCAGAATACAAGATTGTTAGTAAGTAACCTGAATAAGTGCCTATTAGTGAAGAGCTTATCAGAAATGTTGCCTTTTCTTAAATGGTCTTTTCTGCTATCCATATTTTTTCTCCAAATGCATGTCTCCAAATTTGTTTAGTCTTTTCCATAAAGTTCATTATCTAATATTAAATGTAATATTATATGATATTATTGACTTAAGATGATCTCAAAATAATAACCCAAACAGAAGTTAATAGATTTTATGCACTGAAGCAATAGTACTTAACCATTTGCACTTTTACTATATTATTAAATATTATTTAGCATTTAATATTTTTTCATAAATATTCATTACAAAAGAATATCTCTATATATCATGCAAAAATATTTTCGGATAAGAATTCTATGTAGAAAAATAGTTATCTTCCATAAGAGATTTTCTCAGCGTTTCTAGTCTTCACAGACCAGATTTTTTTAATAGTTAATTGTATATTTAAAGTCAATTTTAAAATTTAGTTATTTTCCCTCTACATTCATAATTTTTTAATGGAACCATTTCAGAGTATAAAAGTAGTTTTTAGGATATTTTTTAGAAGATAAGTTTTACATTATGCATAAATAAAAATGACAATATTGGTGATTTATGTAATCCGTATTGTAATTTTTATTTGTGATTAATGTAAAACTTATCTTCTAAAAATATCCTAAAAACTACTTTTATACTCTGAAATGGTTCCATTAAAAAATTATTCATATTGAACAAAATAAGGTGAAAAACATACTTAACCTAAAACCAAAACAGTTTTTATTTGAGTTATAGTAGTTGCATTAGATCAAATTTTAAAGATGTATATATAATTATGTAACACCTAAAATTATAATTGACTAATTAGCGGTTATTTAGTAAATAAAATGTATATCCTCAGAATAATGTAATTGATTCATTATATTGTAAATGATAATTATACTTATTAAAAATTGTTTTGTGTGCATATGATTTTTTTTCATTAATCTAATTTTATGTTAAGTACAGCATATACTTTACGTCATAAATTTAAAATAAATTTTTAAAAAAAGTTAAACATTTTTTTATATATTTTTTATTCTGTTAGAATAATAGTCTTGTAAGTATAGGAAAAATTACTTTAAATTTTAAAATCGATTTAAAATATATAATTAGCTATTAAAAAATTGGATCTGTGAAGATTAGAAAAGCTGATAAAATCTCATATAGGAGAGAACTATTTTTCCACATAGATTTCTTATCAGAAAATATACGTTTTTAAGTTGCCTAAAAGTATAATTATCCTTTGCTTTTGTATAATATATAGAGATATTCTTTTGTAGTGAGTATTTATGAAAAAATATTAAATGCTGAATAATATTTAATAATATAGTGTAACATTTATTTATATACGTTGCAAATATATTGGCATTTGGTAAAAGCTAAAAAATAAAAGTAAATTTAGATTTTTTTTTGACTAATTTTTTTTAAAAAAAAAAATAACGTACAATGAAAGTTAAATTATTCTTTCATTTTTTTTTTATGTAATTAGAAATAAAAGTTAGAATTGGAGAGAACAAAAGACACAAATTACCAATCTAGATAAGAGAAAGTAAAAATATTTCAACTAATTAAAGATGGCAGAATTATGCTGAAAAAAATAGAGACTTTGAAACATAAATTTTGTAAAGAATGTATAAGATTATCAACGGATATTTTGACAAACAAAAGATATGAATTGGAAAACTGGGCCTCTAGAGAGTATAAAAGGCAGAGATCAGTTTGAAGAACATCTTGGTTTAGCTGATATTCTTTTGGTTGGTTTTGGATTAGAGAATCCAGACCACTCTACAATGAAAAAGTTATTCATACGAGAGTAGACTGGAGCTTTAGCTGACATCATTACCAATGGACACCAGAGAAGCTTACGCGACTAGCCTATGGAACCAGCACCAAGATCAACTAATAATCAAAGGCTGTGAGCTCAATTCAACCCCGAAAAACTATGCATAGTTATCTACTACTGAATTCACAAAACTTACCGGTAAGTTATACTTCATTACTCCTGATTGTGACCAAATTAAACATTTTCAAACAATTTCTAAAAGTATGTTTAAACAATCCCGATAGAGACATTAATTTTCTTGTACAAGAGACATTCATTTTTTTAAGGAAATTTCTAGAAGAAATTTAGATATGAACAGTAATTGTAAAATTGTTTTTTATTAATTGATTCACGTCTGAGTTGTGTTCTCTCTAATTTACTTGATAAGTAATTTATTTCAAATATTTTTTTAGTCTATTAGAAGAAAAATATTTCTAATACCAAATTTTATTTGTGCGTTATTAATAATAGTTATTATTTTATTATTAAATCTATTAGTAGTTTAATAAGATTTAAAAATGTAATTTACCTTTGCTAATATGTTTGAATAAGCCCAGGAATAATAATCTTAAAAAAAATAATTCTCGTTACGGTATGATGTAATACCGATTAGTTTAAAAGTATTTTTTTATTATTTGTGAGATGTTATATGACGATTTCAGCGAATTCTTAGGAATTCTGGCACCCAGATTAAATAAATTAAAAGCTGATTTCATCAATAGCACAATTCTCAACAATTAATAGGCTGAGTTGATCAGGAAATATAGCTATGTTTTTAGAATAGAAATATAACTTTCTTCTTTTTTGACATAGCTTGATCAACTCACGTGCAGTTCATATTAGCATGTAGAGGCCTAGCAAAATGGAAAACATTATAATGGCACCCAACATGGGGCTTCGATTTAATAACTATAACCTGAGATAAGTTGTAATGATAAAGAACGTTACAACGATGACCCAAAGAAACTCACAGCCGGAAAATAAATAGTAATTTTTTAAAAAAAAAAAAAATTATAAAAACTAACTAACTAATTAAACCCTGATTATTAAAATATAAAAAATATTTTTTTAATATGACTTCCAGAAAGAAAAAAATGTATGTATATTTTTTTTGATATGTCTAAAATAAAACACGATTGTGGCTGATGTAGACATAAGTCACAAGTATTTGACCAGGTAGGCGGTTACTGAAGAGGGGAAAAACATAGCCCCGAGTCCTAGTATGCAGTATATTAACATAAGACCACCTTTATATGCCCATCAGACTATTTCTAGCAGGGATACCAATAAAGGGGAAGGTGGACCAAGTTGCTGCGAGCCTGTAAGACTCAAAACAATGAGCAATGCTCATTAGTGCTTATAACTTGGGCTTCTTATCGTTACTATTACACTTAAGCGGAGAGGACACAGATGAATGTTGAAATATTTTCCATTCCTGCCGTGTTAGACCTAAAAGTGGGTGTTAAAGCCGAACGTCGCTTGTTGAATGAGTCTATGGAATATTTGCAAGATCTTATATGACGATCATTATAACATTTTCCATTTTGCTAGGCCTCTACACGCTAATATAAACTGCGCGTGAGTTGATCAAGCTATGTCAAAAAAGAAGAAAGTTATATTTCTATTCTAAAAACATAGCTATATTTCCTGATCAACTCGGCCTATTAATTGTTGAGAATTGTGCTATTGATGAAATCAGCTTTTAATTTATTTAATCTGGGCACCCCAATTCCTAAGAATTCGCTGAAATCATCATATAACATCTCATAAATAATAAAAAAAAAATACTTTTAAACTAATCGGTATTACATCATACCGTAACGAGAATTATTTTTTTTAAGATTATTATTCCTGGGCTTATTCAAACATATTAGCAAAAGTAAATTACATTTTTAAATCTTATTAAATTACTAATAGATTTAATAATAAAAAAATAATAACTATTATTAATAACGCACAAATAAAATTTGGTATTAGAAATATTTTTATTCTAATAGACTAAAAAAATATTTGAAATAAATTACTTATCAAGTAAATTAGAGAGAACACAACTCAGATGTGAATCAATTAATAAAAAACAATTTTACAATTACTGTTCATATCTAAATTTCTTCTAGAAATTTCCTTAAAAAAATGAATGTTTCTTGTACAAGAAAATTAATGTCTCTATCGGGATTGTTTAAACATACTTTTAGAAATTGTTTGAAAACGTTTAATTTGGTCACAATCAGGAGTAATGAAGTATAACTTACTGGTAAGTTTTGTGAATTCAGTAGTAGATAACTATGCATAGTTTTTTGGGGTTGAATTGAGCTCACAGCCTTTGATTATTAGTTGATCTTGGTGCTGGTTCCATAGGCTAGTCACGTAAGTTTCTCTGGTGTCCATCGGTAATGATGTCAGCTAAAGCTTCGGTCTACTCTCGTATGAATAACTTTTTCATCGTAGAGTGGTCTGGATTCTCTAATCCAAAACCAACCAAAGAATATCAGCTAAACCAAGATGTTCTTCAAACTGATCTCTGCCTTTTATACTCTCTAGAGGCCCAGTTTTCTGACTTCTGCGCATATCTTTTGTTTGTCAAAATATCCGTTGATAATCTTATACATTCTTTACAAAATTTATGTTACAAAGTCTCTATTTTTTTCAGCATAATTCTGCCATATTTAATTAGTTGAAATATTTTTACTTTCTCTTATCTAGATTGGTAATTTGTGTCTTTTGTTCTCTCCAATTCTAACTTTTATTTCTAATTAAATAAAAAAAAAGGAAAGAATAATTTAACTTTCATTGTACGTTTTTTTTTTTTTAAAAAAAATTAGTCAAAAAAAAATCTAAATTTACTTTTATTTTTTAGCTTTTACCAAATGCCAATATATTTGCAACATATATAAATAAATGTTACAATAGTAAAAGTGCAAATGGTGAAGTACTACTGCTTCATTGCATAAAATCTATTAATCTCTATTTAGGTTATTGTTTTGAGATCATCTTAAGTCAATAATATTTTATACATGTTCATCAATATATTACATTTAATATTAGACAATGTACTTTTATGAAAAAGACTAAAAAAAATTGGAGACATGCATTTGGAATAAATATATGAATAGCAGGAAAAGCCGTTCAAGAAAAGACAGAATAATCAAGTTTCTATTTAAAAAAGATAAAGAATAATTTTAAGTTTTTTATTAGTTAACTCAAGAGTAAATGTCAATTAGTCAATTATTTAGTTCTGGTATTAGAATAGTCTTTTGGTGTAAAAACCCTATACAAATCTATTTTCAATCCTGGAGATTCTAAATCAACACACAGTTTATTATCAACAGTAAAATCCGGCTTTCATTTTGAGCATTTACCTAGGTTTTTTTTTTACTGCATATTTTTTTTCATATCAGTGACTCTCAGTACATGACCCATACAAACAGTTTTTTCATCCAAACTGTCTAAACAACATTGAAAGGAAATAAGAAATACTAAAATGTTCTCATTTGTTGATATATATATATATATATATATATATATATATATATATATATATATATATATATATATATATATCTTTTAAAAATGGAATTAAAAAACAAAAAAATAATTTCGGGATGGATTGTAATGGATATTGGAATAAAAGTATAAGTAGGATTACAGTTAATAAAAAATAAAAATATAAAAAAATTGTTTAGAATATAGTGGTTGTCATATCAGGGCTGAAAATATATCTAATAATGGGTAGAGGAGGAGTTTTTGACAGGAGAAATAAATGAGTAAGTAGAACGATGTTAAAAATTGTGAATGTAAATTAGGTAAAGGTAAAGTGGTAATATATATATATATATATATATATATATATATATATATATATATATATATATATATATATATATATATATATATATAATTATAAGTTTCATATTTTTACAATGTTAAAAACAGTTAATATTTGATTGTTGGAAAAAGAAATGGGATATGTTCTTGGATAAAGGGATTGGCAGACCATTCTATTGAAAGTCTGAGTAATCAATGAGTACAAAATGGCAGTGCCTTCCAAATCCTTAATCTAAATTCTGATTATTAGTCTTTTCCAATAGTAAGCATTGGATTTAAGTAGAATATATAACAAATTATTGCTTTTTATACAAATGTTTAGAGTAAGCTGAAACAATCCTGTGGTGGTTTTATTGATATATATAATCTTCTATGTGATATGCTCCATCTTTCTTCACAATTAACAGTGATTTGTGTTTAAATGTCAATACGTTTTCCAAATTTGTTTAGTGTATTTATGAAAATATTTAAATACTTTTAAATATAGGGGATTTGAACTCAGACTTTCAAGCTCCTTCACTATCCAATACTACTGATACACATGACCACACACATACAGAAAAGATAAATAATCACCAAAATTCGTAATTCATACTAAACCAGCACTCATCAGTTGATCCAGATTACCATCTCCCATACATCTATATAATTAGTGCTCAATTTATATTAAGATAGCAAATCCTTACAGTTTAATGGACAGGCTCCAACCTCCATCTCTTCAGTCATCCATATTATTGAAAATCTGATGATAGAATTCCCAAATTGCATGCTGATGCTTGAGTTCAAATCCCTATATTTACAATTAGGCTCCATGTATAAGAGTGCCTGGTATTTCAAATCTTACATATTAAGCCTGCATTCTGCCCATCCCTCTTTTATGTATTTAAATGGATACTGTCCTATACATGAGGGGTCAGAGTGACTTGAGATCAATATGGGCATGACAACAATATTGGCATCAGCATGGAATTTGGGAATTCTATCATCAGATTTTCAATGGTATGGATGGCTGAAGAGTTAGATGTTGGAATAGGCTGAAGCCTGTCCATTAAAGTGTAAGGATTTGCTATCTTAATATAAACTGAGCACTGATTATATATATATGTGTGTGTATGTATGTATGGGGGTGGTATCTGGACCAAATGATGAGTGCTGGTTTATTGCAAAATAAGTATATTGGTGATTATTTATCTTTTCTGCATGTGTGTGGTCATGTGTATCAGTAGTATTGGATAGTGAAGGGGGTTGAAAGTCTGAGTTCAAATCTCCTATATTTACAATTAGGCTCCAGGTACAAGAGTGCCTGATATTTTAAATACTTTTAATAATATTTTGAGATATATATATAACAATTTTTTTTTAAAAAAAATAACAGTTATTGCAATTTACTCTGGTAGATGAATTTTAAAAATGTAGAATTAAGACATTTTTGAATTCTGATTAATAAGATCAATTTTAAAAACTATTATCATTAACTATAAAAATATTAAAATATAAAAAATATGCTGACAAAATATGTAAATCTTGGAGATGAGATCATTTAAAATCTTAAGTAAATATCTAGTTTTTATATAATATATAGAAAACACTCAAGATTGGTATAAAGCCATCTTGTAAACTAAATGTAAAATATTATAAATTATTCTACTCAAGTTTAGTTAAATCAAGGCTGGGGAACCTTAATTCTGTTAAGGATCATTTGGATATTTATAATATCATTCGAGGGCCTTATAAAATTCTTGACTTAAAAATTAGTTTGCTATATTTCATCAAAAATTGAATTAATTTACCCCTAATCATTAGGGGTAGGCAACCTTTTCAACTGGAAGTCCAATTTCAATATGCCCTTTTTAAATTAAGGCCATAATTTTTTGTCACTTAAAATAAAGTAATATCATTATTATAATGACTGTTCCATATTTAATGATATTTTTTAATTCACTTTGTAACTGTTTTTAATATATTTATATTCTCAAATTTTACAACTAAGATACAGTCTTTCACAAATTTCTCTTTAGAAAATGTTTTCAAATTTTCTGCTTTTTTCAAAAATAACTTGCTCTCACACAGAATTTTTTGACTTTTTTGTACTTTTTGTAAAACATGACAGTCACTTGATAAAGCTCTTTTTTGAGTTTTCTATTTTAATATTTTTTTCTTCCCCAACACTCTTGTTGTAATCAGAATGTTTTGATAAATAAACCTCTTAATATAGTGTTCTTTATTAACTGAAATACTTTCCAGACATATCAAACACATTGATTTACTATTTCTTTCTATTAAAAAAATATATGCATTGGTCTATTTCTTTTGAAATGCATGATTTTCTGCATCAATTTTTCTTATTTTACTCAGTGCACTCATCTTAATAATAATAATAATAATAATAATAATAATAATAATAATAATAATAATAATAATAATAATAATAATAATAATAATAATAATAATAATAATAATAATAATAATAATAATAATAATAATAATAATAATAATAATAATAATAATAATAATAATAATAATAATAATAATAATAATAATAATAATAATAATAATAATAATAATAATAATAATAATAATAATAATAATAATAATAATAATAATAATAATAATAATAATAATAATAATAATAATAATAATAATAATAATAATAATAATAATAATAATAATAATAATAATAATAATAGAGAGACCGCAGCAAATCTCTGCTGAGGTAAGAAGCAATCCTTAAGTTCTCCGATGTAAGTATTTATTTTTTACTTTTGTTCCAACTTGTTATTCGCAAAACAAACATAATACAGGAAAAATCGAATTATATAATAGATTAATAGTGTTTTTTGAAAAATATCGGTGTGTTTTAATATCTTTTTTTTTTAAATAAAAAAATACTGACTTGAGTCAGAATAAATCATGGCTACTGCCCAGTCAAGCGTGAGCGAATTAAGCACCAATACAAAATTAACAACATCGTTAGTTTCAACATCGCCTATTTCGTATGCAAAAGTACTTAAAAGTAATAGCAATACTACAGCACCAACTCAAATACCGCGCTTCCGTAGAACAAACACAAATGATATAAAAAATCTTGATCTAAACACTCGAGAGGAAAATCAACCCCCAGCCACAATCTGGACAAAAGAAACGCTTGAAAGTGTGACGGACCGTTTCAGTAATATGGTGCCTCGTACGTTATTTGAAACATTTCGCAGGTTTTTTTCACCAACTTCATTAGTACTCGCAGTAACCGATAATCAATGCTCATTATATCGTTTCCCAAAAGCTTTATTATATGAAGCAATCACGCAAAATGCACTATGAGAAACAATCTCTTGTATCGCCGACCATCCAAATTCTCGATATATAACCATTGATTTTTATACTCAGCAGCAAAAAGAACGTTTTCAATCCACTATTTTAGCACTTGATAATTACGCACTCATAATTATAGATGAAAACCGGAAAAATATAATTACTGGAGTGCTTAAAAATACTTATCTTAAATACAACGTACAAGATTTTCAAAAAATGATAAACCCGTTTGAAAAAGTAATTGCCCTACAGCCTATATATTTAAAAGACACACCTATACCGATATGTAGTAATCGTTTTGAATTTAAAATAAAACTACATAAAAACGTAGACACCTCAACGATTCCAACACAGATTACAGATCAAGAAGCGACACTCTCTCTTCACATAAGAGGTCTAAAGCCACATTGTTTTGGCTGTGGACAGAGAGGACACCTAGCAACTCAGTGCGATAACACAAAAAGCAATCACTGTGAACAAACTAAAATCCTCTCCCCAGAACAACCCTACATCCATTGGCAACCCAATAATAGAAACCGGAAAAAAACAGGTTCAAACACCCACAAACAAAAATAATAATGGATCAGAATTGCCTATCCCAAAGACCAACCAAAAAAATAATAACACAAAAACTAACACAGAAATCCAAGATTCAAACGAAAATAATTCTCAAGAAACCATAACACAAAATACAGCAATTACATCACAGGATCAGCATCTCAATAAAACAAAATGTGTACCAAGTAAAAATCAACAAACAGAAAGTAAACACACACAGTTATATAATGAAAATATAAATCCAGATATTATAAAGATACCAATAATAAAAAAAACTACAATTATAAACAAAAGTGCATCAAACATAATGGATGCAATAGAAGCCCTTCTTCCACCTATTCAAGAGAATACACCAGAGAGAAAAAGAAAGCCAGGTCGACCACCAAAAAACCATGAATCCAAAAAGGCAAAAAAAACAGACCAAAAGCACAACTCATCAGACATATATAATTTAGAAAATGATGAAATAGAAATGGATGTAAGCCAACAACAAATGGACACCTGTTCGGTTTCATCGCAAATTGCCTGTATAGAGTCTGAATGAAAGAAAAACTGATAATAAATCCAACAATGTCTTAAATATGTATCAGCATCCATCTACTGCAATATAAACAAACATTTAGTATTAAAAATAAAATAAAAATCAATACCCTGTTAAAAAATTATTTAAAACATGAAGATAAAAATTGGATCTCTCAACATTAGAGGCTTAAATGCCACCAAAAAACTTTTTGATCTCAAAAAATGGTTACATACAACACAACCACACATACTGGGGCTTTTGGAAACAAAAATATACAGCAGCTCTCAAATTGATCCATCAAAATATTTAGTCAGCCAAGGTTTTTGTGCCTGCTCAAGGCAATCATCATCACCATCAGGTGGCACAAGCATAATTATTTCCCACAACTGCCCTTTCGATTCCTTTAAAATTATATATATTGACTCTAATCTTATCATATTAACACTCCATCATAAAAATATCACACTTAACCTAGTATTTGTATATATACCACCAGGCCCTGTCATCATCTCCAGAATAATAGCAACAATAAATTCAATGCTTACAGCAACACCAAATCCCATAATACTCCTGGGAGATTTCAACATGACCTACCAAACTTTTGTCACCAAATGGATCCATCAAATAACAATCCCACTTATGAGTGCTGAGGGTTTTCTCCCATCAAACTCAATATCTTTTAATAACAATAGATATAAGTCACTTATTGATTTGTGTTTCTACTCACCAATGTTACATCATTATTTTAATCTTGAACTCTGTCCATCTATAATCTCAGATCATGCTGCTCAGTTCATCACCCTCGACCTAACAAAAATACAAAATACAACAATAGCCCTCCAAAAGACTATGCGAATACTTCTTCCAGCACAAACAACTGAATTCTTATATTCAGAAACATATATAATGCTCCAAAAACTTCAAAACATGTCACTCGATCCAGTACAAAAGTATATAGCATTCACCAATATACTTTCTTTCAACATCAATCATATTACCTGCAACTCAACACCCCCCACCAGATTATTAGCATTGGCAGATGAACTACATAAAAGAATAACCATTTCCAGACCAACTACAGATAATCAAACACAAATTAAAAAACTTACAGAAATGTACAACAATACATGCAATACACTAAAGCAATATGTGGCAATAAAAAAAAAAAAAATATGCCTTACACAACAACATACTTGGACCAGAGCATACATACGGTGGGCATTGGGATACCCATCCACAGTCAGAGTGCCTATGGCACTTGAAATAGATGGCTCTATAACAGCTGGACATAACATGATAAACCCAATATATCAACACTTTAAAAAAAAACTGCAAAAACAGAGAGTGTACATACCAAATGAAGACATATTTGGAGACCCTGAAACAGACACACCAATAACAACAACTGACATTGCATTTCAACTTGCAACAATAACAAACACATGTCACCCAGGACCACAAGGAATCCCCAAATTTGTGTTCAAACACCTTAGTCACTTCACATCAAAATACCTGTGCGATTTAGCCAATTACATATCCCAAAAAATTTACAGCATACAAAGTCTATACCCAATTGCAATGTTTCCATTTAACAAAAAAACAACAGCAATATCATCTTTATCTAATCTACGACCAATTTCAATGGGACCTTTAGGAATAAAAATTCTTGAAAGAGTGATAAAGGAAAAAATAGAACAACACATACTCCCTGTGTTATCATCAGCACAATATGCCAAAAAAGGATCATCCATTGGCCAGGGTGCCTTAATGTACAAAACAATTATCGAAGTAGTAAAAAAAAGAAAGAAATATGCACCAATTATAGTTCAACTAGACATTGAGGCAGCTTTTGACTCAGTGCCTATAGCCAAATTATTAGACGTGCTGAAAAAAACAACAACACCTCCATCCCTACTATATATAATAGCCAATCTGCTACTCAGCCGTGAAATTCACATCACATTGAATGGAAAAAAATCACCAGTCTTCAGACCGAGTCAATCCATCCCACAAGGATCCCCCCTAAGTGCCTTGCTCTTTACAATATATATAAATCCTCTATTAATAGAAATACAGAAAAAAATAAAAGGCATTCAAATTCCAAACACTGCTTTAAATATATCATGCATAGCCTATATGGATGATGTAACTGTTTTCCTCCCCTCTAAAAAGAACCTCCCTATATTACAAGAGATAATCAAGAATTATACCTCAAATTTTAATTTAAAAATTAACACAAATAAAACTGCTGCATGGTCAATATACACAGGCAAGCACTGTACAGAGATGTTTAATGGTAAACCATCTGCTTTCCTTGGTTTCCCATTCTACCTTGGAACCAATGGAATGAGGCAAAAAATTCAAAATAAATTAAAAAAAGATGCTGAAAAAATCACAGCCTCACTTGAAAAGTCATACCTGTCAATATATGCAAAGGTAGCACTATTTAATCAACTTATAATTACAAAAATTACATACTATACACCTATAATAAAATTTGCAAAAACATTCATATCTAAAATCTCATCAATCTGTAACAAACTAATATGGAAGAGAAAGACAGTGGCAATATCTTTAAAAAATCTGAGCAGACCACCACATAGCAATGGACTTGGACTCCATACAATCAATGTTTTTTACACGCAGAAATCAGTAAATCTAATAACAGCAACCATAAAAAGATTTCCAGACCTGGAGTGTGTAATCAGTATAATACCCACAGACAGACCACCCCCTTCATATGGATATCTATCCACACTGATTGAAGAACTCAAGCCAATATACAACAAAATATCACTCAATAATGACAACAAGTATACATACTGGGACATTTATAATATACTATATCCAAACCAGACACCTAATCTACAACCATCAGTTCTTGGAATAGACAACAGGCAACTACTGCAACAATTCAGAAAATGGTCATTAGAACCAAAATTATTTGATTTTCTACTTAAGCTTAATCTCAATGCTCTACCCACAACCCATTTCCTTAGATTTCGTAGATTCTATACAAATATAGACCCCATGTGTGGGCTATGTCATAGAGAAGAAGAGACACAAAGATCATTTTTCTTCATTCCTGCAGTGCCCTAGAAACAATACGTCGCACAATGTTTACCACATACAGAAAGGCTATCATTTCAATTGATGAAATAATAAATACGTTTAAAAAAGGCAACAACCCTGCTATTCGTGCAGCAACATACAGCCTTTATGCCTACTGGTGCACCAGATGCACTTTTGCACTTGCCAATAACCCTCGATGCCACCCAGCAACATATTCAATAAAACTAGAACTGTTAAGAAAAAGAGACAGCATCCTAGCTCAACCAGATATATTTGCAGCCACATGGTCACACTTGAAACAAAGATCCAGTCTATGAAATATAAAGGCCAATAAGATAGATGATGACATTTTGAACATCAGCATTTTTTCCAACTTTAAAAAAAATGCAAGCATAAACTGAACTAAATAGAAGACCAAATTTAAAAACAAGAAGGAAAAAAAAAAAAAAGGATGCCGAAAAGATAAAGACTTATATACTGAAAGTTGTAATTTGTTTTTCATTTGTAAAAAATCAATATATGACTCTGTAACTTTTTAGACTCAATAAAGTTTTGCTTTGAAACATAATAATAATAATAATAATAATAATAATAATAATAATAATAATAATAATAATAATAATAATAATAATAATAATAATAATAATAATAATAATAATAATAATAATAATAATAATAATAATAATAATAATAATAATAATAATAATAATAATAATAATAATAATAATAATAATAATAATAATAATAATAATAATAATAATAATAATAATAATAATAATAATAATAATAATAATAATAATAATAATAATAATAATAATAATAATAATAATAATAATAATAATAATAATAATTTAATTTAATTTAATTTATTAAACATATAATCTCCTTGTGATAAATAAATCACGCATGGAGCTTAACAAAAATACATGTGCAATAAAATAAAAAACATTAATATACAATAAAATAATTAAATAGAAATAAAAAGTTTTTGATTATCATCAATTACAATCCAGTTCATAATTAATTTTCTCAAAGTTTTCCTTGATAAGTCATTAACATTAAATCCAATGTTTCTTATAAAAATATTATAAAATCTTGGACCAAGATAACATTTCTGATATCTGCAATGAGTTTTAAAGTACACTGGTTCAAATAATAAATCAAAATCACTTGATCTAGTCACCATTATTGATGAAGAATTATATTTATTCATTTTTTTGTATTTAATATAATAACACAAAATATTCACTAAAAATAATTGATGAATAGTTAAAACTCCAGCACACTTAAATAATTCAAGTCTTGGCAAATCCAAAGGTTTAAACAAAATAATTCTTAATATAAAATTTTGTAGTGTTTGCAATGACTTCAAAAAATATGCTGCAGTGCCACCCCATAATGTTATACCATAAGAAAGTCTGCTTAAGAAAATTTGTTTATATATACTTAATAGGACAGATTTATTCAAACAATCTCTTAATCTATAAAAAAGAAAATTAAGTTTTCTTAATTTTACTTGAAGCCAAAGAATATGTTTATCCCAATGTAAATACTCATCCAAAACCAAGCCAAGGTAAGAAATTGTTGAAGTCCTGGTAATTTTCTGACAAGACGTTTTATTAACATAAGGCAATTGAATTAACAAGTCTTTTGCTGGAATATTTTTAAGAGAATACATTATGTAATTACATTTATTAATATTTAGCAGTAATCTATTACTGTTCATCCATTGTGTAATTTTAAATAAATCTTCATTCACAAGTTTCTCAAGTAAACTATATGAAACTGCTGAAGTAACCAAAGCAGTATCATCTGCAAAACAAAAAATGTTAGAATGAAGAGAAAGATCAAGCAGATCATTAATATAAACAGTAAATAACAATGGTCCCAGGACTGAACCTTGAGGAACTCCATATCTAATTATTTCAGAATCACTCAAAAAATTATTAATTTTCACAAATTGGCTTCTATTACTTAAATAAGATTTAAACCATTCAAGCATAGCACTCCTTATGCCACAATGGTGTAACTTAATTATTAATATATCATGTGGAACACAGTCAAATGCTTTCCGCAAATCTAAATAAATGCCTATAGTTTTGTAACCTTTTTCTAAAGATTCAGTGATGACTGAAACATGTTCAGATAAAGCCAGTTCTGTAGATCTTCCTGGCAAAAACCCAAATTGATTGTTTGAAAATAAATTATTTTTTTGAAAAAACAAAACAATTCTGTTTTTTACACACATTTCCAAAATTTGAGACAATGTTGATAAAATAGAAATTGGCCTGTAGTTTTCCAAACATTCCCTATCTCCACTCTTAAAAATAGGTGTAACAACAGCAGATTTTAAACAATCTGGAAATATACGGAATCAATAGAAGAATTAAATAAAAAAGATAAAATTGGTAAAAGAATGGAAACATTTTCAATTAATATTTTTACAGAAATACAATCCAAACCAATACATTTTTTATGTCTCATTTTATAAAGAGAATCTAAAATTTCACAATCTTCAATCTCTTTAAAAACAAAAGAATTCAGGATAGATTTCTTATATTGAAAAACATGAGAACTGCAATTATTGTCAAAACTATTCATTAACAATTCCACACTGTGTACAAAATATTGATTGAAATGATCAGCTATTAGTTTTGAATTATTTAAAACATCAATAGATATTTCATTAATCTTGAGTCTAGAAATTTGTGAAAATCCTTCTTTAAAAATAAATTTTTTAACAACAGTCCAAAAGTTGCTTAATTTAGTTGATTTTAAAGAATCAATTTGAGTAGAATAGAAAATCAATTTAGCTTTGACTATATCTTTCTTTATTTCTTTATCAAGAACCTTTAGCTGAATTTTTAAATCTTCATTAGCAGGAAACCTTTTGAAAAGCTTGTACAATTTATTCTTACTGTTAACTTATGATATTAACTCATTTGTAATCCAATCATGTCTCTTCAGATCTTTCTTCTTTATATATTTTATAAAAGAACAATAATCTATAAACTCCTTCATCTTGTCAACAAAGAATGAAAATGCACAATTTACATCATTCAACTCAAAGATTAAATTCCAATCATATTTAGTAATTAAGGATTTCAAACGATCATGAGATAAAAGTTTAAAACACTTTTTACTATGAGAAAAATTCTTTTTAAAAGTGACAACAATTCCTCTGTGATCTGTAAGACACCAATCCAAAAAAGATGTTTTCAAAAGAATATTTTCAGGACATCTAGCAAAGACGTGATCAATAAGTGAAGATGATGAAGATGTAACACGTGTAGGATGAAATAAACATTGAATAAATCCAAAAAGTGACAGCATATTTAAATAATGTTGAGCAGCAACAGAAATTTCACCAGAAATATCAATGTTCAAGTCACCAACAAGAATAATGAATTTATCATTTAATTTAGTAAGCAAATCACCAAGTTCGTCACTAAAGCTTTCAACTGTATGACTGCAAGACTTATATAGAGCAATAAGTGTTAATTTGTCTGAACCTAAAATGAAATTTAAAACAAGACATTCAGAAGAATCAAACACTGCATCAATAGAAGTCACACAAAGCACTGATTTATAATAAACTAAAACTCCACCTGACCTATTATTAATTCTACAATTAATAATTGATGTATATCCCTCTAACTCATACAGTCCTTTTTCACATTCCTTAATCCAGATCTCAGACAAAATTATAATATCAAATGAATAATCAAGTGAATGTAAAAGAATTAACAACTCATCAAAGTGTTTCCTCACACTACGAATATTTATATGAAAAATCTTAAAATTTTCAATAGCCAAATTATCTTTATCTGTAACAGTATTTTTAAAAGATAATCCATGTCATAAATTAGACAAATCCGATTCAGAAACAATCCTAATAGCCCTATCCCCAGTATCTTTCCTCAACCAAATTTTCCCATCTTTAATCCAAACAAATCTATCTTATTTTCTTTAGCCATTGAACGAACTTTCCAAAATAATTTCCTATTTTCAGGCAACAAATCTTCATTCAAATATATACGCTTATCAGCTGTAGCAATGGGCAAAACATCCGATAGATATAATTTAATTCTTTTACCTCCTGACAAGAATAAATCTCTTACCATTTTACTAACAAAATTAACTTTTATTACAGGCCTAAAACTACCTCCATATTTTAATCTATAAATAGAATTAATATAATTTTTATTAAAGTCTGACAATTCTAATTTTTTAGCTATATTTTCAACAATATTAAATAAATTTTCATCATTAGCATAATCAACACCAACAATTTCAATATTGTTTTCTAATCTTTGCTGCTTTAAATAAAAAACTTCTTTTTGCAAATTGCATAACAAAGAATCTTGTGCTTTTACTTTTTCTTTCATTTCATTAATAATAATAATAATAATAATAATAATAATAATAATAATAATAATAATAATAATAATAATAATAATAATAATAATAATAATAATAATAATAATAATAATAATAATAATAATAATAATAATAATAATAATAATAATAATAATAATAATAATAATAATAATAATAATAATAATAATAATAATAATAATAATAATAATAATAATAATAATAATAATAATAATAATAATAATAATAATAATAATAATAATAATAATAATAATAATAATAATAAAATTTGAGTTTTGTTTTTGTTAGTAAACATTCATCTATGACAATCACTATAAAAATAACAAAATGCCCTTACATTAAATCTGTAGTCAGATAGCCCACACAAGATAGATAATTTTTTGGAATATTATACCTCTAATAGAATGAAATAGAACTATTATAAAAGTTGAAGAGAAAAAATTAACTCTTCTTAATTCAATATTTGTTCTATGCTTGTTTAAATAGAAATTTTATACAGGGTAATTTTATATGTTTTTAAAAATGACAAAGGGCCAGATTAAGACCTTTTGAGGACTGGATATTACACATGGGCCTGAGATTCCCCACTACTAAGTTAAATAATAAAATCTTCAAAAACAAAAAATAAGGTACAGGTATAAAAGTCTGGAAATTGTCATCTGTTTAGCAGCTTTGCTAAGTCTAAAACTTTATTTTAAATTCAGAACTTAATGAAAACAAAAAATATATGTCATATATATACACACATTAACTGTTTTAAACCATATGGACAGTTACTAAAAACAATGTCCTGCTTACCATTTATGTTTATTGTAACATGGGTCAAAACAATTATATTTTTTATACTACACATTCAATGCAACATCTTTATTTGCTTACAGTTTCAATTGTCCATCAGTCATCATCGGAGATACAATATATATATATATATGTGTGTGTGTGTGCAATAGAAAAAGCTGCTGGACAATGGGAACTGTAAACAAATAAAACAATAATAAAAACAAAATGTTAGATTGAAAGTATATAAAAAAATATATATATAATTGCTTATATTTAATAATATATTCAATGCATATGAATTAAAGAAGAAGAAAGGAGATTATAAATATTACTTTAAGAATTAGCATTTTATTAGAATGCTTGACAATAGTTAAAAGTATAATCTATAATCATATTATATATATATAGCAGTAAAATTTATGAAATATGATGAGATGCCTTCTGCAGAACTGCAGGTATCTTGTTTTTGATTTTCACTAATTAACTAGACTAAAATTATTAGGTACTACAATTTTTTTTTCATTATATACATACACACACATATATAATAAGTTCAAGAACAGATATGATTATAACTCTTTAAATTCATAAAGCCATTTAAAATGTTAATTATATATATATTCTCACGTGCTATTATGTTTTTATTTGTATTTTACAGCTAGTCCAGATCGGGCCGTTTACTACAGCGAAGTCACTTTGGAGACAACGATTTCCAACAAACACCGAACTATGGCTACAAAACACATAACATGTGATGAAACTGGTGTAACGAGTAGCGTATAATCTCGTCATCTGACCACTTGGCTTGATACAATTTTGTGTAAATATGAAAGGTAAAGTGTTAGTAGGTTGCCAAAAATTTTGGTGGGACCAAAAATTACAGCCTACCGAGGGATTACACGTTACGCATACAGTTTGTTTGTCTAGTATATTTAAAAATAAAATTTAAAAAAATGTAATTTCTGTCAAAATATTTTTTTCCATTTCTTTAAATGTAAAAGTAATATTGAAAATAAATATTAACAATTTTTACCTAATGCTGTTTTCTTCTTTCAATCGTTAATCTTATTTTTATTTTGAGAGTAAAATATATATATATTTGTATTTCCTTTAATTAATTAAAATTAGAATTATGCAGAAAAAGATCAAAAATCAACTTTTATGAGATGATTATATTATATTTAAGATTTTATTTTTAGATACAAAAAAACAAAAAGAATTTTGTATTAAATTATTTGGACTTCTTGGCCCAGAATTTTCATGCTCCTTTGTTAAATACATCTTCCTACTGTAAAACTTTCATATTAACAGCAGTCATACTTATAAACAAACCTAAACATCAGTTATGGTTTTAGAATGACGAATTAATTTTTCTGGAATTTAGAAAGAATAAATTATGGATTATAATTGGTATGACCTTATCTAAAAAGAGGGAGGAAATTAATCTCTCCCTTCCCCCTCCCCTCCCCTTCCTCTCCCAACCCTCTCCATCCCCCTCCCTCCCTCTCTCTCTCTCTCTCTCTCCCCCTCTCTCTTTCTCTCTCTCAGTTTTTTTGTGTGTAGGTGTATATGTACCCTGTAAATATTTTTTACATATTTTAAGGGAGAAAATGCTTGAAAGTGATTTAAACAAATCTAATAATTTGCACAACTAAGTCTGATACCTTTCACCCTAAACAATTTATTTCGACATTTAAAAAAAAATATATATTCATATGCAAATCTTAAATGTATATTAATACTGCAACAAGCAATTTTTCTTCATTCTAGGTTGCTTGTTCTTAATTTAAAATATTTGTATTTTCAAAGAAATCGATATTGCAGTAGTATTTTAAAATATACCCTTTTACAAGCAAAATCTAAGTAAAATGAGTAAAAGATATTACAAAACATTAAGAACACAGACTTTCACACAACCCACCACTCTCCACACTACCTCATAACACTGATACACTTGAACACATATGATTTTCAATTGGATGGACAGTTGAAGAGTTGAAGTGTGGAGTAGATTGAAGCCTGTCCATTAAAGTATGAGGATTAGCTATCTTAACATATATCTGAGCACTTATAGCATATATGTGTAGAGGTGGTAATCTGGACCAACTGATGATTGCTGGTTTAACATGAAATACGTATATTGGTGATTATTTATCTTTTCAACATATATGTGTTCAAGTGTATCAGTGTTATGAGATAGTGTGGAGAGTGGTGGGTCGTGTGAAAGTCTGTGCTCATATACCCTATATATTACATATATAAACACAGGTATATAATAAGTCTGTGTGTTTCAGTTATTACATAGAGGAGATGTCTGCCCATCCCTTGTATTAAATGGATTATGTCCTGTGTATGAGGGGTCAGATTGATCTTAGGTCAACATGGGTGTGACAAGAATCTCGGCCTTAGGGTGGCCTTTGAGCGTTCCATCATCAGATTTTCAATTGGATGGACAGTTGAAGAGTTGTAGTGTGGAGTAGATTGAAGCCTGTCCATTAAAGTATGAGGATTGGCTATCTTAATATATATCTGAGTGCTTATAGCATATATGTGTAGAGATGGTAATCTGGACCAACTGATGATTGCTGGTTTAGCATGAAATACATATATTGGTGATTGTTTATCTTTTCAACATATATATATATATATGTGTTCAAGTGTATAAGTATTATGAGATAGTGTGAAGAGTGGTGGGTCGTGTGAAAGTCTGTGCTCATATAACCTATATTATATATATATATATATATATATATATATAAGTACAGATATATAATAAGCCTGTGTGTTTCAGTTAAAACATTAAGAAGTAAATTTTATATATAAAAGTAAAAAGAAAAAAGGAATCCATCCTTTACTAAAACAACCGATGCAAAATCTTTCCAACAATACTTCATAAAAAAAATATTGAAATAGAAGGCATTATTCGATAGGTTTATCAAATTTCTCAGTGGTAATGTTTGAGTTTCTATTCTTATTTTTCTCTCTAGTTAAGAATAACTAAATAAGCATTAACTAATCAACATTGGAAGGCTAACTCTGTCACCTATCTAGAAAAACAATTCCAAGTTTTAATCAGCCCAAATGGACATGGAAAGTTGATGCATTCGTTCCATAGCATATAATTTATTACAAATTATTATTAAAGATATTTCGCATTGCTGCCATTTCAATAGCTCTAAAAAGTATATCATGAAGAGAGGCATTGGTTATTATTTGAAGTCAAGTAAAGATTATAAGTCATATTTTTTTTATTATTTATTTATATTTAAAAAAGTAATTAGAAGTATGCTTTGTGTGTTTGGAAACTAAAAATTACCTACTATAAATCAATCATTGTCTTATATATGTATATGAATATGTGACAAAAATAAAAGTTCTAGTCTAATACTCCATTTGCAAATATAAAAAAAGGAACTACAGAAACATGCTGTCAAAAGAAATTCAAGAGCAATTTGTGTTTAAGACTTAATGAATATTGTTAGCTAATATTGAAATTTTCTAACAAAATGGCGTCATCAAGAAACTGCATGATTTTTTTTTAATTCTATAAAAATAGGGAATGTTTGAGTAATATTCAATAATAATAGAAATGATTTTATATCACTTATTTGTATATTTGTTAAATATTATAAGGACTCGCATGGTTTATGCAGTGGCAAAATGTCAGACGGGGGGGGGGGGATAAGGTCCTTGGATCAATTTAACTTCTGGCACTTTTGGTATTGGAACTTCTTATGAACTCCCTACCGTAAAGCCATTCAATTATTTATTTAATTATTATAAATATTGCAAGCTTTAAAATTATAATAAATATAAGTAATGACAATATAATAATTCTTACCATATCCTCTTAGTACATGCAATTTGTCTATTAATTTTTAAATGTAAATTGGCAGTTTTTACTGTTTCATAGTTTCTAATAGCTGTAATTATATAAATATTGCGTTATATTTTTAGACTTTAGTTATTTGTGGCAATATGGTTCTTGAAATTTTTATTTTTATTAACAATTAAATCCTCATTTGATTGTGTGTGGCTGCTGAGAATTCATAAACTGGGTCCCCAATCTAAACTTGCATCAACCTATACGCTTAATCTCACATCAAAGTTCTATAGATATAATTCACGAAGTATTAATTAATTCTGTCTTTAATCAGAGCAAGACTGAGTTTGTTAGTGATACATTGAAAGAGATTCACAGTGACATTACTGCACTATCTAACAACAAATTCTATAGGATGGAGCACAGCTGACTTATGGAGTTGACAATAAATGGTATACTCTATAGCATAATGTTAAATAAATATGAGAAAATAATTAACCCCAAATATATTTCTACAGCAAATAATTTATCCTATATACACTATGTAGACAATGTGCTGATTTGCCCATTGGAGGATAATATTATTAAGATATGAAATATTTGATGTAGAGCTCATCTTTAACATGATCTATATAAAAAAAGACAAAGTATAAGGGAATAAAATTTTGGACCTTTACATACAAAGATCTGACAGTGAGATAAACAGTATCTGTGAACAGTTCATCCCCAGATGCACACCCATCTCACTTAGGCTGGTTGGCTATAAATATTTCTTTATAAAAAGGAAATGTTATGAAGGTATAAAATGTATCTAAAGAATAATATTGAAATGTTCACAAAAGACTTGGTCAATGCAGATTATAATCATAATATTTTATTTAGAGCTGTTAAGAAATTTTATTCTACATTAAATACCCACTCTCCACAGTATGGAAGCTTTAGAACCCCTCAAAATTTGAATAAGCTCTTAAACAATGTGAAGGATGGGTTGTCTCTGGACTAGGCCAGTTTCATTGAGCCTAATTACAAGGTAATTTACTATAAAAAAACTATGCACTAACAGCACCACCAAACTGGCATAGAATTAATATATGTATTTTTGCACAAAGAAAGATCCCAATGTGAAGTCAATATTTCTGGAGTATGAAGTGGAATATGGCCATTGTTTCATTCCATAGAATATTAAAACAGTGTATGCAGAGCTCAATGATCAGAAAATAAAATTTAAAAAGGCATGGTTTATCACTAATAACAGTCATGTAATAAACAAAACTCTTGTATAATGTTATTATGAAAATGGAATATGTAAATTACAAATTTACATTTTAACCACTGAGTATTAATGCTGTGCTTTCTCCTAATAATAGCAATTAACCAATAAATTTGAGCATTATGATTATGATCTATCAGGTCGAAAGCATTGCTCAGTGAGTTATTAGTTAAATTGTGAAATAAAATTTAATCTTTTTTCAGGAAGTGAATTAAAACTACTTATAGAATTGCATATCTAAAGAAAAGAAGCAAAATTTGATAAGAATAATACAGATCATTGTTTTTATAAGTAATTATATTTTTTGATATGCATACAGTTGGACTATATGCTTTATGGAAGAGATTTTTTTCAAAACTGCAACATTGGTCCAAAAGTTAGAATGCATATCAACTCTGCAAACATTTAAGCTTTAGGCACTTTAAGCCATGACTTAGGAACTGATTGCAAGTCTATACTTGAGGTAATCTTTTTCCAACTTTGAAATCATTTTAGCATATGGAATCATACATGTTACTTTAACTATCAGTTCTTTACTTATTTTGGAAATCTTTGTCAAACTTCCTAATTTTTTAATATAGTTTTTTTAAAATCAATTTCTGTCTAAATTACTCTCCCATGAAAAGCAATATCTATGTATTTTGAAACAAAATCCCTTCACGATTTAATTTATTAATGTTTATCTCTGCAGCAGGGTTAGTTTTATGTAGATAGTCACTTATCACAGTGTGCTCAGTAGTATAAACAACTAATTTTTATTAAAATATTTTTTTTCTACAGTACAGGCTTTTTTCATACCTGCACTTCTATATGTAATATATAGGGGGTTGAACTCAGACTTTCACATGACCCTCAACCATCCATGCTATCTCATCCCTCATATATGTATGTAAATGGATTATGTTCTGTACATGATGGGTCAGATTGACTTGTAGACAACATGGGTAGGATGAGAAGGTTGGCACTAAGGTGAGCTTTAAGCACTCCATCATCAGATTTTCAATAAAATGGATGGCTGAAGAGTTGTGGAGTGGAGTGGTTTGAAACCTGTCCACTTAAGTATGAATATTGGCTATCTTAATATAAGCTAAGCTTTGATTGTATATATGTGTGGAAATGATAATCTGGACCAACTGATGAGTACTGGTTTAGCATGAAATATGTATATTGGTGATTATTATCTTTTCAACATATGTATGATCAAGTGTATCAGCAGTATGAGGTAGCACGGATGGTTGACGATCGTGTGAAAGTCTGAGTTCAAACTCCCTATAATTTTATTAAGTAATTTCAGCACTTGTGAGAGGGACATCTAAGTTCACTAAAAATAAGGAAAGGGAGTAATAATTTTTAATCAGAAATTTTCCTTCACAATCACCTAGCTTTACAAAGAATTTTGACCTCAGTTTGCTTTTATATGTAGATTTTTTTTTTAAATAATCATTAAGGTTAAAAAAAATTTTCTTAGCAGTAATGGTACTTACCACCCAATTGTTTCTTTCCATCACCAAATTTTCTATCAAAATAATACTTTTATTTCTAAGCTATCCATTAATGTCTGATTTATGCTTTTATTGAATAATTCTTATAAATTTATTATATCATTTTTCAAACTTTGCTTTCACATATAACTTTCAAATTTTTGTCAAGTGTTGTTAGCCGAGAGGTCGTCGCAGCCGCCTTGCAAACAAGTAGTTGGTTGCAGACGGTTGTGGGTTCGCATCCGCCGATGCTATGACATATGAAAAAAAATTCCGAATTTTGTTCTTTGGAATAATTTACTTTCATTTACATTTGACGCTAAAATAATTTTTATATATTACAGATTTCTTAGACCGTCTTCTCATCCCCCCACCCCCTGTTTTTTTAATATTAAAAAAAAAACCTATATATCATTATTTAGATTTTTGTTTTTGCACCAGCTTTTAATATACATATTTGTGGTTTTTGGGTTTCCTTTTTATGTTTGACAGATTCAGAACAACATCGAAATCGTTTTGTGATAATTCCTTTAGGAGATTTTATTTGTTTTTGTTTTTTTAATTTCCCTTTTATCAATAAGATTGAACATTGCTTTTTGATTTTTGATTTTTGGATATGGAAAATTTATGAATAAAAGAAATCTCTCAAATATATATCTGTAATCACAATAGTAAAAGAACTATTTAAAAAGTGCAAGATTACATTAATATAATTTAAATATAATTTGCACATAGCCTAGCCAGAAGAAATTGATTACAATAATCATAACTAAAAATCCCCTGGCTTAAACAGGGTTAAATAATTTCATCAGATCCAGTGTATTTGATTAAATGATTTAATAATTAATTAAATTTGTAACAATAATTAAATAACATATATTTCAAAAACTTAGTAAATAATAATAATGACATTAATGGTCCTTAATATTCTATGAGTTATGGTTTCCTAAGCTCTTAATTTCTCATTATAAATCAGATGGTAAAGCTTTAGTCCTTTTCGTCCATTTTTGTTATTACATGCTTTCAAAATCTTTGAAGATAGTGAATGTATGACAGATTAGTTCTGCCTGATTCAACATAAATATATATCTATTTGCATGAATGTTTGTGATGATGGTATATTAGATGTGGTAATATGTTGGACTATTTCCATCATTTATCAGTAAATACTGAAAGTATAGAAAATTTGAAAGTTTATTTATACTTTTCAAATACAAACAACTTGTTAATAATAACACACAAATAGAAAACACAGGTTAGTAATTACACAACATTTTGAGTAATATTATTCTTTACTCTTTTTCAGGTGTTGCTGGCCTAATCAGTGACAGTATTCACACAGGAATCAAACTCGCACCTTTAGATTCATGAATATCGAATTTAAGGCAAATTCTCTAACCAACTGAGCTTTGACAGGATAGCTCAATTGGTTAGAGCATTGCCTTAAATTCGATATTCGAGAATCTAAAGGTGCGAGTTTGACTCCTATACAAATACTATCACTTGTCGGGCCAGTAACATCTGAAGAAGAGTGGAGAATAATATTTACTTGAATCATTGTGTAATCACTAACCTGTGTTGTTTATTTGTGTATTATTACTAACAAGTCATTTGTATTTGAAAAGTTTAAATGAAGTTTAAAATATTCTATACTTTCACATTTACTGATAGATGATGGAAATAGTCCAACATATAATCATATAAATATATATTCGATTCATGGGATTTTTTTTTCTAATTTCTAGCTGACATTATTTTTTGGTATTTGTTTTATTTTATGAATACATGTATTCAGATTAGATTAGTTAAACTATCTATTTCTTTTTAATATTTTTAAAATTCCACCAATCCATTTAATTATTTCTAGAGTATTTTTTTCCCATTCTTTAAATAATGTACCACAATTTACTAATATATGTATATGTATTCCAATTATGTTTTATTATCATTTATATGTGCGTACATAAAATATTACTAAAACATTAATTAAATAAATAAGTAAATTTAACTTCATTATTTGTATTTACTAAACCACTAAACACCACATGATCACCATTTCCTGTGCTTACATAATCTGTTAAACAGAGGCAAAACTCTCCATACCCTAGTGTCACTCAGTGTAATCACTGGATGCAAGATGTCTTCCGCATAAAATTTCTATCTAGTGCCTACTCATCCAATATTCCTAGAGAATTTACTAGCTTGTGGCCTTCATCAGTGAGGAACTTTAAATCTGAGAGCACTGCACTGATTAGCTGATGAAAACGACAAATTAGAAACTGGTCTGGAAATATTGGATGAAGAGCCACTAGATAGGGATTTTATGCACAAAACTTCTTGCATCTATTGATTATTCTGGCTTACACTGGGTGGAACAACTATATGGAGAGTTTTGCCTCTGTTTTACTTGTATTTATCTGATTTAAAAGAAATTTTGTATTGATAATGCAATAATATTTGGCCACTTTTATGTAGCATTAAAGACAAAGTGCTTAAAATGTATTTCTATACTTGTTTAACTTATTTATAAATTAACTCTTTAAATAAAATTTAAAAAAAAAAAAAAATTTAAATTTACTACCATATATTTGATTATGAAAAAATATCTGTGATAAAATTTCGAAAATGTAATAAAATTGCATACATTTTATATATTATAAAAATGACTGGTAAAAGGAAAAACTGCTTTAAAAGGTATTCCCATATTTATTGTATGGTTCATTAATAAACATTGCATTAAAAAATTAATTGAAGAAAAAAATAATTCATTATATTCTGTTTAATTATTGAAAAAATTTTGTATCGTGTATGTGTATTTTTCCAATACATATATACAATTATGACAGACAAAAATAAATCATGGCCCTTATTCTCAGGAGGCTATAAAGTCACCAACCAAGGCAGCAGTTGGTGGTTCAAAGGTGGAGGGTGCTAAGATCCCCTGATTGTGGATCCAGGCTGCCATTTGATGATGATTTTTTATTTAGGTATTTACAACTACAGATCACTTTCAAGTGAAGGAAGATTTATAAAATAATATAGGCGCTATTGGCACATGACCGCAAAGCTAATTTTATTTTATTGTTAGAGTAAAAAGTAGCTTTGTGGTCAGGTGCCAATAGCGCCTATATTATTTTACAAATATATTTAAGCACGCAAGGTTTTTGATTTAGGTTCGAATGACAACATGCAGGAAGATTGCAAAAATTAGAAGAAGAACTGTCTTATATTAAATGGGACATTATTGGACTTAGTGAAGTTAGAAGAAAAGGTGAAGAAACAATTGATTTAAAAATTGGACATGTACTCTATTATAAAGGCACAAATATTGGAAATACAAGTGGAGTAGGATTTATTATAAATAAAAAATGGAAGAACAACAGTGTGGAGATTGATGGTGTATCGGACAGAGTGGCAAGATTAGTTTATACAACTTAATAGCAGATACCAAATGCAGATAATTTAGGTTTATGCCCTAACAAGTTCTCATAGTGATGAAGTACTAAAAGATTTGAATACAGATGTACAAAAAGCTTTTGATCAGAGTAAACAACATTTTAAAATTGGTATGGGAGACTTTAATGCTAGAATTGGTAAACAAATAAAAGATAAAAGTGCTGTAGGTAGTTTTGGTTATGGTAATAGAAATGAGAGAGGACATAGACTTGTGGAGTTTGCAGAAAAAGAAAAACTTTATATTATGAATTCTTTTTTTTTTAGAAAAATGTTAAAAGGAAATGGACATGGAAGCATCCAAATGAAGGTACAGCAGAATTGGATTATATTTTGACTAACAGAAAATACATATTTCAAAATTGTAATGTTCTTAATAAATTTAACACAGGAAATGATCATCGATTAGTAAGATGTAAGATACATGTTAATGCAAAACTAGAGAGACAAAAATTATTAAGAAGAACAATATTTACAGTTGAAATTTTTAATCTTCAGAAACATTCTAATGAATTTAAATTAGAACTTACAAATCGATTTCAAATAATAGTAGATTTTGAACATGATTCAGATTTGAATGACATTAATAGGAAAATAACTGATACACTTTTAAAAACTGCAACAAAGATAGCTGGTAGAAAACAGCAGCAATTGACCAATAAAATTTATACTGAGACTAGAGAATTTATGAAGAAAAGAAGGAATATGAAGATATACAAAAATGTTGCATTAAAAAGGATTGACTATCTCGAATTTTGTAAAATGGTGCGGAAAAGAGTTGAAAACGATATAAGAAAGTATAACTGTGATCTAGCAAGGAAAGCTGTAAAAGAAAATAAAAGACTCAAGAATGTAAAACAACATTTTGGTATTGGTAGGAAATTATATCAGCAATAAGAAAAAAAAACGGAATTATTACTAAAAAGAGAGTTGACATCATGAAATGGGTAGAATACTTTTATCAAGAATTATATAGTAATAAAGAACAAGTACCTTCTATATCTATTACATCTTCCGAATTGCCCAGAATTTTAAATAAAGAACTGAGATATGCAATTAAATGTATGAAGAAAGGAAAGGCTCCAGGTAATGATGGAATTATAATTGATATATTAAAAGAAGCAGGTGAAGAAATAGAAAATTTTTTAGCAAAGTTATATACCAAATGTCTAAATGATAAAGATGTACCAGATGATTGGAAGAATGCAGTATTAATATTAATATTTAAAAAAGGTGATAAAGAAGATATTAGAAATTACAGACCTATCAGCCTTTTATCAGTTTTATACAATTTTTTATCAAGATAATTACAACTTGTCTACAAAGAACATTGGATTTCCACCAACCAAGAGAACAAGCTGGATTTAAAAATGATTTTAGTTCAGTAGATCATATCCAGGTATTGAGAGAAGTTATAGAAAGGACAAATGAATATGAGTTAACATTATGTTTTGGATTTGTAGATTATGGAAAAACATTTGATTCTATAAAAATTTCTTCAGTGATTAAAGCATATTGTCATATTTTAAATAATATTTATAAAAATGCAACAGCAATAATTAGATTACATAATGATACTGGGAAAGTCAACATTAAGAAGGGTGTAAGACAAGGTGACTCTATATCTCCAAAACTTTTTACAGCCGCGCTGCAAGAAGTATTTTGTGGATTAAAATGGGAAACTAAAGGAGTGAAAGTCAATGGAGATTATTTAAGTCATTTAGATTTTGCAGATGGCGTAGTTGTTTTTGCAAATAATGCTTCAGAGCTGCAGGAAATGTTGCAGGAGTTATCAGATAAAAGTAGGAAAGTAGGACTAAAGATAAATGTTAAAAAGACTAAAGTAATGTTTAATCTACTTGCTCAAAATATGAAAATAAAGATTGATTATGATGAATTAGAAGAAGTTAACAGTAACAAATACCTTTGTCAGATTATTAATCTGGAAACATAGTGGATAAAATTAATCATAGAATTAAACTTGGTTAGAGTGCTTTTGGGAGAAATAACTTGATACTAAAAACAAATATGCCTATGTGTTTGAAAAGGAAGGATTTTAACAAATGTGTTTTGTCAGTTCTTACTTATGGATCTGAGACTTGAACACTTAATAGAAGAGCAATACAGAGACTTTCAACCACTAAAAGCAGTATGGAGAGATGCATGCTGGGAGTAACAATAAGAGATTGAAAACACAATGTATGGGTAAGAGAACGAACAGGTGTTATTGACCTCATTGAAGAAATTAAATGATTGAAGTGAGGTGGGGCTGAACATATTGCTAGAAGAGATGACAATAGATGGACAATTGAAGTCTTAAACTGGATACCAAGAGATTGTAAAAGATCCAGAAAGAGGCCACATGTGAGAAGGATGGATCAGATGAGAAAGTGTGCAGGGGTGATATGAAGAGAAGTTAAAGATCAGAGGAGATGGATTGAACTTGAAGAGACATTCATTCTGACGTGGATTGATAATGTTTGATGATGATGATGATGACATGGAAAAAAATATTGTAATAATTGTTGTGACTTCCTTCTATGTTTTTTTTTCAAAAACTGTGGTTTAATGTAGAAATGATATCTTGAAGTTAAGCATTTGTCATTGATGTGCAAAGTTTTTGTTTTTATATTTTATACACTGTTGAGAATCAACCATGAATTTAACAATTTACTTTTTTCATAAATGAGGAACTATTATCTAGCATCAATATGTTTTGCAATCATGCTTGCCCAGGAAAATTGTCACCATTACACTTTGATTTGAATGTAAACTTTTAGTCAAGATTTGCACTTTTTTTTTCTTTAAGATGTGAACCAATATATTTACTTGACCATTTATTTCAGCATATCAAATTATAATATAGTTACAAATAAAAACTTGAGAAAAATTTCACAAAGCTGATTTTGCAATAAGTATATTATCAACAGTATTCTGTCAAATGGATAGATCCAGAGAGAAGTCACACCAACAATTCATCTCTTTTCCATACCATTCTCTACATTTCCCAGCTCTTCAATTCCACATTACTCTTTCTATCTCTCATATCATCCAACAATGTCAATCTCTTCCAACCTTTCTTCTTATTTCTATTCATCATTCCCTTCAAAACGTCTTTTATTAAACTATAATTTCTTTTTAATATATGTCCAACCCAGTTTCTCTTTCTCTTTCTAATTTTCTCAGTCTTCTTTTTTCATTTGCTCTTTTCAAAACTTCCTCATTTGTTATTTCATTCATTCAACTGATTTTTTCCATTTTACTCCATGTCCACATCTCAAAATCTTCAAATCTGTTATTAATTTTTTTACTAATTGTCTATATTTCACAACCATACATTAATACACTACACACATAGCAAAGAGCCACACAATATTTTCTTTCTAGTGATAAATGCCTCCTTTGCTAATGCTATTTCTCTTTTAATTTCATCTTCACTTTTGCTATCCTCAGTCAACCAACTACTTAAATATCTAAATCTCTTTACCCATTGAACTATGTTATAATTTATTTCAATTTGCAGACTTGTTGCATTTCTCCTTATCCATAAACACTTAGTCTTCTCGACATTAATCTCCATTCCACATTTCATATATCTTTCTCTCAATTTATTCAACATATTCTGAAGACATTTTTATCCTAAGCTGTAAGAGCCATATCATCTGCAAATCTTATGCATTTTATTATTCTACCTCTAACATTTGCTCCTCCACAGTCTAAATAACTATAATTAAATACTACAAAGAACAAGTGACATATTGTATCCTTGTCTTCTCATTTTTCTATATTCTCTTCCATTAGTCTCATTATTTTCCAGTCTAATTGTTATCCTTTGCCCAGTACATATATTTCAAATCAATATACTTTCTTTTCAAAATATTCCTTTATCTTTTAAGATGGTCATAAGTTTATTCCAGACTACTCTAGCTTTTTCCAAATTCATAAAATGTATAACAATTCCTTTATCTTTTTAATATATCTCTCTGCAATTGTTCTAACAACACCAATAGCATCTCTTGTATTTTTCCCTCTCTGAAAGCCAACCCATTCTTCTCCAATGTAATACTTTACTTTCCCATAAATTCTTTGAATTAAAATTCTCAATAAAACTTTAGAAGCATGAGATAGCAAACTTAATGTTCTGTATTTTTCACATTTAACAGCTTTCTTTTTTTTTAGCAATTGGAATCATTATAGTTCTTAAAAAATCTTCAAGCCAAACTATACTATTATATATCACATTGCAAAGTCAAACTATAAATACATATATCAAGTAATAAATTAATTGTTTAAATTCAGCTATTTTCAAAATTAATATCAAACCATTTGAATTATAATAAATTTCAATTTAATAAATAAAAAAAGGTGTTATTTTTAAACTATGTATCTTGGGGAACTTCTGCTGGCATTATTATCTGTAATAAGCAGTTTTAATGATTAGAATTTATTTAAATTATTAATGATAATGACTTCTAATTAACATGTTATCTTTTTAAAAGATTTGTGATTAAAATCTGTTTAACAGGGATTTAGTTATGACTATTACATATCTAGATGACGGCAATAATCATTATATCAAGTGAAGAAAAGTAAATTTCTCATTTGAAAAAATATGCTTCCATACTTGCATAACTTTTATTTCATGTTTACAGATATTTGTTTATTAACTTTCCTTTTTTATAAAATTATTAAATCTTTATTTCTTAATAAGTATGTGATTGATTTGATGTTTAATTAACCTTTTGAAAATATATGTATAATCATTGGCAGAAAATGACTTAACAATTTATCGTTTTTTAATTGAAAAGTTGATTGTTAATATATCTAAGTTTAATATTGTTATTTGAACATATATATTTTATAAAAACATATTTTTTTTAATAAATACATTTTTTAGATTGAAGATTCATATGAATTTTTGGTAGTCTTTTTATAGCCAGTCGCGGTTGCTTGCCAGCTTTATTTATGTGTTAAAACACATAAAAATTCCATTTCTGTGGCCTACATTTATAGCTAATAAAACAGTTGTGTTTATCTTAGTCATTGCAAGTTGCTTGATGGTTTTGCACAAAAATATTACAGCCTGTTTTGTGATTCAAAAAGCCTGTTTTGTGATTCAAAACACTTTATGTGAATTTGCACAATTCACTGGTCGCTATTGTATCATCTGATGGTGTTTGGATTTCAAGTAACCACAAGTTTTGATATCTCCATAGCAGAGTAATTTCATTTCTACTTAAATCATGCAGTCTGACTCACTAAGAATTGTCACACCATCCTCACCCTTCGCTACACAACTTGGAATTTGCAAAACATTGGGAAAGGGTAGGGCCAAACCTGATTTGACCAAGCTCATGTGAAAACTCATGCTTTTGTGTGAAATTATATGAGACCAATAAAATGTTGCACAAATTGTGCAATTTACCAATATCAGTCAGATCCCTGCAAGCAAAGGTATTCAATTCCTAAAAATAAAATATTACAGTCATAGTAGGAAAAAATAAAAGGATCAAAAAATGTTAAACTTTTGATCTTATTTTAATTTTTTTTTGGGGGGGGAATAAGTTAAGAAATACTTTGACTTCACTGAGACAAAAGATAGAGCCAAAAATTATTTCTAGTTTGCTTTTATTTTTACAAAAAGGTAATAAAAATTAGTTTTAAAAATAAAAGTTTTAGTATATCAGCGGTATCCAAATAAAGCCAAAAAAAATATCACCTTATAGGCAAAAAAATAGTGGCCATATTTTTTTAAAAAAAAAAAAATGAATGTAGAAAAAGTCAAAAGTTTTGATCTTATTTTACTTTGGGGAGTGGGGTGGATTGAGAATAACTTTGTAACAGTTAAAGACAGAAGTTATTTTTTGTTTGTTTTTATTTCTTAAAAAAAGGTAATAAAAATTGATTTAAAAAATAAAAGTTAAAGCCAAAAAATAAATTGCCATATAGCCAAAAACAAAACTGTAAAAATGAAAATTAAAGATGGAGTAGAAAAAATTAAAGGAACTAAAAAAAAGTCACCGTATTTTAAAAATCATGGCCCGGTAATGTTACATTTTATTGTTTTAACACAACCAACGCCATAAAGTGGCCATGACTGGCTATCAAAAGATAACCGAATTTTTTTTTAGAAATACAATTATAAACCTTACTTTATTGTAAACTTGATGTTTTCACTGCTTTGCAATCTTTTTCAGAATTATGACATATAAATAAATAAAATTGTATAAATAAAATAATCAGTTTTACCTATTAATATATTATAATGCTAAAAAAAATTCTAAACAGTCAAAATATCAGTTTATATATAAAAGTTTGCAATAAAGTGTTTAATGTAAGATGTATATACAAAATAATAGTGAAATAAGTAAATGAAACGGATCTTATAACAATTGTGTTTTTTTAATATTGATAATATTATTGCCATTTTTTTATTTGCTAAGTTGATATTTTATTCTTAAGATTAATTTCATTATTTGCACATATGCTTTTGACATAATTTATTTAAAACAGGTGGGGAACCTTTTTCTCTCAAGGGACATTTGGATCTTTATAATATCATTTGCAGGTGTTACAAAATTATTAACTAAAATTATCTTGCTATATTTGATTAAAAATTTAATTAAATTACCTCTAATTATTAGGCATGAGCAACTTTTTCCACTGGAATATCAATTTCAACTTTCCCTTGTCAAATGAGAGCCATAATTTTTTGTGTGTGAATTAAAAATAAATTAACATCATTATTATTGATGACTTATCCACATTTACTTTTCTGATTCACATTGTACCTATCCTTGTGACATATTTATATTCTCAATTTTTTTTATATTCTCAACAAGTTAATTCTACAGCAGCTAGGATATACAACTCTTCAGAAAATGGTTTGAATTTTCTAACTTGATTGGTAATTTTTATAAATCATGTCATCTGCTTGATGCTCTTTTTAAAGTTTTTTATTATCATATATCTTTCTTCCATAAGGATTTTGTTGTAATCAGAATGTTTTGATAACTAGTGACTTTTATTAATGGGTTCTTTATTATCTGAAATATTTTCCAGACATATTAAACATATCGATTTACTATTTTTTTATTAAAAAAAGATATATTCATTTTGAAATGCATGATTTTCTGTGTCAATTTTTCTTATGTTATTTAGAGCAGCCAACTTAATAAAAAATATTAAACACAAATAATAAAATTTGAGCTTTATTTTTTTTAGTCTGCAAAAATTACTATAAAAACAAATGAAATGCTCTCAACATTTAAGATGAAATATGTAGTCAGATAAACCACATAATGTAGATAATTTGTTGGAATATTGTACCTTTGATAGAATAGAGTACAACTATTATAAAGAATGGGAAAGGAAAAAATGAAGTTTAGAAATAAATATTTTATTTTACTTAACTCTTAATTCAGTATTTGCACTATGTGTGTGTGTGTGTTTAAATAAAAGTTTTATACAAGTCCATTCTATATACATTTTTGAAAATGTCTCCAGCCAGATTGGGAACTTTCAAAAGCTAGAGTTGGCATATTAGCCAGAAGTTCCCCACTCCTGGTTTAAAATATAAATACTTGAGACAGACTAAGTTATTTTATATTTCTTAAATATACAATTGAACAAAAAGCAAAAAAGATTATGAGTCTGGTCCACAACAACAAAAAAGTATATATACTTTATTAAAATTGTTAGAAGACAAAATTATGAGAAAAAAATGTAAAGAGAAAAAACTTAATATTTTATTAGATAATATCATCATCATCATCAACCATTATCAATCCACTGCAGGATGAAGGTCTCTCCAAGTTTAATCCATCTTCTCTGATCTTTAGCTTCTTTTTTCCACAACACCCCTGCACATTTTCTTATTTCATCCATCCATCTCACATGTGGTCTCCTTCTGAGTCTTTTACAATCTCTTGGAATCCGGTTTAAAATTTCAATTGTCCATCGATTATCATTTCTTCTAGCAATATGTCCAGCCCAACTCCACTTCAATCTTTTAATTTTTTCAATAAGGTCAGTAACACCTGTTTGTTGTCTTACCCATACATTGCATTTTCAATCTCTTCTTGTTACTCCCAACATACATCTCTCCATACTCCTTTGAGTGGTCTGAAGTCTCTGTATTGCTCTTATATTAAGTGTCCAAGTCTCAGATCCATAATTAAGAACTGGTAAAACACAAAATGGAAAGATAAACAATGTAAAAATAAAAGTAACTATTAAAGGAATTAGTGAACTATTATATAAAAATCAGTTTTCTATCCAATATGAAAATTTTTGCCATGTTTTTTTATAATTTATAGTTATTAATTTATAATATTGTATTAAATATAACTGATCTTGGTTTTTATAAAAACACTCAGTTGATATTATGATTCTGACTATACAACTCAACAAACTATTTTTAAAAATAAAGATTTTATTCATATATAAAGATGTATTAACAGTGTTTTGTTAATTCATTAGTAAATCGGAAATTATATATATACCAGAACACCTCACCTTGTAAAGGCTCATGTTTTTTTTAATTGGTTGCTCAACAAATTTTTTTTAAAATTTAATGTAAATTAAACAGAAGATTTAAAATGTGAGAATTGAAAGACCATTCATTGTTACAGTGGAATACAAAAGCTCCAGACTTTCAGCCCATCATTGTTGTAATAATTGGCTGCTTTAATTTATTTATTTTTAAGATTTAATGTAAATAAGTTCTTCTTATTAAATATTTCTAATTTATAAAATTGTGTTAACATTGCTAAGTATGTTGTTCATCTGAACTATATTAGGGGATTGAGAGACTATGAAAGCACAACGTGCCTTAATGTTGAATTATGAATTGGTATTTGTGACAGTTTCTCCAGCTGGATGGGAATCTTTACCATGGAATATATATCTGTAATTAAGATCACTCATATTGATTTTTTTCCCAGTGTTTTTTATTTCATGGAGAATTCCTGCCTTCACATAAACATAGCAGTTGTGACATCATCAGACAAACATTCATTAACCAATCAGACAACAGAGAAAATATGAATTTTATATATAAGATATATTGAAGTGATGTATTGCATAGGAATATATTTAATTGGTGTATAAATTAAGGAAAGGTATTGAAAAGAAATTTTATTTATGGTTTAAAAATTGTGATGTCATTGGATGTGTTTAAAATACTGTGTTGTTGTTATTATTATTATAATTGTTGTTGTTGTTGTTATTATTATTATTATTAAAAAAGTTATTCTATTTTATAATTTTACAAAATATTATTTTGTATTGAAATCAATTTTGTTTTATTGAAAATATTAATCTGTAAAAAACTGGTAAAAAAAATTTATTAAATATTCTGGATTATAAACTATGAGATCCTTTATTATTCTGCTGGCTCTTTGCCAAGAATAATTTCTTGTAATACTGATTGGATCATCCTTTTCACTTCTGCCATGATAACAGTTCCTGAAATAAAACCTGGAAAAGTGCCTGGAGGGACATGGGTTAAAAGAATTTGAGTGCTCTTTTAGTTGACTGAAAGAGTAATCTTTAGGAGCATCAGTCGTTTTTTGTCTATGAAACATAGCAGTGTTTTACCATTATCAGTTTTATTGATGAGATATTTCTTTATGTATTTGATGTCAAACTCACCAATTGAGAATTGTATGATGGCAAACCATTTGTTAACTATTAGTAAGGTTGTTTTCCCCCAACTAGCTTATTATAAAGTTCAAATATAAGCTGAACCAATTGCTATGTTTCTGAGAGATCCCTACACTTAGAACCAGACATATGCACAAAGGCAAAACTTTCCATACAGTATTGTCACTCAGTGCAAGCCATAGTAATTACTGGATTCAGGAAGATTACTCTGGCTTGCCCTGAATAGCACTACTGTATGAACAGTTTTACCTCTGTGTTTAACAGCTTGTGTAAGTATAAAGAATGATATCATGTAATGTTTAATAAAACAGACATATGCTTATAAAAATTAATCTCCGGCAAAAACTAATATACATGTAGATGAAAAAATATGGGTGATTTATTTTGTAAATTATGTAAGGAAGGAATAGAAAAGATTAGGCATTTGTTAATTCAATGTAAATGCTTGAAAATAGAAAGGGTACATAAAATGAAGTCATGGAAGAATAAATATAAAAAAGTGATTATACAGAAAGTGAATTATTGATTTTTATGTTGGCTTTGAGAAAAGATAAGGGGGATTTAGATATAAAAGTTATAGAGTTGACAAAGATTATGTTATGGAAATGGGATGGAGCAGAATATAGGAAAATTTAGAGTGGGGAATGGAAAATAAAGTGGCTAACAGGTTTATCTGGGCATAATTGCTGAGATATTCTTGACTTCGTTTAAGGAGAAGCCATAATACATCATATAACATGAAAAAAAAATTATTTATTGTTATTCAAATGGATGATGATGATGGTTTGTGCCAACTAAACTCAGGGACAAACAACAAATCTTAAATATTGTTTAGACAATTGAGAAATAAAAGCACCAAGACAAACGTCAGCCAAATTAAGTTTAAAAAAATTTTAAATTTTATTTAAGAGCAAAATAAATTATGAAGTATAAGCTTATGACACAAGAAATAGGGTTAGCTCAGGCATTACCAGAAAGAATAAAATTCCATGCTCTAAGCAGACAGACTGATCTTTTAATAGACCATTAGAAAGGGAGAAAACAAATTTCTTTCAGTTGAGAATTCACCTAAGCATTTGGTTTTTCCACTCACATATATGAAAACAATATGTTCTTGAAATTAATCAATGAAACCAGTGCCAGTGAGCTTTTCTAGGCCCAAAAAATTCATCAGGACAAAGAACATCATATGCCAGTAGAATCTGCATCTTATACTATGTTTAAAGTAAAGATGATTGATTTATCTCAAGAACAAATGAAAAATATGATTCAGAATGAAAGGAAAACAAACAATTAAAACTGGCAAATACCCAACCAAATGATTGTCAAAAACTAATCTAAGAATAATAATTAAAGGTCTCAATAGGAGACAAGCAAATAATTAGAATAGCAGTTACATCTGCCCCAGCATTTCAAGGAAGCAAAATAAATATAATTAAAAATATACTTACAAAACAAGTTCTGGATACATGCTCTGATAAATTTAAAGCCATGCATAAATACAAAAATAAATCTAGAAAGCTAAATGTAAACTTCCCTAGATTTTTATAAGCTAGCTTATCGGAGAGTGCATATGGGCAGAAAATCTTAAAGCATTAAATACTTTAACAGAATGAAACTTTCTTTCACCTGTAATTTACAAAGGTATAAAATTTATCTTCCTGCTGGAGACTATAAAATTACAAAGAAAAACAATTCCAGTTTCCGAATTCAGAGACATAAGAAAGAAAGAAATGAAATCTCCACATACAGAAAACTAGGACAATAAATACGAGAAGTTGCCAGCCAAAAGATTTTGTGGTTTGCAAAAGTGCAAACACAGTACTTAAAATCAATTATGGGATAATAAAATAATTACAGGTGAGCATTTAAAAAATATACAAGTCTGCTAAAGCATTTTAAAAAAAGGTTAGGCATAAAAATACAAGCACACTAGTCACTCTCCAATGAACAACATTGAAATCAAACTTGGAATCTTAAAACTAAGATTCCAAGTCACACAGCAAAGTACAATAAAAAAATAAATACAGCTAATAAATATGAGGTTAAATATTAATTTAGAATACAGGTTTATTAGATTGAGTGGAGATTTAACTAAAAGAATTTACCTTGGAAAGAATAAAAAAATATTTATCTTATGGTAAAGCAATGTTCACGTAGAGTGCGGACTTTTATGTTAGTTCATTTTTCATGTCCTTTGACAGTGGCACAATAGAGACATGAGGTCCTGTTTATTTTAGACATTCATGGCATGACTGAAGGAGAGTTGGAAGAGGGATTCATTTTTTGTTTAAGTTAGCATGGCATTTTGGTGATTACAAAATGTAGATTATTATATTTGGATATCCTGTAAAGCAACAAAGTCTTTTAACAATTATGAGTTGTTGTTTTTTTTCAGGAAACTAAATGTCCAAACTGCTAATAGTATGAAGTTCAACAGGTCAATCAGAATGACTATTAGAAACAAGAAGACAAACAAATCACTTTGATGAAGTATTTGCTTGGTCAAGGATCTCTTGAATAATCATTAAAATTTTTGGTATTATTTATACTCACACTCAATTTCTTGCTAAAACTTGTCCTTGTTGTCATTTTCTACACCTCAGGGCAGGGGCAAATCTTAATCTCCCACTCAATCTAATGAAGAATTCTATCCAGGGATTATTTTGAACAAAAACAACAACAAAAAATTAAACCTCCGCTTTTAGAATGAGTAGAAATGATAAAAGAGACAGGAATGTAATTAACAAGCCTGCTTGTTTTTAATCAAGTTGATTTAAAAAAAGTAAAAACGAGCAGTAACAGAAAACTATTTTAAAAGCAATTTTATATAAAAAACAAAATATATTTTAAACATAAACAAGTATGTTATTAATGCACGTACTCTTTTTAAATAATTAAAAAAAAATTTTAACTTTAGAAACTTAATGAAAATTAAAACTTTTTAATTTTGGTAATAAAACCATTGAATCAGATATCAATCTGGTTCATCTGCCTAAATATGTGATCAAAAAAAAAACCATTCCTGTGCTTTTTTCTTTTTAAACTATAAACATTTCGAACATTTCAAGTAACCCGACTGAATGTTTGCCTTGCACTCAAAACAATAATTCATTTTAAACCTTTCTCCATTGTCATAATCTGTGTAACAAATCCTGTTTTCTATTTTTTTAAAAACAAAAGAAAATGACTGACTACTTTAAATCTAAACTCGGTCAGGTGGTTCCCTTTTACAGAATGTTTGATCGCCTTGATGGTCTATCCTAATAAACCTGTCCATGGGTTCTTTTACTATGTTGCCATAACCTATTTGAGTTAAAGATTCAGACATTTCCTCAATTGACTGACTACCATTACTCATCATCATTTGCTGTATGGTAGGTAAAATATTATGACAGATGGTCTGTATTACCAGATCTTCCAACTGAGGATATGTGGTCAGAAACTTCAATTTTGCCACCTGCCTAAATAAAAGCTGTGCATGGGTTTTGCCACAGGTAACAGGATACCTCTCTTGGGATATCTTGTAAAATATCCCATCTTGTCGGGTTTCACTCCAGAATGTCCTCAGAATGGCATGTCTGTAACCCTCAAATCTATGGGGTTTAGTATACAATGTGCACACCAATCCAAGGCTGTTCCCTTTAGATGGCTACTGGTGAGTGTAACTTTATCATCATCGGACCAGTTGTGGATGTGAAACAAGCTATCAAGACTTTCCAGATGACTTAAGGGGCTTTATCCCACCTCTGCTTTGAATGTTTCAATAAAAAATTGTTTTTCCCAGAATCTGCAAGTGTTTTCTTCCTGCCTTTTTCTTCCTGAGTTACTATACTCATTTTCTATCTCAACTAGCCTATATTCAAAGCCTTTCATCATATCCAGATGCATTTGTTGAACCTCAGCTTTCAAATTATCTTGGTTTTCTACTCTATTATAAAATTCTCTCTCTAGCTTTTCATCTACAAACACTATTTTCATTTCTAAGTTAGCAGATCTAATGCTATCCTGTTCTAACTGATCTTTCATTTCTTTTATATCTTCTTTTACACTTTTCACTTCCTGCCTATCTTTTCTCAACTCATTTCCATAGTTTTTATAGCTTCCTTATTCTTCTCTATGTCCCCCATTACCTCATTTCTTTCATTTCCCTAATCATTTCTTTCTTTACTGCCTGCTGACTCTGCTTAACTTCACTAATTTCTTCCTTTATTTCCGCTTTAAACTCTACCATCATTGCTTGCTGACTTTGCTTGAATTCACTCATATCCTCCTTCATTTCTTGGCACATTTCCCTCATCATGTCCATCATCATCATCATCATTATCTGTGTCTCAGTTTCTACCTTTTCTACAATTTGAGGGTTTTTAAACAAAACAGGGATTTCTTCTAGACCTGCCTCACTATCGCTTTCTTCTCTAACTTCGATTTTTCCACAAGGCTAAACTCGCTATTTTTATCTTTTTTTTTACTGTTTCTTACTTATTTCCTTAAGAAAATGAACTATTTTTTACAGTTTTGAATTCTAACAATTAACTCCGAAAGATATAAAAAATGCTATTTACTATTTATTTATTTGTCGTATGAAAAAAACGAACTATATTTAACTCTTTTAAATTCCAAAAATTTTTTTAACGCCAAAGAATTTTTAGAAAAAAAATGCTATTTACTATTTATAAATTATTTCATATAAAAAGATGAACCCCTTTCTACCAAATCTGTTCCAACAATACATGCAATAATTAACAAAAACTGACCACTGCCTACTAAATCTTGTCTCTTATACCTGAAATCTTTCTCAATTGTCTAAACAAAATCTCACATGGGCTTGAAAACTTGAAGCCCTATGTTGGTTGTACTAAAATTATATCCTACATACTGGACACTCAATCCATCCTGATCACAGAGGTCACCACCAGGTCTCTATGTACCTGGAAAAAAATTATTTACTGTGATCTGAATGGATGATGATGATGGTTTGCACTGACTAAACTCAGGGAGAAACAATAAATCTTAAATATTGTTTAGATAATTGAGAAATAAAAACACCAAGACAATGTCAGCCATATTAAATTTAAAGAAATTTTAAAATTTTATTTAAGAGCAAAATAAATTATGAAGTATAAACTTATAACACAAGAAATAGGGTTAGCTTAGGCATGTACCAGAAAGACTAAAATTTCATGATCTGGCAGACAGACTGACCTTCTAATAGACCATTAGAAAGGGAGAGAACAAATTTCTTTCAGTTTAGAATTCACCTAAGCATTGGTTTTTTCCATTCACAGATATGAAAACAATATGTTCTTGAAATAAATCAATGAAACCAGTGTAAGTGAGCTTTTCTAGGCCTGGAAAATGCATTGGGACAAAGAATGTCATATGCCAGTAGAAGTTGCATCTTAGACTACATTTAAAGTAAAGATGATTAATCTACCCAAGAACAAATGAAAAATATAATTTAGAATGAAAGGAAAATAAACAATTAAAATGAGCAAATCCCCAACTAAACGATTGGTGAAAACTAATCTAAGAATAATAACTAAAGGTCTCAATAGGGGACAAGCAAACAATTAGAAAAGCAGTTACATCTGCCCCAGCATTTCAAGGAAGCAAAATAAATATAATTAAAAATAAACATACAAAACAAGTTCTGGATACATGCTCTGATCAATTTAAAGCCCATGTAAATACAAAAATAAATCTAGAAAGCTAAATGTAAACATTCCTAGATTTTTATAAGTTAGCTTATCGGAAAGTGCATATGAGCAGAAAATCTTGAAGCATTAAATACTTTAGCAGAACAAAACTCTCTTTCACCTGTAATTTACAAACATATAAAATTTATCTTCCTGCTGGCGACTTATAAAATTACAAAGAAAAAAACAATTCCAGTTTCCAAATTCAGAGACATAAGAAAAGAAGAAACGAAATCTCCACATACAGAAAACTAGGACAATAAATATGAGAAGTTGCCAGCCAAAAGAATAAAATAATTACAGGTGAGCATTTAAAAAATATACAAGACTGCTAAAGCATTTAAAAAAAGGTTATGCATAAAAATACAAACACACTAGTCACTCTCCAATAAACAACATTGAAATCCAACTTGGAATCTTAAAACTAAGATTCCAAGACACACGGCAAAGTACAATTAAAAAAAATACAGCTAATACATATGAAGTTAAATATTAATTTAGAATACAGGTTTATTAGATTGAGTGGAGATTTAACTAAAAAAATTTACCCTGGAAAGAATAAAAGCAAATATTTACCTTATGGTAAAGCAATGTTCACGTAGAGTGTGCACTTTTATGTTAGTTTATTTTTCAGGTTCTTTTGACAGTGGCAAAATAGAGGCATGGGTCCTGTTTATTTTAGATGTTCATGGCACAATTAAAGGAGAGTTGGAAGAGGGATTCATTCTTTGTTTAAGTTAGCACAGCATTTTGGTGGTGACAAAATGTAGAGTATTATATTTGGACATCCTGTAAAGCAACGAAGTCTTTTAACAATTGTGAGTTGTTGTTTTTTTTTTCAGGAAATTAAATGTTCAAACTGCTAATAGTATGAAGTTCAGCAAATCAATTAGAATAACTATTAGAAACAAGAAGATGAACAAATCACTTCAACAGAGTATTTGCTTAGTCAAGACTTTCTTGAATAATCCTTGAAATTTTTGGTGTTATTTATACTCACACTCAATTTCCCACTAAAACTTATCCTTGTTGTCATTTTCTATGCCTCAGGGCAGGGGAAAATCTTAATCTCACACTCAATCTAATGAAGAATTTTATCCAGGGATTATTTTGAACAAAAACAACAACATAAAATTAAACCTCTGCTTTTAGAATGAGTAGAAATGATAAAAGAGACAGGAATGTAATTAACAAGCCTGCTTGTTTTTAATCAAATTGATTAAAAAAAATAAAAACAAGCAGTAACAGAAAACTATTTTAAAATCAATTTTATATAAAAAAAATACATTTTAAACATAAACAAGTATGTGTATTAATACATATATTCTTTTTAAATAATTAAAAAAAATGATATACATATCTGAAGGTCTACAATAATCATAATGAAGGTCGGTGTAACCTGATAAAAAGAGGCCAGTGTAAGAACTCTAAGGCACATGTGATGATCTCCAGCACTATAATGTTGTAACTTTATGTTTAAACATGTAGTTTCTATGTGCAAGTGTCCCTTTGTTGAGCAACTATAGATATATGTGCTCTATTGATTGAATATTAGATCTCTATATTGGTTGACCAATTTAGATCTTACTGGCATTATTTAATATATTCTTATCTATAGATGCATTTGGCATTCATGAAATCTTTTACTTTGAATTATTATTAATTAATTAATTAATTAGATCTACTTAGATTACCTCAGAATTCATTTAATGTCTTTTTAATATTCAAATATATTTCCTATACTAAATTTAATGTAATTAGAAAAGATTTGAACTCATACTTTCAAGCTGCCTACAACTATGCACTCCATCTTATACAACCAATACACATGACCACATTCATGTGGAAAAGATAAATAATCTTGAATGTATGTATTTCATCCTGAACCAACACTCATCAGTTAGTCCTGATCAACATCTCAAACATGTATATGCAATCAACATGGGTATGACAATAGTATTGGCATCAACAAGGGCTTTGAATGTTCCAACATCGTATTTTCAATGATATGGATGGCTGGAGAGTTAGAGAATGGAGAAGATTGAAGCTTGTCCATTAAAGTTTGAAGATTTGCTATCTTAATATAAATTAAACATTGATTGTATATATGTGTGGGAGATGGTGATCTGGTCCAACTGACAAATGCTAGTTCAGCATGAAATTATATATTGGAGATCATTTATCCTTTTCACATGTATGTGGTCATGTATATTGGTTGTATAAGATGGAGTACATAGCTGTGGGAAGTTTGAACGTCTGAGTTCAAATTCTTTCTAATTAATGTCTCTTTTGAAAATTTAAAGAATCTAGTGAGTTTTATTTGACTTATAATTAATCTTTATTGATGTTTTATTTTAATTATTTTTCACTAAAATTTATAAAGCTACTTTTTCTATCTTTATATGTGTATGTATATTAACATACACGCACGTACTTAACATGAATGTAAACTATGACAGTAACACAATCATTTTGCTGAGATTTAGAATGTGAATTTGAGTCAGTCAAAACATTAAATTTTTCAGGCTCATTTAAGAGGGTTTTTTTTTTCAAATAATCATTGTTAAAACTTAGGTAAGCATTCAAATTATCACATCCAGAATTGATAAACCTGGTGAGTAATACAGTTTTTTACTGTTTATCTATGAGAAACTGTTAAGATTAACTCTGCTAGGATATTTTAAAGGCTGATTTGCATTCTATCTATTGTTTGATTTTAAGCTGAGGATACAAAATACATTGTATAAAAATATAGTCTTTAAATTATGTAAAAAATCCAATTCATTGAAAATTTTAGTAAACATTATATAAATTATAAGGGTTTGAACACAGACTTTCAAGCTCCCTTAGCTATCCGCTCTATCTCATACCATCGATACAATTTTAAAAAATCAACAACTTTACCTAAAATATTACTTCATTTAAAAACTAATTGATTTTTAAAAATTTAATGGTTTAATGCTATTTAGGGATAATATACTGATTGACTGCACATTCGAATTCTAAATATTTCTGTATTGAAGCTTAATCAATCATTTCTCATGTTTGAATGTCTCAATTTCCTTATGCACCAACCATTCAATTTTTTTAGATATAATAAACATCTCCATACTTCCCCATTCTTTTTAAATACATATAAATAAAGATATAATAAAAGACAAATGACCCCCAAGATGCATTTCGTGCTAAACCAGCACTCATCAGTTGGCCCAGGTCACAATCTCTCATATACATCTTTATTATATGTAAAGTATTTATCTAGAGTAAATTGTTACATTTTCAATTTTTTTACTAGCTAATAAAATATATTTCTCAGTCAACAAATATTTTAAAATAGTTATCCACTTGATATATTTTTCATTTGTATAACAATATGTTTCATATTGTTCTTCCAAAAATTCATATATATTGATATATTGAAATGGATACTTCATAAGCAGTTATAATGATTTGCTGAAATTAGGTAAAAACTATAAAAAAAAAAAAGGGAGTAGATGGTGTGTTTAAATTTGGTTAGAAAAAGAGAGAGCTATAAAATAAATTTACCAGATTTAATATTTATTTTAAAGTCAAATATTACTTACTTGCACACATCGTCACATTATATTATTTGTCCGTGTATGTTTTGAACGTGTATTAAAATTGTAAATTTTTCTTACACTAATTTAATAAATAAAAAATTAAAAGTTTATTGCTAAAAACAATAACATCTTATAAATCGTTTTTCTATTAATTAAACATAGTTGTTTTTGCAATTTTAAAGAATTTATTTGATTTTATTATCAAGTTTGTTTCAAATAAATGTTTTTTCAATCGAGCGCAATTAATTAATTAGATTTAAGAATAATTAGAGTTTGGAATGAAAACAATCTAAACTTGTTTTTCATTTCCATATTGGATTTAAAAAAATAGAAAACAATGTAAAACTATATAAAGAAAGAATATCTTTTGTTTACTTACTCTGTATCTCTTTGTCTTATCTTACTGTGAAAGTAGGACAAACTGAAGTTTATATTATAGTTATTTTTCTAGATTTCTCTACAGAAGAGTTAAGTACTTTTATTTTTGCCAATGTGACGTTCAAGATAGAAGTGAACGTCACATTGGCAAAAATAAAAGTATAGCAAAAATGGGTTGGTAATAGGCAATTTTCTCTTCATGAATTGCTCTTAAGATCAAATGAAGAAATTGATGAAGGAGTGAAAATTACTTTTCATATAGTATTTAAAGTATTTCCATGAAGTGAAAGAAAATATTGAATCAATAATATACTATTTCAAAATCAAAAAAGCTCTACTGAAGGAACCATTCCACCAAGCTAATTAAAGAAGAACAACTTTTAAAACTAGCTTCTGATGATTTTCCGAAAAATAAATAGAATGATATATATATTATATACTATCATAATTTTGACTATAAATACAAAGGATTTCTCTAAGGTTCATTTTTCCATTTCGAAATTCATATCTATGCCAAAATGTTAAGACAAAAAGGAAATTATATTATAAAGTCATATCATATGTAAAATTGAAATTAATCCAAATTCAAATTAAATAGACATTTATAAAGAGTTAAGTATTGGGAAAAAATGTACTCAGATCACTATGAAGTGCCACAAAACTTAAATGATAATCTGAAAGAGATACTTATCTATTAGATCTGCTATGATATTCCACATCTGCATCATTCTGCTGCTAACTTTTGATCTTGCAATCTCATCAAATAACATGTGCACGGGAACTTCTGACAAACTTAAATGATAAATTCCAAAATGTTGATCATTATCTGCTTGTCTAGATTTCATAGGATCAAGAGTATTTTTGATTTTAAATGAATGAATGAATAAATGTAGTTTTCATTTTGCTTTACTTTCCTTTTTTTTTTAATTCATATGACATCCTTTTTTTTGGTACATCATAAAATGCTCAAAATTTGGAATTTACCCACTAATTGAGGTAGATGCAATTCACTATTTTCACAATGGCATTGTTACATTTGAAGTTGAATACTAAAGTAAGCCTTTATAAGGGAATATAGTTGGAGGGTTTCAGAATTACATTTCTGATGGAACTACATTTTATTTATAGATGGTTGCAAAAGTTAACCTCGATTGAGTGGTGAAAAGCACAGCAAGATATAGCAGATAAAGCCATAATTGACTGGAAAAACTATATGTGGGAAGTTTGTACCATTGTGGTGTTAATGTGAGAAAAACATAAAACCGAAGGCCCTAACAAAGTCATTGAAATAGACAAAAGTGTTTTCAGCAAACAAAAAAAATCAAGCATGCTGCTTTCCTTTGCATTCTGGACAATATCAAAAAAAATTAACAGTCCACCAAAATGATTCCCTTTTGATAAAAGTTTTCCAATTTTTTTTTAACAAAATAAATTTAGTTGGACACATTTCTTGATCAAGATCCTATATACGTATTATATCGCATAAATTCCATTTTATAATTCAAACTACAGACAGTTTTTTTTTCACTTGTCTATTTTGTAATTTTCTGCCATAGTTAATAGACATGTTTTTTTTCTTTGCTTTACTATCCATTTTGTAATTTCCTGGCACAGTTAATATATGTATTATTTTGGATTTGTAAGCCTTGTGATTAAAATTTGGCAATTGCTGCCCACTATTGACGATGATGCTATTAAAATGAGTCCATAGTAACATTTGGTGGCCTTCTGCAGAGAGATAGATAATTGTTTTATCATGAGAATTTCTATTATATATACATAGTGAGAATGATTTAACATTAAGCAAGTGAATAGATGTAATAGTATTTATTTTTTATTTTGCTTATGCTGCATTTTTTTGTGTGAGTTATTTTTGCTTTAGTATCCATTTTGTATTTTCCTGACAGAATTAATTAATATACATAGTATTTTTTAATTCTAAGTAAAATTTGGGAATTGCTGCCCATGCTTGCAATGGCAGAATATTGTATTAAAAACTCACAGCTACTTGTTTTTATTTAGTATCATAATGTGTTTATTATTTTTGTATATAAATTTACACTTTTCATATTGTTAAAAATGTGTTTTTTCAGGTTTATGGATGATTAAAGCCGCTATGATATTTTACATACATATCAGTCTGCTGGTAACTTTCTAACCTTATGAAAATGCCATGAAATTGATATTATTATTATTATTATTATTATTATTATTATTATTATTATTATTATTATTATTATTATTATTATTATTATTATTATTATTATTATTATTATTATTATTATTATTATTATTATTATTATTATTATTATTATTATTATTATTATTATTATTATTATTATTATTATTATTATTATTATTATTATTATTATTATTATTATTATTATTATTATTATTATTATTATTATTATTATTATTATTATTATTATTATTATTATTATTATTATAATAATAATAATAACAACAACGATAATGATAATGACAATGATAATAATAATATTAATAATAATAATAATAATAATAAACAGAGGGTTAAACTCTCCACAAAAAATTGATGTGCTCACTAAATGATATGAAATTGTTAAACTGCAGATCATGGGCATTATTGAAACAAAGGTCTACAGTGGCTCACAAATCAGTCCTACAGATAAGCTAAGTTCCAAGGGACATACTGCTTTTTCTGACACATCTGACACTCTCTCAGTGGGTTCAGGCATTATCATCCATAAGACCTGTCCATTTAGTTCATTTAAAATTCTACATATTGATGCACATTTACTAATAATTACATTTCTTTATAAAGCCATCACTTTAAACATAGCAATTGTCTACATCCCTCCAGTTGTCACTATAATAAACAGAATTATTTATACACTTAATTCCAGATTTGCAAATGTTGTGCATCTGACAATTATCTTAGGAGACTTCAACATGCCATATCAGACCTTCACCAATAATGGTTACATCAACTATCAATTTCTGATGATGAATGGAAGAGGCTTTTTGCCAGGCTAGGCTGTTTCATTTAACAATAATAGATATCCATCACTTATAGATCTGGTTTTCTATTCACCATCATTACACAATGTGATAAGTATTACTTAACAATAATAGATATCCATCACTTATAGATCTGGTTTTCTATTCACCATCATTACACAATGTGATAAGTATTATTTAACAATAATAGATATCCATCACTTATAGATCTGGTTTTCTATTCACCATCATTACACGATGTGATAAGTATTATTTTGGTGTCAATAGATATTAATTTTGATATCAGGACAACAATTAATACAGGAAGAACCATCAGAGTTTTTCTACCATCACATACACCAAAACATCCTTTCTCAGAGGTATACATATATCTTCACAAGTTGAAAGGTATTGCAATAGATCCAGTCCAAGCATGGTGTGCATTTATTAATCTGCTTTCATTCAACATTGATCATCTTACCAGAACATCAATACCCCCAACAAAACTACTAAAGCTAATGGATGAGACAATGATATCAGGATATCCATGACATACAAGCATTTAATTAATTTGGAGACAGTTTTTCTGTGTTTGTGTTTTTTGCAATTTTGGATTATCTCCACTTCAAACATGAATCCATTCCTATTAGAAACAAATGGTTCACATATAATCCAGCATAGTGTATGTGTACTTTGCTCCATGACCTGGGTACACTTTGCCATACTACAAATTCTTTTGTTGAAGCTGTTGATGTTTAACATGATTCTTTTTTTTTCCTCTGTATGAATCTAAGTTACACACAACTTGGAATTTATCCATTGTTCAGCATGTCTTCACTGATTAAATCTTAAAATGATTTTTCAATTGCTTTTTCAATTTCTGATCGATAATTTTATTAATCAAGCAAATTTGAATACGTAAAGTATCAAATCATTCTCATCCTAGGATAAGGTTAATATTGCCATATATAATTTATAGCAACAGTAGTTTTACTTTATTTTTTTACTTGTGACAGCTTTGTTGCTATATCTACAATCTTGTTTTATATAAAGATGAAATTGTCACAGATAGAAATTAAAATTTTCTAGTCACTTGATAGTCTTTTCTATCTATTTCCATCACTAATTGTGTGAGGTATATCTTTCATGCAATGTTATGTAATTTAAACTACTAATTTTTGTAGTTTTGATTTCTAAAATAAATATGAGGTTTTTCCACATATTTTTTCCTCCCCTCTTATTTTTTTTTAGTATTTTGACTCGCTTTTTTCTTTATTAAGTATCCCTTATCATTGGAGCTTTTGTAGATTTTTTTCTTTCATAATCCTTAACAAAATTCTCTGCTATACCATACCAGAAACATATAAATTTTAATTTTATTGATGATTGCTTTATTCACTTTGAAAATACCAGCACTCTGACCATCTCTTGCATGATCTGTTATTACTCATAAGATAGCTCCACCTGAATGGATACTTCATATGTTAAATTTATAATAGCAAGTATTTATTGTCTAAATCAATTATTATACATTTCTGGCAACAACCTTTCTGAAAAAGATTCCTTAGAATTATTATAGAAGCAGCTTTTTTCAATTCCATCAAAACTTTAACATACTCTTTAGATTTTCTTCCACTAATTTGTCATCTATAAAAGCTATCTATATGTTTGGTGGTTAAGGATTGAAATAATTATTTAATCTTTTTGTTATTGTGGCAAAGTCAGATTGCTAATTCAGTCACCTTTTATTTCTATGTTGCAGTTGGATTATTATTAAAAAAAGTTTCCATATTGTTTTCATATAAATGGACCAGAATACTTGTAACATAAATATCTTTACTGTTTCTACTTAGTATATGTTATAATTAGTTTTATACTTAGTTGTTGGCATCTTATATGGTGTGACTGCACCAAATTATTTGCTGTGTCCAACTATTCTTTATGTAGATGTAGTATATTAAGAAGTCAGTAATTTATATGCATATATAACAATTTATTATACAATTAGATTTAGCAGTAATAATTACATATGGTTTAAAAGTTATAAGATACTTACAATATCTGCCTTCAGGCTTATTAAATATTAATAAACACCCATGTGGACTATATGAATTCCTAGGTTTCCTTTTGAACACTTTAGTGACAATGTACATTCAGACTTAATATCTTTTTTTAAATATATTCTTGGTTAGCCATCATCAGCCTATAGAACTATCATGCTCCCCCCTCTCTTCCCTCCTTCTTCCCTCTCTCTCCCTTCTTCCCTCACTTTCTTTCACTCTAGCTTTTCTCTCCCTCTCTCTACCCACTTTCTCTCTTCTCTTTTTTCTTTCTCATTCTCTCTTTCTCTCTCTTTCCCCCTCTCTACTCTCTGCTCTTTGTATATCATATTAATGCTAATATACTTTTTGTAAACAGACCTGCACAATAATTAATTTGTACTTTTATTATCATAAGGAGTTATTAGGTAGCATATTAAAAGAATATAAAAGACAATGCTACATAAACTTTAATAAGTTCCAGATGAGTATATGTCAAATTTACAGAAATTGAATAAAATAATGAGAACCCCTATGTTATTTTTATTAGTGTGTGGGGTCTTTATATAGTTCAAGACCTACTTGCATACTATCTGGAATAAAATTATATGACATGTAAGCAATCCTTACAAGAATATTAATTGCAACATTAAATCTTGTAACAATGTTTTTTGAAATCAAATTGTTTTGTAAATATATTGTAATGGTATGCACCCTCTCAATAAGATAAGTTAAGGCAGTTGCAACTCACTATAGTTAGATTTAAGGTCTTCATATGGGAGGCCATGAACGATGTGATTTAATTTTGATATAAAACTATATCTGTTCCAGATAATTAATTTATTATTAATAAATTATTATATCTAAATGGCATCAAATCAATTTTCACTTTAATTGATTGAACCGTTATGCTCAGATTTCAAACTCAGGGAAGTTTAACAATTGACTCTCTTCAGAGGTTTCTATCAATATACTAGAATAATAATAATAATAAATCTCACTAATTTTTTAAAATGGGTTTCATGAAGTTAATATAATAATCAATAAAGATTATTATATTAAATGTTTAACCACTAAACATCACATGATTGTTGTAAACAAGGGCAAAACTCTCCATACAGTAGTGCCACCCTGTGCTAACCAGAGTAATCAATAGATGCCAGAAGGCTTATGCATAAAATCCCTATCTACTGCCTACTCATCTAATATCCACATAATAGATTCTGGCTTGTGGCCATCATCAGTGAGAGCCTTAGATCTGAGAGCACTGCACCTAGATCTTAGGATCTAATACAACCCTCCAGCAGCCATCTTTTAACTCTACTTTACTACAAAACTATGAGAATGAAATTTGAAAACACAAAAACATTTTCAATCTAAGCTCAATAGCTTATATAGTCATATAGGTCTGAACTCAATTCAGCACCCATACATTTTGGTGTCTTTGGCTCTAAAACAACCATAGCCACCACTATTCTATTAAGCAGGATTGGTGTTAAACCACTAAACATCACATGATCACCATCTCATACTAGCACATAATTGTTGTAAACAAAGGCAAAACTCTCCATACAGTAGTTCCACCCTGTGTTAACCAGGCTCCTCACTGATTTTGGCCACAAGCCAGAAACTAGTAAGAGGATATTGGATGAGTAGGAACTAGATAGAGATTTTATGCACAAGCCTTCTGGCATCCATTGATTACTTTGGTTAGCACAGGGTATAATATGTGCTAGTATGAGATGGTGATCATGTAATGTTTAGTGGTTTAACACCAATCCTGCATGATAGGATAGTGGTGGCTATGGGTGCTGAATTGAGTTCAGACCCATATGACTATATAAACTATTGAGCTTAGATTGAAAATATTTTTGTGTTTTCAATTTCATTCTCATAGTTTTGTAGTAAAGTAGAGTTAAAAGGTGGCTGCTGGAGGGTTGCATTAGATCCTAAGATCTAGGTACAGTGCTCTCAGATCCAAGACTCCTCACTGATGATTGCTACAAGCCAGAAACTAGTCTGGGGATATTGGGTGAGTAGGCACTAGATAGGGATTTTATGCACAAGCCTTTTGGCATCCATTGATTACTCTGGTTAGCACAGGGAGGCACTACTGTATGGAGAGTTTTGCCTTTGTTGTATTAAATGTTTATTCTTATCTTATAAAATCAAATAAATAAATCAAATAAATTAAAGACTTAGTTTAATATAACACATAATAATTATTTATTTAACAAATAACTAATTTAAACTTTATAATATATAAAAATTATTTATATATCTACTTCCTTATACGGTAGATATATTTTTTAACTTATAACACTACATGATTTTATAACTTATATAAAATATAAGTATCTAAATATTAAGACTACTATATTAACACTACTATATAATAATTAGATTATACTAATAATAATCTAATTATTTGTATATAATGTTTTCATTCATTAAAATGATTGTACGTAATTTATGTTTATTAATATAAAAAAATGTATATTTCATACCAATGTTAGTCATTTATTCACTTATCATACACAATGGTTATTAGACTATTTGGATTAGTACAAACAAAATAGTGTCATGTCATAAAAAATAATAGTATGTGAATTGAAAAATAATTTAATTTCTTACCTCTAAGTTCACTCTATCCCTTTATATTTTTATATGCCTTTACCATATTAATATTTCTTAATCTATATCTAAATTTTTATTAAATATAAATAAAAATAAAAATATTTTATATTATTAATATTCTATTCTTATTCATTTCTTTAATGAAATGAATTCAATACTAAAGGAAATGAGATTAATATTTCCCAATTATAATTTTTAAAAATTAAATGGTATTTATAAAAGTTAATGCAATAGTCCTAGATGTTCCTGGAATTCGCAAATGAAAATCCTTCAAAGATATAATTCTTAATTCCTTAGTTGTTATGCATTGAAAAAGATAATATGAGATCTCACATTGATGTTTAGTTTCCTCCTTGCATGTAGATAGCATGTTCTTTTATGGCCAGTTCTTTTATTAACAATTATAATTTCATTTTGAAGATATAGCTTATATATAATTTTAAAGACATTTGGCAAAAGTTATTATTCATATATATATATATATATATTTGACTAGACAAGTGCACTTTATATATCCTACAATAAATTGGTATTCTACTCACTTTGCATTTTTCTTATAATGCAAAGTACATTAATTTAATTTAGTTGAAGTTTTTATAAAAATGTTTTTTTTTTCAAATGATCTTTACATTTAGAACTACAATGATCTTTATAGAATACAAAAAAATATATTCAAATTAAGCAATTTAGAAATTACTTTTCTTTAAGAAATATTAAAAATTTCTTCTAATAAGTATTAAATTGTTCAAAAATATAGATTTTATTCTATACACTGTTCTTTTAAGTTAACACAGTATAAGTCTTTATGAGGATATAGCTGAAAGAATAGAATCGTTTAAACTTCTCCCAAAAAAACTATTTTTTTATATATAGTTGCATGAGCTTGCTGAAGCACATCATATTATATATTGTTACATTACAATTTTATATTAAATCATTAAGTTAATTTCATTCCCTTTAATTTGATAAACTGCATGTGAACTTAGAGGTCATCGTCATGTCAATTGTCTTTTCTCAACAATGGTTTTTCATTTTAAAGAATGAAAAATACTAATTTATTAAATTGCATATTTATTTTTATAAATATAATGGGAATACAAATATAATGTATACATATTGATTATATGTATGTGTGTGTATATATATACTCCTACAATATATATATATATGGATTGAACTATGCAGTGATTTTACTACATTTTTGTTTTATTTTTTAAGTCTATTTTTTTAATGCAATTGATCTAATAATTTCTCCCATCAGAAGTAAATTATCTCTGAGACTTGATTTTAAAACAGGACTATTTTCACTCCTTTCAAGTTCCAGCATGGCCATTTTTTTTTATATGATTATGAAATTGACCTCAACTTTATATTAAATATTTCTATCACTTCTTTAGATTTCGATCAATAAGACAAAAAGTATTGTATTCATTTGAGAAAATTTTATTGTTTTATAATTTATGATTCCACTATAGGAAAGTCTAATTCAATTAACTATGAGGGTTTAAAGACAATTAACATAATCTCATAGGCAACTATTTAAACATATTTTATTTGCAGAACAATTCAATTTTTCAAAAATTTAAAACACAAAAAAAAAATCCAGTCGGAGTAAAGAAAATATGTATGTATAAAATGTGAGGATGTGTATGAAGAGATAGAGAGAATGATGAAAGATTATTATTTAGTAAAAGATAACTGTTTTACTTTATTTATATATTGGAAAAGACAGATATCGATGAGAAGAAAAGACAATTATTAGTAAGTGTACATGAATTAGAAAATCATTGTACTTATGAAAATGATATAAAAAAGATATAAGGCAGAGATATTGTCTTTTACCTGTTTTATTTAATATATGTTTGCATTATTTTTTATGAAGATTATTTTGACAAATAAAAATGAACATTGAAAGTAGAGTGGTTTGATTATATTAGCTTTTTTATCTTTATAATAACGTATCATGATGACAGTTGGTTTATCATGTAGAACTAACAGAGCTTCTACAAAATTTGGAATGAAATAAAACTGAAACAACAAAAATAGATGTGAAAAAGTATAATAATAAGCAACTTCTAGAAAATTATTGAAAAAGTTATAGGATTTTAAATATTAGAAAAGTTCACTATCCGCTATCTGATGATATAATAATGGAGATTATTATAGACCGCTTGAAGTTAAATCCAAAAAATGTTTCATTTGAAGTGGCTTTAAATATGTGATATTAAAAGAAAATTAAAAATTAAATTGGAACGATGTGATTAGTAATCTCAAAAATGTTTTTAAAAGCAAAATATTTCCTTTAAAAACATGCATCGTTGAATTGACATGTATTTAAAGTTTGAAAAAGTATGAAAGTTAAATGCTGATAGGAGCAATAGATAATATCAGGAAAAAGAAAAAGTAAAAAATTAACTGTTGATTATATAAATAATAATAGATGTGAGTACTTGAAATAATGGAATAAAAGTTACAAGGACTTAGAAAACATGACGTAAAGTGAAAGATCTGCTTTTGGCTAATAATGATGAGGATCTGGTGACAGTAATTAAAATTTTATAAATTATAAGCCTTGGAATACAAATATTAATAAAATTCATGTTTAATAGATTTATACAGTGTAGGAATATTACAATCAATGAGAGAAAAAATGAAGAGTAAAATAGTTCTGTTTATGAGGTTCAAATGCTAAGCATTCCCCTCCCTCTCTTTTTATTTTGGCTTTACTCTTTTGCTTATAGCTATCTTGCCATGCATTCATCAATTAATGCTCAGCATAGGGCTATTTTAATTAGACGGACTTGGCTGAAGGAAAAAAATCTTATTAAAAAACTTTTCAGCTACTAAAAAAGATTTTTGCCTTAATTCCAAACTAAATGCCATGTGTTGCAGCTATCGGGGTCATTTATGTTAATACTTTGGAAAAAAATATGCTCTTTACAATTAAATTTACTTGATTATCATTATTTGTGTCTAAATAAACACATAATAAAAAGATAAAACTGCCTTTAAAGAATCTAATGCTGTCAAGCATTGTTAGCCGAGAGGTCAGCGCAGCTGCCTTGCAAGCAAGCAGTTGTTTGCAGACGGTTGTTGCGGGTTCGCTTCCCGGCTGATGCTATGACATATGAAAAAAAAAAAGAATCTAATGCAGAGTTATGCAACCACAACAGTTACTCATAGAAAAACAGTGGAGAGAAAATTACACATCAGGCTTGAAATTTCTGAGTAATAAAGATTTAGGCGATCTTTTGTCCTTGTTTATTTACTATAACATTGAATCAATAGCTAGATTGGCATTGGGCCAAATACATGAAAGACATGTCCTAACCTTAACTGAAATCTTAAAAAAATATATATAATTTTTAATCTGTTCTGGGTAGATACCACACATAATTTTATTACTCTAGAGTTCATAAGTTCAATCATCACAAGTGATCACCTGATCAATCGACTTTAAGCATATCATTGCATAACAGATACTATGAATTATGCCAAAGAAAGAACAAAAGAAGAAACACGTAAACGGTTACCAATCTAATGCTCTAGTGGATAGCTATGAAAAAAAATTTTTTTTAAAAAAGATTGTCCGTTTACTTTAAAAACCTTATTGACAATTGGACTTGATTTTGGGTAGTGGGTTGCTAGAATTTTAAAACATTCGCGATTTTAAATATTTTCTACTTTTTACTTATTTTTAGATATTTATAAACCATTTTTGAAGTTTTTTAAAAAAATAAAATTGTTTAAGTTTTTGTTATTTATTTAATAATTTGTTTTTAACAGGTTAGGAAAAAAATCTACAAAAAAAAAAATTAGTGTTCTGAGTAAATAAAAACGTTTAAAATTATTATTTTCTATAAAATAGCTACCAGGTTTAGAAAAATAAACATTCTTTAATCGTATCGGGAACAAAAGAATTTATATTTGCTTTTTAAAATGTTTTTATAACAAAAGAAATTACTTTTATTTTCTCCCATTGCAAGAAAGCGAATTTAAATGATAATGTAGGTGTGTCGGTTTTCAAAGAAGCAATACATATATATACATCGATCAAAGATAAAATTGATTTTAATTTTTAGAAATTTTACTTTAACAAAACATAAGATAGAATAACAATATGAAACTTTATTGGCATTTTATATATTGAAATCATGTGTGCATATACATTTACCTTAGAAATTTTGATTACGATATCTGCCGTAAATATAAAATGTGTATGATAAATTATATGCCCGGAATATTATAGGTAGGTAGAACTTGCCATTGCCTGCTATCCTTTAACACTAGTGAGTGTCTTATATTTAAAATTAAGGAGATATTTTTATCATTATGATAAGTATGATTATATTTATATACGTAAATGATGCTTAACCCGTGTTATCCTTTGCAAAAATTGAGAGTATAAACATAATACTATGTTTTGTCCTAAAAATCATATTACCTCCAGTGCTAAAAATTTTGAACAAGTACGAAGATGAAAAGTCAAAAAAAATAATAATTTATTTTGAAAATAAATCACAGAAATATGTGTATTTTAAAAAATAAATAAATAAAACAAATACAAAAATAAAACAGTCAAAATAAAAGTCATAGATCACATGACCCTATTCTCTTAAGCTTGTAAGTTATAAACAATGAGATTGCCAATTCCTCAACAAGCTTTGTGATAAATGCTTAACTAGAGAAAACATTTAAAATATCTCTGTCACGACCCCCCTCCCTGTCTGAACCTATCCTAGCACCTCTCTGAGGAGTGTCAAAGCATGAAACCATGGTCAGAGTTGGGGGGGGGGGTCCTGACAGAGATATTTTAAATGCTTTCTCTAGCTAAGCATTTACCACAAAGCTTGTTGTGGAATTGGCAATCCTCATTGTTTCCAAAAATAAAACAATTCGTTTTTATTAGTTACAAGCAAAAAAAACTGGCTTAATTTTAACTTATTTTTTATATGATCCATTATCGAACTAACCTTGCTCTTTCTCGCATGTGCCCATTATCATCATCAAGAATCATGAGATGAGCATTTATATGTATTAGGTGTTTTTTTTTACTATTTCTCTCCAGTTTGCTTATCATTTGCATGAAGACTTAAGTAAAAATAAAATACCTCCCCCACAAGCATTGGTGTAGCTAGAATTTTTGAATCCCTGCAAAATTTCAAAAATGACCCATACATATAACAAAAGTTCTTAAGATCCAGAATCCATATGCATTGTCATGATTTGCCTCACAATCATAATTAATGCCTGATTTAATGCAATCTAGTGTTAAAGCTCTCTTTTGTTTCAGTACTTTTAAATACTAGTAATACTATCAAATCAGTTTATTACAATACTTTCTTTTTTTTTTTTTAAGTGTCATAGCATCGGCCGGGATGCGAACCCGCAACCCGGGCAACTGCCTGCAAGTGCAAGGCAGTCGCGCTGACCTCTCGACCACCAATACAATACTTTCTATCAGTCGTTTTCTCACAAATAATTTTTTTATTTTTAGCCTTTGGCAGTCATGAGTATGATAGTTATAATTTATTGCTGTTTATTGTATTTAAAATAAAATTTCAAAATATTAATCATTTTTTAATAATATAAAAAGAATAAGAAAAATTACGTTGAGAATGTTATTTATTGTTGAAAATTTATGCAAATTTATTAAAAAATAGTAAACACAGTTAAAACATTAGAACAAGTATGTACATAAATTAAAATTTAGAAGGGATTTGCTTTCAGACTTTCAAGCTCCCTACAAATCCATTTCATCTTATACAACCAATGCACATGAAAGTCTGAGTTCAAATCCCTTCTAAATTATATTAAGTTCAGTATAGCCAATATATTTGTATTTAAATAATACATTAGAATTGTAAATATAAAAAATTAAATTAAAACTTTTCTTGCTTTATGTTATCAAATTCATCTTAATATATTTATAATTTAATAATTGAACTACATATGAACATTATCTGAAGGTTTGTAATCATGGTATATAGTTGTGATAGTTATATGGAATTAAGTTAATGAATTTGGTAAATAATTTTTAATGGTTTATCATTAGCATTACAAATAAGGGTCTTCAAAAAAAAATTTAGAATTGTTTTTACATTTGAAAATATAGATTGCAAACCTTCAATAAATAACTGTGTCAGCAAAATGGTAAGTAATGTTGGCTTTTTTTATAATGAAATGAAAAATTTTATTTTTAAAATATTTAATGTCAATATCTTTTGATATTTTCAGTTATTTTTCTATACATTCATTAAATTCAATACCAGTAATTTTGAAATCAAAAAGTAATTGGAAATCCTTTGTATATCAATGTAACTGACTGTTTATTTAAAGTTGTTTCTTCAAATTGTAATTTTTTCTTTTAAATCTTTCTACCTTGTAATTTCACTTTTCTGCTAAAAAATAAAATTCATAGAATTTATTTGTGACAACCATCATAAATTTGGAAAATAATTTTCAAAAGATTAATCTCTAACAATAATCTGTTGGTACTATTTTTGTGTTGTGACAATTTATCCCATAAAAGCAATTTCAGTTTTTACTGAATTAGGGTTTTTTAATAATTTTTATATTGTTTTAATTCTGAAATTGTATCCCCTTTAGATGTCCTAGTAGTATTAGTTAAACTTTTCATATGATGAAATTGAATATGTATCTTATTGTCTATAAGTATATTTCATTTCTATGATATATATTGTAATGGGTGTGGGTCCCTTCTTCCAATACCTTCAACTATATTTGGTCACTCTCATTGTTGATCATATGCAATTTGTATTAAACCTATCATTTATAAGTTAATGAGGTTTATTCATGAATAACTTATATTATCTTTAAATTACCAAGATAGACTTATAGTAGCCATAGATCTGGAGGTAAGTTATTTTAAAACTCTCTTCCAAAAAAATAAAATAAATGTAAATATAAATAATATATGTATGTATACTCAACCTTTCCAAACCTCTAATCAATATTTACCAATTAGAATATTTATGGACATCAACATTCTCTGATTCCAAGTGCCAGTCCTATGGTTTACATAAGAATTATGCTAACCAATTAATAAGATTAATGATAGTGCACTAATGAAAAATCCGACCACTGGCTAGCCTACTCATGGAAGGTAGTATTCATACTGATGGAGATGTGTTAATAACAAGGTAGATCACAGTAAACTATTTTACTGATGCAGACATATATATTCTAACAAAAATCATAGAAATAAAAGATTAACTAAATATAAATGTTCCGTTGTTTAATAAATGCAAGCACATATATATTTTTAATAATGAGAAATTATTATTTGACTTAAAATTAATTATTTTAATATTATGTTATTTCCATGATTTCAAAATCTAAATAAACAACAAATAGTAAATATATAATTTATAACTCGTACAATTATAAATTAAAAATAACATATAACTTACCTTTAGTCTCCTGGGGAAATGAGATTGTTCATATATACATGGAAAGTAAGCTTACTTGGTAAAGCTAGATGAAACAATGATGAGCTATTTTTTTTTTGATGAGATGAATATGTTTTGCTATAGACATTGACTTAGATCGATAAGAGAATCACATAGCATAATTTCTTTTCTTCATTGTGCAGTGGAATAAAGCCTAGCACATTTAAGAGTTTACCCCCACATCATCATACTGGTATGCATATAATTTTCTTTCAATACTATTATTTGCTTACTCAGAATAATGAATAAACAACAGTCAGTAATTAACAAGCAAGAACAATCAGTTCAAAAAAAAATCAATCACTTTCTTGTTCTGGTTATTTATATATATTTTTTTTCTTATTCTAAAAAGTTTTATTCTTTTTCTGATGCAATCCTTCCCATAAATCCTCAAAAATATTCAATATTTTTAATCTCATCCTATGTGATCTACTTTGTCCAGCATCCGCTGTTTCATATCAGGCTTCTTTTGTCTCCTAATTCTTTTTTACAAAGAAAACCTCTTTTAGCAAGTTTTATCTTAACAGTTTGTCAGAAACATTTGAAAATAAATTTATACCATAAATATAGTATTCCATAGATCATATCTGTTTCATTTTTTATTATCGACATCTTTTTCTTTTTATTAAAATAAAACAAAATTATGCATTAAAGAAAATACAAATTATAAGTTTTTCCAGAAAGTTATTTTTTCTGTATTTGATTATATATATATTGTGACCCTCTGAATATATATATATATATATATATTGTGACCCTCTGAATGGGCACAAGGAATTGAGTGAATAGTTGTATTGTATTAAAAAAAATGAAATAGCCTTAAAATTTTAAAAATTTTACTGAAAATTGTTTAAAGCTTTCGATGTTGATTGCTTATGAATTTGGTTAACCACTTTATAAGCATTTATTGTTGTTCTTATAGTTAATGAAGTTATTTTGTCAGAAGGATGCAAAGTTATTTTATGTTAGTGTGGTATTGGTTTGAAAGATTTCCTAATCCTTTATTCATTGATACCTATCCTTTTGTCAACATTAATAGCCATTTCAATTATATTTAGTCAAGATAGTTTAATATTTAGGTTGCAGTACATGTGCATGCATGTATGTCTGTATTGTGTTTCATTTCATTTTCATCTTTTAATAACACTAAGCAATAATTTAACATGAAGACAATTAAATTACAATAATTATCTTTAATAATTTAACAAATTTTTTTTCCAATGATTAATAGATATTTGGATCAGTGGATTATTTTACAAATTAAATAAATTATTAATCATTTTTGTTTAACAGTTAATTAATATTCATTTCTTTTCAGTTTGTAAAAGTTTTTTTTTTTATTAATATTATTTTTTGTCTTGATTTAATTGTAAAAATCAGAATGATTTTTTTTAAGAAAAGATTTCTTGCATATGTAATGAGCTTAAGTGCAAAAAGGTGGGAATTGACCTTTTTGAAAGGAAATGATCCTGTTAATGGGGGGGGAGGAGATATCTATTTAACAGATAGCTTCCAGTAAAAATTGCTCATTTTTGTTGGTAATTGCAGCCAGTAAATTACTCTTCCTGCTGTAATAATTTTTTTTTTCTTGAAGTCAAATTAATTTTAAAAAGCTTTGGAGCAAACTTTTTTTTCATTTCTCTCCTTAATTTAAACATTTGAGTTAAACATTTTTCACTTATTGCTATTTAAAAATGTATGTTGATAATATTAAGCTTACATTACTTCATTTGATTATCATTATGAATAAAGATAAAATGCATGAACATTGTTGTTATATAACTAATCCACATGTGTATTCTAGTATATCTTGGAAATGTGTGCAGAACTGTTTTACGGAATCTATATTGAAACAGTAAGGTCTGCTTTGCAGATCTTCATTTCACCTTTTCTCACCTACTTCCTACCCTCATACCTTAGTTTGAACCCCAATCTATCGTAGTGTGTCTGCAATATGCTTATATACCGAATATCCCACCTAATTTTAAACCACGAGCACAATGCTTGTATTACATATATAACTTATTCCCAAATAAAATAAAATATTATGAATTATGTATTTGTTCACATAATTTACATTTATTAAAAAGTAAGTTATATAAGTCATAATTGCGCACACACTATGGTATGCATTTTAAAACATATCAAAATTATAAATTGTTAAAGTTATTTTGTTTGAATCTATTTACAAATATATTACCGTTGTAATATATTTTGATTTAAAATAAAATTCATTTAGTAAATATTCGTTTAGTAGATAGATTCAAATATTGCAATTTAAAAAGTAAAATCATTTTTTTTAATTTAATAAAAGTTATTCCAAATATTTCTGTTAAAATAAATGAGGGACAATAATTTAATTAGTAAATGTTGTATAAGTTTATCTAAAAACAACAGATGTCCACTTAATGTTTTCTTTAATTAATAAAAGTAATTTTAATTAAATCTTGTTGTAATTCGAATGTCGACAGGGAAAGTAACAAAAGAAATTAATTTATGTTGAATTCCTTTAGACATTCGGATAGATTTAATTACAGCTGATAAGTCCGATATATTTTTGTAATGCTCCAGGGCAGTTCTATTGTTAAATTCCACTATAAAAAGGAGGGTTTTCTTTTGTTCTCCAGTTAGTTAGTTGTTTTTTATTCTAATGTGTCTAAGAGAAATCATTCTGTGTTCTATTCTAATAATTTGCTATCCTTGACATGTCCGAGTAGAGGCGTTAAGATGGCTGTCCCCTCAGAATAGCCAGCCGCTGCTCCATACCATCGGAAGTTATCACATGGACCCCAGAACTGCTGCTGCCACTGCCAAAAATATGAACATTCCAGATTTTGCTGCTGAATTATAAAACCTGCCGAACATCTACCTGCAAATGCGTCTCCAGAGGTAACCTAAATTAACCCAAGAGCTCTTGTGATAACTAACATGCTATAGCTATTTAAAATTGTTTTCCTTATATTTCACATAACTTCATTAGGTATTTCTTTAATGTGTTAATATAATATAATCAACAGTTTTGCTCTATCCTTGGGTTAATATTTTCTATTTATAAAGCTTTCTTTTATTTTATTATGATAATGTGTCAGAATCATCTTTGACCGAGTGAACTATTCCCTTTATTGGAAGTAAGACGCCGCTATCAAGGCATATTTTAAATTTATAATTTTCCAATTTTATTATCTTGCAAATCACTCGTTCGAGGGCGATTCTTTTCTTTAATATAATATAATCACATAGTTTAAAATCTACATGTTATTGATTTTAATCTACCATGAGAGTATGTGCGAGGTCAATGATTTAAATGTGTCCCCAAATGCATGATTGCGTATATAAATCTATACTTACTCTTCAAACCCGCAAGCATGCATTTTCCTATTTTAATTACTGTGTTCTACTTTAATTACAAAGTTCATCATTGACGTCGAGAATGTGCGGACCCTTTTAAATGAATTTCGGGGAATTTGATTGGACATTTCTCTTAATCCAAGTAAAACCCATTCAGTATGTTTTATGTACACTCGTCTTGTATTGCCGGTAAATGAATTGGTTGTTGAGACCGCTTTGTTTTATTTTCCAAGGATTCTTTACACGGCTAAGGCTGTTCTCTCCACGCTTGCGGTTTCCAGGCAGAGGATGTCCCAAATGACACCCCTGGGAATTAAACGCAATCGTCACACAGTCACTAAGTTTCAGCTGTTCATAAAATACTTTCCTACGGGTTAGCGGTGAGATGCCCTCCATAATTATTCCGGATCTTCAATATTGTTTTATTTTATATTTATTTTACAAAGCATCTGTGACTTAAACGTGTCACACCCTCCAACTTTAATAAATTCATTATCAGCAATACTGACCTCCCAATTCAAATCTATTATTATTATTCTCAAATAAATGCTTTGATCCCATTCCCACATTTGCTTAGTAAGCTTTAGTCCGTACTATTCTTGAAATCAATAAATATTTTAGAACATTTAATTTCAAATATTGTCTTAAACTTGTATAATTACTCAAAGCACCTCGCACATGTTCCTATCTCGTCAAGCACATTATCGTAATGCTATTAGCCCGAGGAATAGAATATATCTCTTTGTTTTAAAGTCTTGTTGTCATATAATGCCAAATTTATTTAATACGCGTCCCTTTCTCATATAAGCAGACAGTGGCGTTATATATATATATTTATATAAATAAATTGTGTGAAATTATTTAAAACTAAATTTGATCTCTTATTTTATTTGATTCCTATCACTGTCTTGGTCTATATATATATTTTCTGCATTTCTTTTGTAAATCCATAGATGTTAATTAGCCACCCAAACTTCTTTTAGTATAGAGTCTTTTGTTTCTCCCTGACTACCAGGCATCGGTCAAAGGTTATACTAGTAGTGGCACCAGATGCGTTATCACGTAGATGGCACTGTGAAATTTGGACTTTAGATTCGAACTTAGTATATCTAGAAGGCAACCCCTCCTAGAATGTTCAGTTTCATGTCTGGGGTTTGAATTCTGCAGTGTGTTAGCGAGATAGACGATTCTGACTGTTACAATATTAATTTTTCACTATCTTTTATGTCTTGCTTTTATAAAAGTTAAATATAAAACTAAAGGATATGTGTATTTTGATATATCATGCCATATTTCAATTCATTATGGAAAAATGACAGTATTTATTTATTTGGTATTTCTAAAAATAATATATATTTTTAATGAAAGAAATAAAATGTGAATTACTCAAATAATCAAAGGACGCTACTCTTTAAATGTGTGCTTAAATCGGATGGAAGGACAGGAGTGCATTTGTGTTTGTGTTCTCTTTGATAAAGATGCACTATAAAATAAAGTATTATTAATTGTGGAATTACTAATGAATCATGATATATTAATTGGCAATATTTAAAATATATTAATTGGCAATATTTAAAAATAAACTATGCATATACTAGATTATAAAATGTCAAATGTTATTTAAGAAATTTATTAAGAACAATTGCTTGCTTAATTTAAAACTACTATGAAATGGATTAAATAATTCTTGTATAACTGTAGCTAAAACAAACGTCTCTCATATTTCCATCATAATAAAAGGAGAAATTGATTATTTATGCATGATGTAGTAAGCTCAAATAGCTATGCTGTGAACATTGGAGTTGCTGGATCATATTTAAGTTATGATTATATTTTTTTTTTGGTTATCCTATAGAAATTCATTTTATGTTCGAATTCAGTTTGAATCTGTCCCCATATCATTTAATAAACTCGGAGTAGAACTTTGCAAGTGAACTTTTTATTTTAAGTCAAAGAACAAATGACTTTTGTTTTTTTATTTTTTTTTGCTTGTCATTATCAATGTATATGATAGATAGATAGACATATTTATTACTATTATGTTTTGTTTATAATTTGGGTTATTGTGATCTCCTAGATCATCTCAGAATGCATATTCATGAGTAGTGGAGATGCTGGTAAAAAAAATTGATTTTATACAAATATATCTTACTTTTCTTTTACGAAGGTAAAGGAAAGAAATATTTTTTTATTATATCATTAGACAGAGGTTTACATTTATTTTATATATATTTTATTATCTCAAAGTGAGAATTTTGGCTTTAAAATCAACGAATGTATAATTGAAATAGTTTGCTAGAGACGATAAAGAAAACTCGTTCATAATAATTATAATTATTAAATTTTAAAAAAAACAATTTAAGGTCTATTCTGAATTAAAAGTTATACCTTAATGTATTATTTGAATATCGTATTGCTTGTATAGTATATAACTTGGAATTAATTTTTTTTATATATTCTTATCCCCGTGTGCGTGTGTCTACTTTGTGCAATTATGACATTTGTTTAATAAAGTTCAGTTTGTGAATATTTTATGTATAAATTTCGGATGTTGTCATATTCTAAAGAATTGAATGGATTTGTAGGTTATCTGTAGGTATTTGTCTGCCAGCGTGTATATGTAATGTTCGATATGTAGAAGAGCTTTGGAAATGGAAAGTAATCTGGATGCATTCTAATATTTGTAGGGATAAAAGTTTTGCTTATTTAGTATATTTTAATAATTTCCATGAGTAGAGCCTAGTTTATATTATACGCATATTATGAAATAATAGTTTGAAGTTAAGTGATGTTTTTCTTAGCATCTTGGTGATGAGGAAAAAGTCTCCACTAATGGTGTAGTTTAGAATTAGATGAATTATTGTAGAAGTGTTAAGCAAAGAGTTTATTTGCTCCTCATGTGAATTTCCCTTGGAACGTGTAGTCTGTATAATCATGAAAATATAGCTCTGTATTATTTAATATGTGGCCAGATAAATAGTTAAATTAATTCTTGATATAATATTAGTGTCTTATTTTGTTTGATGGTTTACAACATCATCCGAAATAAAATAATTGTTTAATATTTTCTTGATGAATGGATAGAGTGTAGAAAAGATTGTTTTCTATTATTGTTGCTTGGACACGCATAATATGAACATTGTTGTGAATATAAAGGTATAAAGTTATTGAAATTAAAATAGAGAAATAAATGTTTTGAAGCACATTATATTCATTTAAATAGAAATCTAAAGTTATTAAAATTAAAATGGGAAATAAATGTTTTGAAGCACATTATATACATTTAAATAGAAGTATAGAGTTATTGAAATTAAAACGGGAAATAAATATTTTAAAACATATTACATTCATTTAATTATAAATCATCAAACCATCAGACTGAATATGATTTCATTGTTATGCATGAAAGATATATGCAATTGGAAATGATTGTTTCATTAGTTGGAAAAAGTTGCTTTGTTGATGTCCAAATATGTTAGTTTGATTTATTTTATTAATCAGTAGAATATCCTCTCATAAATATTTATTGTGCCAATAATATAATATATTATTTATTTAATGTTATGTTAAGATGAAACACTTAAGCAAAGCAGGTATTCTAAGCCAGAATATTTAAGTTTATTGTCAATTTGCTTTCAAAAGGTCTGAATAGTGAATAATATAATAATAGGGATAATCCTAAACTGATGCTCAAGGTTTATTTGAGAATTAAAATCTGTAAGACAAGTAGTCTCATTGTAAAAATAATTACTTAAAATAAATTTTTCAGTAAAATAAATGATTTGTTTATTTATTAAAAAAAACTGTGTCTTGAGTTATTCTTGTATACATTTGGGTATTAATTTCCACATCTCCACATTTCATATATCTATTATAAATAGATATATTATTTTATAGTTATAATATTAAACATGCTGATGTCTGACAATATTGTTTTCTTAATCCAAGCATTATAAGAAACATTTGTCACTTGATAATCAACATATAAGGAAGGTTGCCAAGTTAGTATATTTGTTAGATGATGATGTGAGATTAAAATACCCTATTTCTGTCATTATCTAATTGCTAAACACAGTACCATATTTAGTCAATTTATTTTTATTACATTTTATTATAAATTAGAATTATAAATTATGGGCCAATGTATTTTCTTTAATTCAACTGTGTTTTTAAATTCCCTGAGATCTTATTGTTTATTCCTTGATTGGCATTAAGGTAACTGTTTAGATTATGTTATGCTAAGTCATAGAACTGTTTAGTAATATAATTATAGCAAGCTGATATATGTTATACTTGGATGAGGGAAGAAATTAGAGTAAAAGGATATTTTAATAGACTGTACAAATAAACATTGTGATTCTTTATCATGCAATTAATTAACAAAAAGGATTTACATTATATTTAATGTTTTATCATGTTTCTTCTTTCATTTATTTATAATTATATATCTTATAAACTTCCTATAGCCTCCCACTGAGCTGAGCTGAATGTAGACTTAGGTAAAGAGTCTCAGTAATAATTTTGTATAAGTTATGTTGTTATATTGTTCTATTCATTAATAGAACTGGCGCCCTGGGCATTTACTCATACAATGTATATGAGCGGTGTTGGGAGGGTAGGTTATAATATATATATATATATATACTCCATTAAAACAAATGAACACAAAACCCCTTTTAAATCTATCTTGGTTAATTGTTTAGTTGTTTTGCCTCAAATAATATATGTGATTACCACATCTACAGGTATGTGTGAATATATAGAGACCCTAACTCATAAAAGAGTTCAAACCTGGTTTCTGTCACAGAACCTCCCCACTCAGAAGCTTTTAAATATGGTCAACATGTTTGGGTGGCTCAAACAAGCAAAACAAAACAAAAAATTAATTTTTTTTTTCTTTAGGATATTAAATATTCATTTTCAGACAATATATTCTTTTCATTTATCTCTGCTTTATGATGCTAGTTTCAATGACTGGGCATTGTAATATCCCTTGATTTCTTGCATGGTGACTACCCAAAAAGCATTATTTCTCTGATGGTGTATGACAGAAAAAGGACCTTTATATAAATTGCAAAATTTTTGACAGATAAATTTACCCAGATCACTCACATGTGGCATTCTGATCGTGACTTGGTCTCCTAATCTGAACTTATGAAGATTACATACTGGATTTCTATTTCCCCTTTGGCTTATTCTATGTAGGGTTTGGAATGCCTGGGTACAATTGGCTTCTTGATATATGAGTGGTTCTTCCATCCTGACAAAATGTTTGATTCATCTTGGGAGGTGCTGCCTGAAATCCAAATGCAATGAGGTGAAACCCATCGATTCATTTGTGGACCAATTAATATAATTCACAATTCACTTTCTTTTCTGATCCAACCCCTTTGATTTGTATTTAGATATGTTTGAAATAAATACCTAATTACCACATCACCCTTTTACAAGGGTTCAATTGAGTGTTTCAGATTGATGTAAAGATTTGCTTAATTTCTTGTCTCTGAGTCTATCTATCATTCATCTTCTGACATAAATGGGATAGTATGGTCAGGCTTTCCAGCATCTGAAAAATGCCTACTTTCTAACATCTTCATGTTATTTCTTGTGTTAGCCTGCATGATGGGATACTTTGAAAACAAATCATATATGACTATGAGGTATTTTTTTATTAAATGCCTGTAATGAGCCATAAAAATCCATCACCATCATCACCTAAGGTTTTGATGATATTACAGAGACAATATGAGTTACATGACTCCAATTATTAAATGCCAATAATGAGCCATAATCACCTGAGGTTTTGATGGTATCACAGAGACCATAGGAGTTACATAACTTCTATTTGTGGGTTTCACTCTTTTACAGGTTTCACATAACTTTTATTTGCAGGTTTTACCCTTTTACAGGTTTCACATCTGTCAAATACTGCTGTAATTCTCATGTGAAAGCTTTGCTAAGAAAATCATTTCTGGAGCAAATGCTTGGTTTTAGTGTACCACAATGGCCATAAAGTTGATGGACATTGGTCACAACATCTTCCATCATCTGGTGAGGTAGGACATGCTTCCATTCTTCTCAGTCATCACTGCAATATATCCTGGCATATCTAATACTGCACTTTCTTATTACCTACCCATGCTAAATTTACCATCTTACCCCTCCCAATCATTCAGTCAAAGGTTTCAGCTGCTCTTCTTCACATTGATGATAACCCAAATGTTCCAACTCTTTCTTCACTTAGTCATTCATTTTCAAATTAATAATTGCAATGTACATATTTCCCTCCTAAATAACAGGGCTAAAAGCTGTCAGGGTTTTAACTCAGAATATTGGTGATGATGTTATCAGACCCTTTACAGTATCGCACTATATAATTGTATTCTTTGGAAAAACAGACTCTAGTAAAACAATTCGCTGTTGGTCAAGTAGCTATGATTGAGAAATTTTTAACATTCGTGATCGGTTGTTATGACTACCTTTGATCCTAGCAGGAGTGGCCTAAATTTTGAAGGCCCAGATTATTGCTAATGTCTCCTTTTCAGTGGTAGAATAATTTAGTTTAAGACCTCTTTTTATCTAATACCCCATTCGTTTCCCATCTTGCACTTGCAATAAAATTACACCAACACATATCTCCTACTAGCAGTTTGTACAATGAATTGTTTGGTGAAATCTGGGAATGAGAGCACGATCTGTTCCATAAACCTCTCTTTTATGGTCTCAAAAGCATCTTGCTCTCTGGATCACATCCACAGTATATTTTTTCTTAAAAGCCTAACCAGTTGTTTTATACATTCCATAGGACTTTATCTGGGTATGGTCTTATCCCTTGCAATCCCACCATGTGGTCCAAAAATATCACTTCAACCCTCATTAAAATATTTTTTTAGTTTAATTTAATCCCTTCTTCTTACAATTGGTGAGGAACATCACATCCACAGTACATTTTTTCTTAAAAGCCTGACCAGTTGTTCCATACATTCCATAGGACTTTATCTGGATATGGTCTTATCCCTTGCAATCTCACCATGTGGTCCAAAAATATCACTTCATCCCTCATTAAAATACTTTTTTTTAAGTTTAATTTAATCCCCTTCTTCTTACATTTGGTGAGGAACATTTCTACAGCACAAATATGCTTGTCTATAGTTGACAAGGTCACCAACAAATTATCATTATACATCATTACTAGATTCTTAACTTTATCTGACAATACCTGATCAAGGCATATCAGTAACCCAGCCCTACTGTTTATCAGTCCAAATGGCATTCTATTGAGTTGGTACGAGTAGACATCATATCTAAAAGCTGTGCATTTCCAGTCCTCTGGATAAAGCTTGTTTTTCCAGTAGCTGGCATTTAAATCAAATTTTAAAAAAACTTTTTTTTCCCTTGAACTTCCTAGTATGGATGGCAGGATGTTACAGTCAAGCACTGTTAGTCAATTTAATTGCCTAGAATTGAGACATAATCTGATAGTCCCATTTTTTTACAACATATCTGATAGTCCCATCTTGTTTACAACCAATGAATTACAGTATGGAAATGAACATTTTGAAATGACTTCCAATTCCATCATTTGATTTAGTTTGCTTTTAAACTTCTTACTTGTACTGATAAAGAACAGGGTAAGAATGGGATTGAATGAATTAAACTGATTTAATTTTATGCATTCTGAAAAAACATTATTATACCTTTCAAGCATCTGCTTGAGCACATACCCCCAGTTTCCATTTGCCATTTTAGCCTTCTTTATTTGTTTTATATGATCCCCATTGTTTTCTCTTCCTTAACTTGTAACACCCATAATAAATTGCATACCTTTGATGTTGTAAACTTCACTCCCTCCTACTTGCATATGATCTATTCCATCTTGAAAGTGATGGAACATTTATATTTAGGCAAAAAATCTGATCCTATCAGTCTGTCATATATCAGACCCTTCAAGATCAAAAATACATGCAATAATGGTTTTCCATTGATCTGCAAGTCTACCCACATTTGTTTAGGTTCTCTTATTTACCATACTTTCCTGGACTGATTTTATCCACATGGTCCAAATGCTAGTCTATTTGTGATTATACGGGAAATATACTTCCTCTGATAACACTGAAATTTGGCTACCAGAATCTACTAATTCTCAAATTTTTATCTTAGTGGTTGTTATCCAGATTTTAAGGTAGCCTGTTTAGCATAACTAGGGACTTGATTCTCCCATGAGCACATTAAATTTCCCAAGTGTTTTCTTTTAATTTTGTAGGCTAGCTTTGTCTCATTTCTTCATTTCCTTTTTATTCCAGTTTTCTCCTTCAAATTTATTATCTCTATTTCTAATATTATATGCCCCCCTAGTTTTCCACCTTTGACATTGGCTGCTGATCTCTCTTTGCTCTAATATCTTATGGATTTCTTTTGCTGACTTACCACTCATCCCCCCTAGTATTTTGTTTATTTCCTCTGGCAAATTTTTGTAGATGATCCCCACAATTTGCCTTTCTAATAGTGTAGCTACCTCAGTGTAGACATTTGGCAACTGAAAAAGTGAATGCAAGCTTTTTCCTCCTTTTCATTAAACTTTTGACCTATTATCTGAGTTTTGATATTATTTTGCAATCATTACAAAATGTCTTTTTAGAGCCATTTTACATTCTTGGAAAGTTTCCAGTTAAGGTAGCAATGATTCTCACCATATCTGAGCATACACTTGAGGTGACTGTACACTATTATTACTTTGATATTCTGTGGCTGCTAAAAAAATCTCTGCAGATGTTCTACAAGTTTTTCTCCTCTCTGTCCTCTAAATGTCTTTATTGACTAGCTCTCTTTTCCCCATTTCTATCTCATATTTTGATAACCTTGCTCTTTTTTGACATTCATATTCATCATTTTTTATATATATGCTAGACCCCAATATTGCCTTGTAGCTTTTAATCTATAAACTGTTCATTTAAAACAACAAACATGTTAGGCTTAGCTTCCCAGGCCACAAAATATTATGATACCTGACATATTTTATTTTTAATGGTTAGTCTACCTAAAATCTATTTTAATATGCTCCTTGATTCTAATGCTTAAAAACAACAAAAAACAACATTTTTTCTTTTCTTTTTCAAACACAAATATACCATAACTTTAATACTAATATTTCTTAATTCTTATTATTATCTACCCCTAACACTCTCCACTCCTTCTAGCCCCATTGGGTACCATTGTAATGGATGTGGACCCTTCTTTCAATACTTCCTACTATATTTGGTCACTCTCATTATTGATCATATGCCATTTGTATTAAACCTATCATTTATAAGTTAATGAGATTTATTCATGAATGACATATATTCTCTTTAAATTACCAAGATGGACTTATAGTAGCCATAGACTTGGAGGTTTTTCTAAAACTCCTCTACCAAAAATATATAAATAAATGTAAATCTAATGATATATGTATGTATACTCGGCATCAACCTTTTCAACCCTCTAATTAATATTTACCGATTAGCATATTTATGGACATCAACATTCTCTGATTCCAAGTGCCAATCTTATGGTTTACATAAGAATTATATTAACAGATTAATAAGATTAATGATAGTGCACTAATGAAAAACCCAACCACAAGGTTAGCTCACTCAGGCATATAGTATTCATACTGATGGATATGTGTTAATAACAGGATAGATCACACAACTTTTTGACAGACCCGGGCATATATATATATTCTGACTAATGAATAATAATAAAAATAAATGATTAACTAAATAAGAGTGCTCACTTATTTAATAAATGCAAGAAACATATATATTTTAAAAAGTAGAAATTATTATTTGACACAAAAATCAATTATTTTAATTTAATTTCAAAATTTAAAGAAATGACAAATTGTAAATATATGATTTATAACTTGTACGATTATAAATTAAAAATAACATATAAATTATCTTTAGTCCCCTGGGGAAATGAGATTTGTTCACATATACATAGAAAGTAAGCTTACTTGGTAAAGCTAAGACCATAGAGATTGTCCAAAAAAGAATGTCTTTACTCTGAAACTTTTGATGAAACAATAATGCGCTACATTCCTTGATGAGATTAATGCATTTAACCATGGACTTTGACTTAGATCAATGACAGAATCATGTAGCATATTTTCTTCTTTTCATGGAGCAGTAAAATAAAGCCCAGCATGTTTAGAACTTTACCTCCATATCTCCATGCTGATGTGCATATAATTTTCTTTCAATAATATCATTTGATTACTCGTAATTGTAATGAATAGAACAACAGTCAATAATTAACAAGCAAGAACAATCAGTTCAAAAAAAATCATTCACTTTCTTGATTTCTGTTTATTAATATATCTTTTGTTTTTCTTATTCTAGAAAGTTCTATCCCTTTTCTGATGCAATTCTTCCCATAAAGCCTCAAAATGTTCAATATCCCATATGATCTACTTAATCCAGCATCCTGCTGTTTCAGATCTAGATTCTTTTGTCTCATTTCCTTTATACAAAGAAAAACCTTTTAGCAAATTTTATTTTAATAGTTTGTCAGAAATATTTAAAAACAAAGTTATACAATAAATATAGCATTTTGTAGATTGCATCTGTTTCATTTTTCATTATCAACATATTTCTTTTTCTTTTTATTAAAATAAAACAAAATTATACCTAAAAAAATACAAATTATAAGTTTTTCCAGAAAGTTCTTTTTCTGCATTTGATTATATAATATATACTTACACACACTCTATTAAAACAAATGAGCACAAAATCCTTTTTAAACCTATCTTGGTTAACTGTTTAGTTATTTTGCCTCAAATAACTATATATGTGATTACCACATCTTCAGGTATATGTGAATATACAGTGTCCCTTTAACTTGTAACAGGGTTCAAACCTGTTTCCTGTTAAATATATATAAATTTTAAACAAAGATTTATAATTCAATGTACCAAAATAGGATGGTCATTGAAAAATCGTAACGTTTATTGTTTTTACTTCTCTGTTAATTCTTCATAATACTTGTTTTGTTATTTTCACTGTTTTTTACTGTTTTATTTTTTACTAAGAACATCCATAGCACAAGGTTTTTACACTTATCAGTAATATGTACAGCACAAGTTGTTCATTTTTCTTTATGTATTTCAATTTTTTTTTTCAATTTGCTTTGTTAAAAATTTAGCCAATGAATTTCTTTGCTGCAGCATTTTTTTTCTTTCATATACTGTTTTGTGTTTTTTAACTTTCTTCTAAAATATTCTCTTTTTTTTTTTTCTTATTCAAAAAAATAAATTTTATTAGTTAGTTATCAAATAGTAAAACTTAGTACATGGTTAGCAAAATGTATCTGTATTTGAAGATGTGAACGTTTAGACATCTCTGACAATTGGAGTCTCTTAGTGGATGCTTCTTGTGTCTACATAATGGTCAACTCCTGTTCATACATACTTTAATATTATATTCTGTACTTTATGAAGCTTTCCACTTGATTTGGGTTTTCGGTATCCATCACAATTTATAAGAGAAATGTAATTAGGTAACTTTAACTTTCTGTGAAAAATTATAAAGCAAATACTAATAAAAACATGTTTCATCATTAGTTCAAGGTTGTATTTTTTTGCTATCTAAATTCTGTTTTTTTTTTTCAAGAAGATAATATTTTAATGGTAGTTTTGTACTTGGTTGAAAGAACTTTTTTCAGTAAAACTGCTCTCTGGTTCATATTATATACAGTTCTTATTTACTTAGCCAACAATTTAGGATATTTTTTTTAGAGCTGAAAAGTTTGTACCAAAATTGTTTTTTTTTTCTTTTTTCATTTTAACCTTTTGAGAATCAAGATAATGGGCCAATTCCTTTCATATTCAAAAAAAAAGAAAATTGATGTTTGTAGGGAATCTGTCTTTCACTTATTATAAAGGCATATGTGTTATTGTATTCTGATTAACAATAGTAAATAATTCTAATTTAAAAGTAAATAGAGGTAAAATTTTCTCAATACTAACAAATACATAAGTAAGACATATCTAAGAAAAGAATATATATATATATTGTAACATGATTTTCTGTTTTCCATATATAACCTACGCATATATAAAACCATTTGTAAGATTGTGTGTAGTATATAATGATACACGTATATGCGTATGTTAAAAAAAATATTTATTCTTAAAGGTATTTCGAAAATTATTCCATTTATCACCCAGCATATTTATGAGCATCAATTTATGACCTCAAGCGCCAATCCTATATTACTATAAGAATTATGCTGGGAGAGCAGGAATACAATATGGAAATGCCATTGACTAGCTCTACTCAGGGCGGGTGATTATTTAATCGTGGGAATATACGGGGGATTATATTATACGAGACACTTTTCAATCCAAGCCATTACATAAATTTTTAAATCTAATAATCTAACTAACTCAAAATCAAAGAAATAACACAAATATACATAAGTTTCATTTTACTTTAATCTTATAACTTTTAATTTCTATATTATTTATATGACCCTTTTTGTTTTGTGCTCAAAAATGGTGAGAAACGCATGCATACACATACACTGCATAGAACTGTATAAAATGCAATAGAAAATGAAAATAAATGGGAAAACAATATCTGATTCATCTGGATCAACAATAAATAAAAAAATAATTTTAAAGTTCAGAAGAGTTAATAAATAATGTTTATGCAGACAGTTTTTTATGTGTAGTTAAAAACACATTAACATTTGAACTATTAGACGAATATAGGTGGTAAATGTGCACATTACCTTTTTCTTTCTTCCTCGTGAAAAACTAAAGCTAAAATACTTCTTTCCAATGTGTATTGCATTCGACGTAGGTGATTTCGGCAGTTTAATCTGTTTTATTGATTTTCGACCTGCTACTATTGTTGGAGCTTGATCTTGGCATCAGAGTAACTGGTTTCCACTTCAATATTTGCATACATGGAAGCAACTTCAGTGTCTTCAGGGGCAAAATTGTAAAAGCCTCTCATGCTTACGACTCTAAAGCCTGCTTGCACATCCTTCTACCTGACGATTCTAAACAACTCCCCTTTGCAGCAATCTCTACAAAAATCAGCAATAGAATCCGGATTCTTTTTTTTTTAACAAAACTTTTCGCACCTCCAAATCTAATTTTGTTCTTCTTTTGTTTTCATCGAAATTCTTTCGAATCTAAACTTAAATCTCACTAATTAAATTCCTTAGATATCAATCAAGTTATTTTTGATATTTTTTCATTTAACTTTTCCAAAAATGAAATTGAAAAGTTTCCATCTTGAAAAATAAAGTATATTTCCATAACTGCATTTATACTTATATATATATATTATTCTATCTAGCAAAATATATACATGCATTTCTCAAAAAAAAAACGAGCACACATACCCCCCCCTTCTGTTTATTTTAACCTTTTTTAAATCCCTATTTAGAATTATAAATTTATATACTAAAAAGGAAATATAAATATGAAAAAGAAATAAATTTAATTAATCGGACTATATTGACGCATATATAGGCAAGTTTACTTTTTAAAACAGGGATCGAACTCAGCCCTGTTTCAATATATATATATATATATATTAATGGCCATATCTTCCTCGATATACTTTTAAATATAAAATTATGTAAAAATATCATCCTTTACAACTAATGATAAAAAAAAAGATATATTATCACAAAACAGCTAAAATGTTAACTCAATGATGACAAAATAAATTTTGGATTCAGAAATGTTAATGTATAAAAACTATATGGTTTAGTTGCCACAGAGAATTCATCATAATAATAAAAGAAATTAATATTAATCTTCATATAAAGGAATTTATAATAGATACTTTAAAATGGTTAAATCAGAATGTAACAGCAATATTTAGCAACAAATAGTATAAAGTGAAATAAACATGGCTAATCAGTCCATCAACCAATGGATTTCCTTGCAGATTAACTCTAATACTTAAAATTGGTTATGCAGCCAATTTTTAAACAAAAATAGAAATATAATATATAGAAGATATTTTGATGGAATATTCATTAGCAAATTTAGTGAGAAAATTCAAGAAATATGTAATAGATTATGTAAGAATTCAAACTTAATGTAGATTTTTTGGGAAAAAAGATAATTCCATAAACATAAAATTTTTACATTTGTTTTTGTTTACAAAATGATGACCAACTGTATTTTGCATATTAGTGAATTTTTTTAACATTAGTCATTCATCCATAGTCAAACATCCCTACAAGCCATACATTGATGACAGGATTATTATTTTCAAAATTATTATCCATGCATAAGACAGAAAATATCATATTAGAAAAACTGAATGCATTAAATACAACCTAATAAAAACTTTTAATTACAAACTAAAATAAAACATAAGAACAAAAAATCATATTTCAGAACTAGGTATAAAAATCAAGAAGAGCTAAATTTTAATGTGGGCATTCATCCCCTGGCCATATTAAATAGGTTAATTAATATCACCAAAGACAAAATTGTTTTTCCAGATTGTTCTTTAAAAATGTATTTTATATAATGTAATAAGCCAGGTCATAATGCATATCACTCTGGAAAATCTTGATCCAATATAGTAATCAGAATAAACAGAATAACATGTCAATGTAATCGATCAAAAAATATTCTATATATACATGTTTTTTTAAAAAACATGGAAAACATGGAAGAAGCAGTAATCATTATTTTGACCCTCAGAAAGTTAAAATTGTTTACTCTGAGTATGATGAGAAAGAGAAAAATCAAAAAGAATGTTATTTGTCTCACTGCAGCTGTGCTATGAATAACCTACAATTAAGCACACATTAAATACAAAAAGAAAATATTTATATATAATTACTTATAATATAGAATTGAATAACAGATTACGTTTACCTTGAATATGACATACAATGCTAATAATCTGAGTTATTTATTATTTACAGTCAACATTTATACTAAGAAAAGCTTGTTTAATACTTTAAAATAAAAAGGTTAAATGTGTCAACATAGTCTACTTTGTATTCTTTCAACCAACTGGTAGTCATGTTTCCAAGTGGATTGTGAGATTTATAAAAGAATGATAAAAGTAGTGATTTAAATAAAATTTGATTAAGGTAATATTTACTGAGGCTATAACCTCGACAATATGCGTATAACATGCGATAGTAGGGACCTCTACAGGTGTTTTAACCACAAGTTGTGTCTGGAAGAAAAGAGGGGAACTCTTATTCAACCTATTCTATTTAAATAGGTGAAGTGAAGGTTAGATCTGAGTGAAGCTAAACAATACTTATGATTAAGTCCACATTTCTTATTACACATTAATATAAATCTTTCGATTTAAACGAGTAATGGAAAGATTTATAGTTAGAATCTTATAAATTTATTAAAAAATTGATTAATAATATTAGTAATAATTGTAATAATTATAATTATAAAATTTGATTATAAGATGTAAATGAATTTATTTAAATGGGCCTCTTTTTTGATAAGGAGATGCAGGATTTTTTCTTGTTGATTGCATATATATTCTTGGAAATGTGCCATGCCTCTTAACTTTGAGTTTAGGATTGTTTTGTCTGAGCAGGAAATATTGGTGGATATAGGTTTAAATCTGTGACCATGTTTAAACTACATACACCAGCAATGTCTGCCCCAAAAGAAGCTATATTAAATGCAAAGTTAAAGATGCCTGGAACATTGCTAAAAATATACATGCTGTCAAAGAAATCCTGCATTCCTCTGTCAAAAAAGTAGTTCATTCAAATAAATTTATTTACATCTTATAATCATATTTTATGTAAATCGCCATTTTTTTGTCATTCTTCTATAAATCTCACAATCCTCTTGGATAATTATAGCTATGAGTATCACTACTAGTTAGTCAAAAGCATGCTGAAAATACTATGTTGACATATTTTACTTTTTTAAAAAGTATTAAACAAGCTGTTCTTAGTATACATGTTGTATGTATTATTTGTATTAAATTACATTTTTCTAAGAAAAGTTTAAAAAGATTGGAATTATTATTTACAGATATTAAAACTCAGTTTTCATTTCATATTTAGAAGTTGTTTAAACTAATGCTCATATTTAATCCTCTGAATATTTAAATGGTGATTTTATCATTTAGTCTCTAAATATATATAATCAATAAATCGAATTCACCTCCCTCATTTAAAATTATGTAAATAAACTAAGCATATATAAAGCAAATGCTAAGAGATGGATGATATCATCTATCTAAGCTCCATTTACAATGCATTAATCATTTATTGTTCTGTCATCATCTTATGTAAAAAAACTGATCAATCAAGACCAACTTCTTTCATTATCTGCTAAATAATGTAATTAAGACAATTAATGACAAATATGAAAACAAAAAATAAGCACTCATCAATATAAATAAGATACTGATAACTATCTCAATATATATATTTTGTTTCATATCCAAATTTTTTCAAGTGATCCTGCTCTCTACATAGTTATGATTACATATAATATTAGCTTTTAAGTTATGGAATAAAATGCATTTAGTATCAAAGAAATTGCCATTACTCTTTTGTTTTTAACATTTATATGAGTGAACTGGCTATTTATTTCTCTTTTATGTGCTTTATCTGCTTTTTAAAGTAAATTGTTTAACTAGCATTATATATATATATATGAGCACTGGAATTATTCATGTAGTGATATGCACTGGGATTATTTTCATATGTGTGTGTGCGCGCGTGTGTGTGTATGTATTGAAACAGACAGATCGAAGAACCGATCTTAGTTTCATGTGTTTTTTGAAGTACGGTAATTCGAACTACTATTTGCCCGCAATGAGATTTTTTCTATTTCAAGTCACATAAAAATTGGGATATAGTTTATGTTTTGTAAAAAGATATGTAAAGATTCCGTGTATAAATATCACAAATCATGAAATAATATTCGTGTGTGCGTGGTTTGTGAATTTATAGCAGCTTAATTTAAAAGTTTCATTGCGGGTGTATTTGTTTAAATTTTAACTTTTTAGAATTATACAAAGTCGTTTAAAAATACTGATCAAAAGTCACATTCCTTTGATCAGTGTTTTTAATTAAAATCTGTCTTGTGCAAAGGTATAGAGTAATTAATTTGTAGTTGAAAATTAGATAAGGAATTTATATTTTGTAATTACTTGGTCAATTTAAAAATTGTGTATTAAAGTTAAAGATAGCGAAAATGGAAAATGGAAATGGATAATTGATATTGTATAGTCAGGTTGGATTGTGGAGGTAGAGAAAAGTAGGGCCAAACAAAAACAGGAGAAAGGTCACCGTGGCCATCTTAGAAAAAACTAAGATTCTAACTTTTGACGTGGTTGAGAGTAGATAGTCTCAAGACAGCACAGCAGTTGCTAGAGAAATCGCTACAACTCTTGTTAAGAAGTCCACCAGTAAACCGTAATGTCGATGGGCTAAGTGCCAGGAGCTGATCTCTGTCCTGCCAATTTGAATCTTCGTGCCTGATATCATGTTTTATGTGTTCACAATTTAGCTTCCAATCTCTGAATTGACTATGCCTTCCAAGTAAATTCAAATGCGCCTCGTCAGAATACACCGTGAGAAGCAAGCGATGAAGAAAGAAGGGTAACTTGTTACATGAACTTTTAACTTTCTCCCGAGCTTAATTTTATAGTTAATCTGTCAATCAAATTAATCACATGTAAGTTTTGTTTCTTTTATAATGCTACTTTTTAAAACCTGTCAGTAAATTTTCTTTTCTCTTTTTCCTCCGCTCTAGTCTTTAGAAGATAATTTATAAATATTGTACCTAATAATAATAATTCAAATGAATACATTTATATGTTTTTGTAACTTATTCTATAAATCAAACGATCACAATAGAAATATTTCCCAACTCTGTTTAAAGCTAGTTTATAATATTGATTATAGTTATTTTAAAAGTAAGTTCGTTTTTTTGAATTAAAGATTATTTCATATATTGAGTTGGCAGATATTAAATCACTTTATTATTCTCCTTTATTTTTGTCATACTATTGTAACCTATCTTTCAATCTTAAATATGTAAAACGGTTTTAAAGTTTTATCATCTTGTTGCCTACATGAAATGAGAAATAATTCTCAGTGTATAATTTGTTACTATCGCTACGCCTGAACAACCTGAGGGGTTAGGGGTTTCAGAGTAAACTTAATTAATCGTTGCTTTCGCGGTCAGTTTGAGTCCGCCATGTTTTATTGGAATAGTTATATCAGCCTGTTGCGTAGAAATAGACGAATAGATTATCTAGGTTTTGTGTAATTCCATTTCAAATCCACTTCAAGCACTCGTCCTGGATGACTGTGGCAATGCCTTTCCTTCGCCGAAGTTGGCGTCTCGCCGTACTACCATATGGGAAAGAAAGCAATTCTTTTCCAGGTAATCTCTTGGATCACCGGGTTTCGAAATGATCCTGGCTGGTTGTAGTATCCCGGATCTACTTGGGGGCATTAAGCCTTGTCAAAGTACAAGCCGCCCGGTATTCCGTTAATGCACCGCAAGTGATTACTGTAGGGCTCCTTAATCTAGGCAACCACTAGTACATCAATCTTAGATATCACATTTATGCGAAGCCACCTCCAACTATTCGTATAGAACGGCTCGAATCTATTCGAATAAAATAACTTAATAAAAATAGTAGATAAATATTTTCAATGCCCCAAATACTCTGATTCCCTTAGCCACCCGTCAATCATTTAACTACACCGATATTGGCATGAGTTTGTTTACCAGCTAAAATGATTACTAAAGACTAGTAGCCAATCATAATAGAATATTTATGGAAGTCTTACCGTACTTTTGAATAATATTTGTTTTAATGCTTTCTATTTATTATTAAACAATTTATTTAATCTAATTTTGTGTCTCCCACCTCATTACTCTCGAAGTCTATTTAGTCACCTACTGTCTGTATTGGCAACTTAAATATATACATTACATTAATGACCGTACCAATATCCAGAGTATAATAGATCTATATATAATTAACTGTAAGTAATTTAGTCTGTGTTCTGAGTTGAGCTATAAAGGGATAACCCTGTGTTATAAAGTCATCATTGGTTGGTCATACGGGGTTTGGGTTTGAATTTAGTTGGCGTTTGGAATTTATTCTAAACGTGGACTGGGTTTGAACTCGGGTACTGTGTATGAGTAAGCGTGGTGGATTTATACCGGTACAGTATATAAACTTTAAATTAAACATACATGTAAATTACCTTCAATTTGGAAATTTTTTAAAAAAACTGATAAATCTAAATAATTTCTGATATTTGTTATTTCTATCTATTTTCTATTAATAGTATATGTTAATGTTTACAGAGCCTCTACAACTATTTTCATAACAGTTGACGACTAATGTGACTTGGTCAAAATGTTGGCATATATAATTTTACTACAATTAATAATATACCATATATATTTAGATAACATTTCACTTATATTTGTAGCCTGTGAAAATAACTGTATATTAAGTATATTTTAAAATGCATATATAAATTATATCAGGTATTATATATGTCTTATACACTTGGAAAATGAAATGGATGTTTTGAAATGCATTCATTGTGAGAGAGATTATTTAACTTTTATACTGACAAATGAGTTTGTTCAACTTAGACATAATTCAGATTGTTAAATTCTCTTTCTTAATCAAATAAAATCTAACTACTGTAAAAATACTTTATTCTCTAGCTATTAACATCTTCACTGGGAAACATAGGTTAGTTGTCTTATAATAGTCTTCTATACATAGCGTAAATGAAATCTCCTTACTTACAAATATTAAGATTGGAAATTTTCCGGTAATTTCTGGGTGATACATATTTGAATGATTATCAACTTTTGCTTTTCAATGCAACATGTAAACGATGCTAAAGAAACACTAATTGTAAATTAAAGACAATCTATTTTTCAATAACATGAACAAATATACTGGTTCTCTTTAAACAGAAATTTAAAAAAAGGATACAGTTTTCTTTTAGTCTAACCACAAATGTAAAACCAGCACATACTATTTCTTTATATTTCTATGTCTCAGACATTACAAGATTATCTTGCACTTCTACAGTTATTAATTACAGAAATATTTCAGAGACTTGTATCTCTAAAAATATGATAATAACTGTGGACCCAAAGTCAATATATATATATATATAAGTATAGAGGATTTGAACTCAGATTTTCAAGCACCCTTCAACTATTCACACTATCTCATACAACTGATACACAAGACCACACACATGTAGAAAAGATTAATAATCACCAATATACGTATTTCATGCTAAACCAGCACTCATCAGTTGGTCCAGACTATCATCTCTCACACATATATATAATCAATGCACAGTTTATATTAAGATAGAAAATCTTCATACTTTAATGGACAGGCTTCAATCCACTGCAACCTCCAACTTTTCAGCCATCCATATCATTGAAAATCTGATGATGAAAACTCAAATCCCATGCTGATGCTAATATTATTGCCATGCCTGGTTTTCAAATATTTACATATCAAACTTGTATCCTGTCCATCCCTCATATGTATTTAATAGATGCAGTCCTATACATGAGGGGTTAGAGTGACTTCAGGTCAACATGGGCATGGCAATAATATTAGCATCAGCATGGGATTTGAGTTTTCATCATCAGATTTTCAATGATATGGATGGCTGAAAAGTTGGAGGTTGCAGTAGATTGAAGCTTGTCCATTAAAGTATGAAGATTTTCTCTCTTAATATAAACTGAGCATTGATTATATATATGTGTGAGAGGTGATAGTCTGGACCAGATGATGAGTGCTGGTTTAGCATGAAATACATATATTGGTGATTATTAATCTTTTCTACATGTGTGTGGTCTTGTGTATCAGTTGTATGAGATAATGTGGATAGTTGAAGGGTGCTTGAAAATCTGAGTTCAAATCCTCTATACTTACAATTAAGCTCCCAGGTTTGTGAAGAGTGCCTGGTTTCATATATATATATATATATCATAAGTTAGTTAATATAAACAATTACCTGTTGGATGGATACTAATAAAAAAAGGACTTTTAGTCCCTCATATAAAACTATCAAAATATTAAAAAAAAACACAGTTCTAACACCTGGTCTATTTTGATTGTGCTGGAACAGTTAATTTGTAATTCTGGATTGTATTGTTATTATATTCATATTCTTTGTCATGCTCAGTTTGGATGCTTTTTGAATAAATGCCAAACTTTTTCCACTTTCGTTTTTGATTGAACTGATTTCATACTAAATTCATAAATATAAGTCATTTATTTGACCTGAAAGTAGTCATTTTTATAATCAGTATACTATAAAATATTATGACAGACTCTGCAATTTATTTTAAAACAGTTAATTTTACATATTTAAAAAAGACTCTTCCTATTGGAATTAATCATCTTTTCACTGTATGAGTTTTTTAATTGTGAATCCAAACATTTTGTATTCAAAATACCCTTAATTGCATTGTTTAGATAGATATTAGTTTGATTCTGCACATCCAAAACTCAGAAACAATGATTATTGCAGTCATGATACTCTGTCAGATAGCTTTTAAGCAATGATAGTGCTGAATTTTTGTGATAATTTAATAAATATAAATGAAATTTTTAATTTCAGAAAAGTATTTCATAGATTTGTTATGACTTTATAATAATTTATTCAGGTTTAAAAATTGAAATTCATTCTACAAATATTTTGTTCATTTTTTTTTATAATAGTGTTACATCATCATCATCATCATCATCATCATCATCATAATAATAATAATAATAATAATAATAACAATAACAACAACAACAATTACAACAACAACAATAATAATAATAATAATAATAATAACAACAACAACAATAATAATAATAATAATAATGATGATGATGATGATAATAATAATAATAATAATAATAATAATAATAATAATAATAATAATAATAATAATAATAATAATAATAATAATAATAATAATAATAATAATAATAATAATAAAAAATAAAAGTAAAGCCATTGCTTCCATTTATATTTCACTTTTTATATTGTTTATATTTAGAAAATTTAAATATGATTTTTAGAATTTTTTTATTTGTGAACAAATCAAACCCAACTAATTGTTAACATAACATTAAATAAATGTATAAACATTAAAATTAAAATATTGAATTATTACCATAAATCACACTAGAAATGGCTCAAAAAAAAATTAAATGCAAGAGTTAAAAATCAAAAGCATTCATAATTAACCACCATTTTATATGTATATATTTTATTTTTAAAAATGAAAGATAATTAGTTCTAGAGATATATTAAGAAAGAAAATTATGGAATTCTGATAAAAATTCCTTTTCAAACTCTTGATAATACATAAATCAATGTTGCTCTATTAGAATTTATTGCAATATTGTAATAATTATAAAAAGAAATTGTAATATTTTAAAGAATAATTTGATAGAGTTATCAGATATTGATATTTATTCATTCACATTTTATTGATTTTATAAAATCAATCTGCCCCTTCTGATCATTGAATGAGAAAATATTTTTTGTTTTTACTACAATCTTATTTTTTCAATATTTGTAAAGTTTAAGTATAATTTTTAGAATTTATATTTTTGTAAACTTGTACCAAACCAAGTCCAAATTATTATATTCTAATATAGAATAATAGATTAATACTAAAATCAAATATTTAAAGCTTACAAAATTCTCACCAGAGAAAACAATTAAATCTGTTACAGTACCAGATATGATTCAAATTTTGAGGTAGCGAGTTACCAAAGTGTTATGCATGCCCATCAATATGCTGTTAAAATGTTATATATCATGGCTGGAATGCTGAATCTAAGAATTTGTATGTTATTTCATTGTATTTAATGAGTGTTGTTTTATGACATGATCTTATCTACTTCTTATAATTTTATTAATACTTCTTTTCACTGAAAATGCACTCATCTAAATTAAGAAAAGAAATAAGATTCTCTTCATAAAGCATACACACATAAAAGTATTTCTATATGCGAAACCTTTTAACTCTGGTATATTTAAATTTTGCATGAAATATAGACAGTATAGCCAAGTTGATAATTTGAAACATTTGATTATTATGATTAAGAAGATATATGACTAATTTGTAGGCAGAAAATTTATGAAATATTGGAAAAAATTCATTTCTAAAGGAAAAATAATGTATCCAAACTTACCAAGCTATACATATATATTTTAGTTTAAAAGAATATGAGTGACATGTTCATAACATTATTAGGGTTACATTACAGTCAAGAAAATTATTATTATAGTAATGAACTTATTAGATTCTGTAACCAGTTTAATTATTTAGGTATCATAAAGCTATGGTAATTGCTCTTGGAAAGTGAATTATTCAAAGAAAGAAATAATATATAAGCAATATATCATGAGAAATCCAATTCATTTACAACTAGATATCATAAATAATATTTTTGTAAAAACTGATGTAATAAAAAAGTAACTTCTTGTAAAGTTACAGGTATAATATGTTGAATAATCATACAGTTGTGTAATTGTGTGTAGATATATATATATATATATATATATATATATATATATCATATACAATAAACCTATTGTTATATTTATTAAACTAATATCCTCTTTTGTGTGTTTTCTAGTAGTTTTTTTTTATTCAATGTGTGGGTCAGAAAGATTCATGGCTGCCTGACCTATGTTAGAAATAACTAGTAAAATAAAAAAAGATGCATCAAAAAGAATCTGGAGAAAACAGAAAATCTAGCAAGATACTGGTTAAATATTTTTTTAAAATTTTGATAAATATTGTTACGGTATTGTTATTTTAAAATTGTGTAATCCTGTCGACAATCCCACTATTATGTTTAAAGTGTGATTTAATAATCATAGAATTGTGAAATACAATTAATATTTATTTATTACATCCAATATAAAAATGTATATTTACACTAGTTATTTAATGTTATACTTTACCCTGATATGTTTGGCTTGGTATAGTATTTAGTTGCTATGCAACTAAATGTGTTAGGGATTTCAGATACTCTTCTAAGCTTACATACCACTTCCAGCTATATCATGACAGCTTGCCTCGTGGATAGATAAGATGATACTTTGGCTGTTTTGTGACAGCTGCCTCCTATCTGGATTGTGTCTAACAGCTTCCAGTTCTAACATGAACTTGTCCCTCTGCTCAGCCATATCATAGACAAGTGTATACTGCCATTCACCTTCGACAGCTGTTGTCTGACTTTATCTCTAAATGGATTGACTTGGCTATATTCCCATCAATAATGGAAGCAATCGAATTTTCTGAGCATCATCACTTATATATATATTGTTTCATGATGATGAATGCTTAATCCGATCAAGATAAAATGAAATCTGGACCAGTCCATTATCTGAAGGTAAGGTAAGATATAACATATATATTTTAAGAAATATACTACCTAAATTCAAAGCTTAATGTTATTATGGGAGATTGGGGTTTAAACTCATTCTAAATCATCTTCCAAGTTCTGGAAGTCCCTGGTTGTCTCCAATCAAAATTATAAATAGCTGTCGAAAAACGTTAAATAAATATTGCTCTTGTATTGCAAATCCATAACAATTACTTAAGGTAGAGTTATTTAAAATATAATTATGAGACTTCTTGCAACTACATTTAATTTATGCTCATTTTAATATATATACATTTTAAAAATAAAAAGTATTTAAAACCGAAGTGGCTCTAATTTATAAATAGTAAATCTTTTTATATTTATTTTGTTGCTCAAATGCTGAAATTATTTTGCGATCCTAGTTGAACCCATTGGGTTATGACAGCTGTAAGAAAGACTCTGACGGTGAAGGGTAAGATTTTGAAATAAATCAGTTTTATCGATCGGTAATGTGCAACTTCTACACAACAGATTTATTTCATATTGAAATATTCGAATCAATAAGGCTTTATCTAGAAATAAAATATTGACTACATACAAAGTATTTATACAGTTTTCTTATCAAAGCTTAATCTCTCTTTTGCTCACAACTTATCAAAATAAAACATTTTTGATAATAATCTAAAAATAAAGTAAAAGTTATAAAACTGACGAAAAATATTTATACTAAATAAATCTGTCGAATATTTTTATGCTTAATTCCATTTTCTTTTAACAAATAAAAAAAATAACATTATATTTAAAAATATATAAATATCCAGTTATATATCATTCTATGAATTTATTTATCTTCCTATGTTATACATATATCATTCTATTTCAATGGTTTATGAAGTAACACAATGTTGTTTGTAACTAAAAACACAGGCTTATTATAGACCTGTGTCTATATATGTAATATAGGGTATATGAGCACAGACTTTCACATGGCCCATCACTCTCCACTCTATCTAATAATGTTGTTTGTAGAAATTTATTAATCACTATATACCCAGTTTAATTCATTCTTATTCTTTAAGTTGAATAAGCTCTAGCCTGCTTTGTCTAGCCCTCATAACTCTAGACAAACCAAACAGACTATACTCATTAGTGATCCATAATTAATTTATCTTGTACTCCAAGCCATCTTAAATTTACATACATTATAGTCTTGATAAGTTAATTTTTATAATGCTATGTTATTCAATCCTGTTAACAAATCTCCGTTTATATAATATGTTTATTCATCATAAATTATACATACTCCTAGTATAAGCTTTGTAATGATCTAATTGAGATCAGGAACGCTGTATAACCCCTGATATTTGACATATAGTGCAAATAAAGTTTACTTTGAAAATAAATAAAATGGTATATGAAAATATATAAATAAGAAATTGTTACAAAATTCTAAAGTTTTGATTTAAAAAAAAAAACCGATGCCAGGAGATCTTGATGAAATAAATATTTTCAATTTTTTTACTTTCATTAAGGGGTTTTTTTTTTTTTTTTTTTTTTGCGCTTGAAAAAACTTTTTAAAATTGATAATTTAATCCAATTATATAAAGATTTGGTTTCAAATAACCGATTTTGTTTTATCCTTAAAAATAGTTAAAATTATTGGATTTATTTTCATTCTGTAGATAAGCTTTTTTCTATTTTCAGTTTAAATAATTAGTGTTATATAAGTATATATATACAGTATATAATCTTTGCCCTCATCAGTGTAGTCCAGACAGTAATATATTCAGTAATAATAATATGTGAAACAATAATTATAAAATGAATGTTATTAATCAAACCTAATAAGTTAATACAGAATTGTGAAGTAATTAATTATGAGGTTTACAGATAATATTTATCATTAAAATTAGTTCCTGTGAGTTTTATTACTATTATGGCACATTGGTAGTATTGATTAAGCTGCTATATTACAGACGGGGATTTATTCTATTTTTTTATATAATTCTTTTTAATGTGCATTATTATCAAGCAAAATGGAGATGTGTAACACAAAAAGGATATGACATGTTTAAATACCATTTCATTAAATAGGATTAATGATGTCACTCCTATGACTTGACAATGAAATATGAGGGTGGGTCATAAAATATTCACACTCTGACCATAAAATTTATTTTAACATTCAGAAAAGGCAATATATCATTTTTCCAACCTAGTCTCTCTGCTTTTCAACACATTTTATCCATCTGCCAGCAAGCTTTATATTCCCTTATTTAAAATTGTTTCTGGCTGAGTTGTGACTATGAATACATATTTGTCCTCACCTATTTATTAGACATGAATCTTCATCTTTGTAGGGCTTCTTTTATGGGACAAAATAGATGATGACCCAATGGGGTAAGATCAATTCTAGAGGAAAATTATTCCAACACATCAAAAAAAAATGTTTTTGGAGAGTATCAACAATATCGGCAGTGTTTTTGAACATGCTTTGTTATGCAAAAACACAATATTAAACAGTGTTCAGCATTCTTTATAAATTTTAGACTTATTAGCATATCAGTGAGCAGTTAGTTTAATTTAATTAGAACTTTTAATTATTAAACTATTTTTCTTATAATGTTCCAAAACTGGTTCATGAGAAACCCAGAAAACTGTAAACATCAATTTCCAGTTAATGGTTTTGAACTTTTTTTTAATTGGTGATTGAGGGTGTTTCAATTACATACTCTGCCATTTCTTTCAGGCTCATAATAATGAAATCATGAGTCATCAAAAGTAATGATTCTTTTTAAAAAAACTTTCACTTTCCTTACAGTATTGGTCTAAATTTTGTTTGCAGACATCCAAATGCTTCTGTTTATGCTCTTCCATGAGTTTTTTCAACACTCATTTCACATAAACTTTTCACAATCCATGTCTGTCAAGGATTATTGCATAGGCAGAGCCATAGCTTATTTTCAAATGATTTCATATAATCCACAATCGCACATCTATCCAAATAAATCAGTTCAATGTACATTCAAAATTGTCATAAATAGTGTGCATGGATAAATCTCTGGCTTCTTTTACATTGCAGACACTTATCCACACTTTCTATAACTTGTGTATTTATTCATTCACATCTTTCCATGATACAGTCTTTGATAAATATCAAGACCAGATATCCTCAGACCACAAAAAAGAATCACTGCATGCTGCTCTTTTTTAATAAAAATCATAAATTGGACTGCCATTGTTTATCACATCACAGACACATTTAAACTGATGTAGCATGTTCAAAATTTCATAGTGTTGAATGAAGAGAACAATGACCTCGTGCAGAAAGCATTGATAAAACAGCATGTCAAACAGAAATTTTAATATAATCATCTAATTTTTGATGAACCTTTTCTATAGGACAGAATTAGCTCATCACAGCAAATTACTAAAAAAATTTAAATTTAGAATATATTCTCTTTGTGTAATAGTTATATTGTATTGATAACATCTTAAAAGTACAATTTAAAGACAAATAAAAATATGTAATGCCTAAAATTATAATGAATAACCTTAAAACAGTTAAACAAAGCTAAAAATACTAATTACATATGGTTGGAAAAGCTGGTCATAATAAATAACGCAGCAATAAATGTTTAAAATATATTTAAAAAGTTGAATTTTAATAGTTAAAACTTGTAATTAAATAAATGCTATATTTAAAATTATAAATGATATTTAATAATTATAATTAATATTATATATTCTAAAAGTAATCTTTATGGTAGGAAAAGTTATATTTAATTTTATATTTTCCAAATTATTATTCCAAATTTTAAATTATTGTATTATTTATTTAATATAATAATTGTTGCAATTTATCATTTATTTTCAGACAGAAAATTTTGATACAATCTGTCTCAGCTATCAGTCATGTGACCTGTATAATACAGTCATGAACACATGCTTGCTAGTATTTGTGTTAACAAAGTTCAAAATATTTTAAGAATTGCATTATAGAATTGGATATATTTATTTACCTATCACAAAAGCAAATATTAAATTAGTCATTGTAAAATGTTTTAAATAGTATTATAAAGCGAATGCAGCTAATAACAATTAAATATTTTGTTTTAAAATAAAATAGATAAATTAAATATTAAAGGTGGGATAAATTTATTAAATATTGTTTTTAAAAGTCATTTTAAAATATTTAATTAATTGTAGTAAGGTATAATAATTGATTTAAGATTAATATTTTTAAATAATATTTTTAAAGTTATAATGAGTCATATTTTATTTTTTAAATTTAATTGTGTAAGACTGTAACAATATGCAAATTAAGTGTCAAATGAAAAGTAAAAATTTACCAATAGGATGAGGTATTTTGTAGAGTATAAATACTGTTGCATGTTTGATTCAGGGGTGATCAATGTGATAGTAATTTTAAAAAAATTTTATTGTAGTCAATTTTAGTGCTCTCGTATAATTTATTTGCAAACTAATAGGATATTAATTTTTTAAGTATTTGCAAAGTGAGCATAGTATAAATATATTTTTATAACTTTATTAAAATTATGCATTGCTAATTTAAAGTTCCCTTTACCAGGATTATTCATCAAAACTTAATATAACTTTACAATAAAAATATGGAAATGCCAATAAGTGATACACATTTAATTAGGAATATTTTAAAAATGAGAATTGTTAATGCAATATCAATGGTCTTAACCAAGAGAACAATTCCAGCAAGCACAGTATTATTTTGGAGATTATGCAGAAAGCTTAATAGAAAAGCTACTTGCAAGTTAAAAAGTAACAATGCATTTATTTATAACAACGAGATAGTTGTGTTCAATACCGACAAGTAGTATGATAAATTTATAATATTTTGTGGAAAAATAATGCTATAGAGATAAATGATTTATCCTTTTTGAAGGAAAACATTGTAAATATTTTAAAGAAAAACTGTCATAAATGATATCTAAAGGAAAGTATTTTTTAGAAAAGTGTATATAATAAAACCTATATTATATAAGGTTATACGCGTTCATAAAATTATTTTTAAAAAATGATAATTTAAACAGTAATGGAAACAGTTATAATTGGATAATAAATTATCCTGAAGAATAAACTTATAAAGAAATGGATTATAAATGAATAATTACTGAATTTATGGAGACAGAAATATTTTAAAATTGCACAAAAAAGTTTTATCTGGATTGCCCGTAGTCAAATTACCAGGACATGATGCATCACCAAGCTTATAAAGGATCCTCTAGAATGGAAGCTTTAAGATATTAGTTTTCAACATTATGATTTTATTATTATTTTAATAATCATTGTTCTGGACAATAGAAATCATAAACTATTATTCTATAAACTTTTCCAGAACAGAACAATGATTATTTTTATTAATTTTCCAAGATTTAGACGTCGTACTTTATTATTTTTATTATTCATTTTTAAGCTTCGTTTATCGCACCAGAAGGAGTTACAATGCATGTGCAAGCTCTGGACGGTTGTTCATTGTCAAGCAAGAGAAACTTAGCAATGGTTGGGGGTTTTAAAATTGCTCTTAGAACATTTTTAAAATAAAAAAAACTCTCGAGAAAATAAAAAACATTTGAACTTTATAAAGAATATTCGTCAGCTGAAGATATACATAATTATTGTCTTGATTTATTTTATTAACTTTTTAAAGTGTAATATTATTTTAATTAGAAGAGTAGGAACATGAATATTAATTTAGTACTAATGATATTATAATCTTACAGTAAAATAGTTTGATATTTTAAATAAGTTAACATTTTTAAAGTGTGGAAGTATGGATGTATATCATATATGCAATGTTTATTTTAATTGATGGACATGAAGACATCATAAGTGATTACAAGTTGATATCACTTAGGGAATAGTTGTGAATATTGATATATTTTATGATGTATTTTTTTTTTTTTTGCAGATTGCCAATGAATTATATTGTATTGAAGTATAAATGTTAAGTTGTATGTGAATGCACTTGTACAACACATTTAAATTATAAGATTAGGACTTGTTTATTTCTGGAAATATGCATACTTTAATTTCATATTAGTAATATAACGCAACACGATGATGAATAGTTATATGATTGTTTAAAAAAACTTTAATATTATTAGATATTTAAAGTATAAGTAATGATTATTTTTGTATGTTGTTTAAGAATATGGTATAGGAAAGTAAAGCAGACTTTTCTTGTAGATTAGTGAGATCGTTTTAATTACGTTTGAATTTTGTTTATTATTTTGAATATATTAGTTTTCATTTGTCAGTGTAAGATTTGATAAATCTATTAGGAAATGATGATAAGATAGTGACTTGGGAGTAATCTGGAGAACATGAAACCAAAGAGATGATATCAATGTAGGATGTATTAGGGAAATAGAAATAGCATTTTTGTAATCTTGTTAAGTATACAGTACAGTTAACAATGCCCTGTAGCTGATATATTTATTTGTGGGCAGTGTCTATTTTATTTGAATACTGATGTTTTATAAAGCTGAAATAATAGCTTAACATCATTGTTGGTAGTGGAGGACATTAGACAAATGGGTCATGCCTCTATTATTTTTTATAGATACAGTGTGTCATGGTATTTTATCCAATATGTACTATGAGTTAGACTCTAGTTTTTTCTTCCCTATGCCTACACATCTATTCGCTATCTCGATTTCCAAAAATAACTACATCGTACAGTATTGTATATTTTGTAAAGAAATAATAAATAATTTAGAATTTAAGAAATGTTATTGAATGAATAATATAAGTTCATTTATTTATAAGAAGGAGTAGAATTTGTGCAAGTTGGAATTAAAAATCCAATGGACCTAAAATGATAAAGAATCATAGAATATTTTCTGTATATCAGGAATAAAATAAATAAAGCAAAGTTGCTCTTTGAAATGTTAAATAATTTCAAATATTTATTTCATTTTTTATGAGTATTGCATATTTTTAAGATATAATGTTATAAAGCAAAACAATGTAAAATAAGCATAGGTACAATTTTTGTATTTATTTAAATAATAAGGAATACATCAGTAGTTACAGCTATTCAGTATTAAAGTAATGTTAAGTAGGATATATTGTGTTTAATAATCATAGTATAGTTAACAACGATGTCCACATATTGTACTAATAAATTAACAGTAGATATTTTATGTAGTATTCACAACATTGCAAAACGAAAATTGTTTAGTTAAAAAAATCCATACTCGATATTGTTATATTTTGTGTTTTCCGTTCTTTGTTTCAATGGATGTTTTAAAAGGAAACATATTGAAATAATAACTTAAAGATATTATATGTTAGAATATGTATAAAGAAACATAATTGTATCATAAAAAAATTGATAACAAAGAGATAGATAAAAATTGTATTGTTATTATTGTTATTTTTAAGTCAGAGTGAAGACTTAAATAGATTCTCTATTGTTTTAATAATTACAATTAATAAGAGATGTATAATGGTACAAATTTAGAATACCAAGTGTAAATAGTGTAAATAAATTGTTATATTATTTTATTGTTATAATAAAAACTTTGTTAAATTTGTTTTTTTTTCAAAAATTTGTGTATTCAGACTATTTTCTTTTCCATCAAAATGCATAGTACATACAGAATAATTGAATCAAATATAACATTTTTGCACAGAAATAAATAAAATATTAATTTTAAGAATTCTAATATTTTCTTGGAATTTATTTATTTAAGAAATCACATTTTACATTATCTTATAGTCATAAGTTGATTATTATAATAGTACATCGAATTATATGCTATCTGTTGCCACACATATATTTTTCAGATTATAAAATGCTACCACATATTTATTATGTTATTATATGAAGATAAAAGATTATATTATAGTATTTTCTTATTATTATTATGGTAATAAAATTATAGTGAAGAAAAGATACATAAAAATTAGTTCATCCAATGAAAAATATTATTATTTGTTGTTATTATTATTATTAGTTAGGTGTAGTAGAGTATGACATAAAAATCCCTTATCATGTTTTACTACAGTGATTTTAATTAACTTAGAATAATTTTATGAACCTGAGATTTTATTGAGCTAAATTATTGTAGATAAAAAGATTAAGATTTAATTATTAGTTTAATCTTAATGATTAGGTTTTATTAAAGTCATAAGAATGCTATAAGTTTATTTATTTAAGATAATAATAGGGGGGATAGTGTTCTTATGCCATTGAGGTAGTTAGTATCCTGTGGGATATTAGCTCAATGTAATCTTTCTTGTCATATGTATTTCACTTCCAAGTCTCATAATATAATAAATATTTATTTATTTATTTTTATAAACTGAACCTTTTCATTATTTAGCTAGTAAAATGTTTTAATATTAATGCAGGATATTTTATTTACCAATTATTTGCATTTAACCGAACGTAATCATTAACTGAGCTAACCCATTTTATTTAATATTATATTGCGCAGAAGTGAATATACAATCAATAGGTCAGAATATATATATATATTTTAATTAGGAGGGCCATATAAAGGCTAAAAAAAACAAGACAAAAGTTTTATTATTATTATTATTATTTAATATATAAGGTATTCGAACTCATACTTTTGCATGACCCTGAACTCTCCATGTAATCTCATATTGCTAATCCACCTGATCACACACATGTTGAAAAGATAAATAATCAAAGTTAATGGCTAATATAATAGTTACATTCAATCATCATGTCACCAGCTTTTTTTCCTATATGTCATAGCATCAGCCAGGAAGTGAACCTGCTAACCCAGGACAATTGCTTGTAAAGCAGCTGTTGCTGACCTCTCAACCACCAATACCAGCTTTAGCATAAATTACCTACAAGTCCCAAAAAACTGCAATATTATAGCAATTTTGGGTAACTGATATAGTTATTATTCAATATTGTACCATTCGGATTAAATAAATCACAAATGGCAATACTATTTTATTTCCTTTTATAAAAAAATATATAAATAATTTCCCAGTGTTCTATATAAAAATATGATAGTAATAATAATTTTTATTTAACAAATATTGTTTTTTTTAAATATATATTAATTAATGATTGATATATGCATATGTGAACCTATTCTAAAGTTCCAGACATGTAATACTTTAGTTAAATCATTATTCTTATTTATAAGATAGACATATAAAATATTTAATAAATGGCTATAATTATAAATATTAATTTTTTCTATGCATTAAATATGTTTAATTTGAAGCAAAACAGAAGTATTTATTTTATTTTTACCATGAGTGAATTTTTTTAAAAGTCCACAGGCCACATGTTCGAACCTATGATGGCTAAAATGGTTTGCACTAAGTGCAATGACACCAAGCGCAAGATAAAGGACATGTGCTTTATAGCAGAAAACCCCAATTCCATCAGTAGGAGAGATGCTTGCTTCTCCATTTTAAAAAAATGGGAGATCTAGGTGATTTGCATATATATGCATACATCTCTATTAGACAAGCTAACTACAAACATTATTGTTATAAGCTATGAATATGGAAACACAAACTTCCCAAAAGCATTAAGCAATTACAAACTTTTAACATAGCTTCATGAATGTGTGTTTCAAGTGCAATATATAGATTAATAAAAATAAAGAAATAGTGTATAACTATTATTATTTTTTCATTATTTTTTTGATATTTTGATTGTGATATTCATATTGTATGTTATTTATAATAAAGTTGGTATTGTTATTAACTGCCATGATGTCCATGAGTTCAAAATTTTATTTATGTCTCTACTTTATTTTGAGGTTAATGCAAAATCTGTCAGGGATGGATGTTACATTGGGTTTGTTGCATCTATTCATTGTGTTACTTTTAAGATTTTAATATAAAACTTTAAACATACTTGTCATATATTTGTGCATTTATTGCAGGCCATAAGGTTATTATAACCAGTTAGAGAAGTTGCATCCAAAAAAAATATAAATGAACTATCTAGCATGCATGGTGCTCATTATTATTAACTTACAACTTTTCGCAAGTTAGAATATGCTTTCAATGCCATAAAGAATTATTACTTTTATTTCAACCATTACAATATATACTGAGACCATTTTGGATCTCATGGCATACAATAACACAATAGTGGGTGTGCATGTATATATATAAAGTTGTAAGGAAAAGTAGAATTAAATACAGACAAAAATTTTGTAGATATTTTTATATTACACTGGAATAACTGTTAAGAATTAAATAATTTTAAATTTGAAAATTTTTATTATAAATTAAACATTTAAAAAGGTCTAATAAATATTTTATTAATTCTCATTTTGAAATTAAAACAAGTATGGTTTTAGGTTATAATAGATATACTGATAATTATAAAATTCCACATCTTTTAATTTACACTTGTATAACATATATTGATAAAATTCCATAAAGTTGTTTTTCAAAAGATTAAGTATAGAGAAATTATCAGAATGGACTGCATCCATAAAGACATTGATTTTTAAATTATAAATTCTAATCAGGAAGATTTGGACAAAATCATGTTATATATTTTTTTAATTTTACTTTATACATTTGTAAAATTCTACTTTTATTATTTTAACACTTGGAAGTTTCTGTATGTTTGCAATCAGGAGAGTCCATTCTATAAGAAGCAACACAGTGTGGGGGTGAAGGTTTATTAAGTTCGAAAAAGTTTTTTTTGTTTTGTTTTAAATAAAATTTAGGTTGATTTCTTCCATAATGACTTCACTTTCAATCATCATGAACATCATATAATATGGTTTGGAGGTAATAATTTTTGATGCTTTTCTATATTAATGTGCAACCACTAGGACAGGACAGAATTTGTTATTTGTTTATGTTTAACTAACAATTGTTACATTTAGTTATTTGGTGCGAATGACTAATGCTCTTGGGTGAATGGCTCTTCTTATCAACAGTCAGGGGTTCCAAAGAAGATCTCTCTAGCAGAAATTGAATCATGGAGTTATTGGACATATTGTAATAAAATCTTGTAATTAGATAGTTAGCTTCATGATCATTGTGATGATGAAGTAATTTTTTAAGTATTTTAGTAAATCTCATTGATTTTATAAATAGAGAGTATCTTAATGCATATCTACATGGGTTAGTAATGAATAATATAAGAATTGAAATAGTAGAGATGAATATGGGATACATATAAGCACATCTTTTGCTATGTGAATAATTTGTTAATGTGTTTTAAGTCAAACTGGTCTGATTTGTCAGACTCATTCATACACTCACTCATTAATTTAATCAATTGAATATATATATATGCGCACACATATGGGTTATTATAACACATAACACTGCAATAGGGTTGGATATATCTTAGGTCATGAAAACTGTGTTGCTACATAAAGTAAATTCACCCCTGAAAAGACTGAAAGGCAATATTCTTCCTGAGTTTGAATACTGAGGCATAATGGAATCCAAAAGAGGGGTGAGGTATGGATGATAATATGTTATGTTATTTCCATCATCTATCACCAAATGTTGGATGTATAGAAAATTTTAAATTTTATTTAAAGTTTTTAAATACCAACAATATGTTAGTAATAGCATGTAAATAGGCAGGTTAGTAATTACACATCATTTTGAGTAGTATTATTCTCCACCCTTTTTCAAATGTTACTAGCCTGATCAGTGATAATATTAGCATAGGAATTGAACTTACACCTTTAGATTCTTGACCATTGAATTTTACAGCAGTTCTCTAATCAACTGATCTGTGAGAGCATTGCCTTAAAATTTGATATTCAAGAATTTAAAGTTGTACATTTGGCTTTTATATTAATATCATCATTGATCAGGCCAGCAATACCTGAAGAAGAGTGGAAAATAATACTACTTGAAACATTGTGTAATTACTAACCTGTGTTGTCCTTGTGTGTCATTACTAACAGGCATTTGTATTTGAAAAATTTAAATAAAGTTTAAAATTTTCTATACATTTAACATTTACTGATAGATGGTGGAAATAGTCCAATATATTATCACATCTAATGTACATCAACACCAACCTCAGGCAAATATGAAAATATATTTAAATGTTTCATTTAAAAAAACTGAATATCTGGATTATTGTAAAATGGTTTCAAAAAGAGACAACGATAGTATGAAAAAAATCTAATTTGTAAAAAAAACTATAACATCATATAGCAAGAAACATGCACTTTTTACAATTACTACATCTTTTGAAATGCCAAGTATTAAAAAAAAATGAGCGTGCAATTAAATATACAAAAAATTAAAAAAATTCCAATAATAAATGAAATTATTATCAATATCTTAAGAGAAACAAATGAAGAGGTTGAGAAAAAATTGACAAAACAATATACTAAATGATAAAGAGATATTAAATAATTTCAAGAATGTAATAATTATATTAATATTTTAAAAAAATTAATGAAAAATATTTTTAAAAAAACATATTTATCGGTCTAAAAAATTTGTGCATAGATGCAAATAATTATTAGTCTCTTATCTATCTTTAAATTTAAATATATATATATATTCTAATCTTTTGTCTAGTTAATTTTTCAAGTTATTTCTTTAATATACATATAAATGGATGCTTATAAAGGAAGTCATGGCAGACTGATTACGACAGTCTCTTTGTTTATATTATATCAATTATGATCAGTCCCAAAATCTTCAAATCTTCTGAATGTCAATCTTACCACTGGGTTTATCTGATCAGGAAAAAGGAACTGCTTACATCCATTGATAGAAAACACATCATCACTATATAATATAATTCTTAACTAAGTTTGAGAATTTTGTCGTGTAATACTTAGTATGATATTCATTGTGTGTGTGTATATATAATTTTAAAGCAATAATTTTTCATATGTGTAATAAACAAATTCTTAAACAAGTATAAATGTATAAGTTCGCGAAAACTATAAATTTACGAAATTATTAAAGTCTAACTGTAATTTTGAAGAACTTACTGTTTCATAACTTTCAAAATGCTATTAATAAGTTTTTACTATTTAATAATTTATTGTATATACACAAATATGCGCGTGTATGTTATAATACAGATTTTTGCGAATACAGATGTAAATGTAGTTTTTAAATTTATCCATGAGCATATTTACACGTTATTACTATTATATTGCTAATATTTCTGTTAGACTTCACCTACCTCTAGTTAAAGATTCAGGCAAAATGGCAGATCTGTAATAGTAATAGCAAAAACGCACACGCGAACAAAGTACAAAAACTACATTTACATCCCTTACCCATGAAAATCTTTATTTTAATACATTTAACTTTTATAAGATATTTTTCAAGCAAATAATAGCATATAATATTCAACTGAAATATACATCAAGTAACCACACACATAAATAAATGTGAAATGTATATCAAAGTTATAACAACGTAATATAAAGTTACATATTACATTTTTCCAAACTTCCAATTCACCGATCACTAGGGAGAAAACGTTTAACACCATGTAATTTTTAAATGTTTCCATGAACGTTAATGATTGTTATAAACATAATACTTATGAATATTTGTATTTATTTATACCTTTAAATTAAATAATGAAATTTTGTCCTTGTATAAAACAGATACGATTAATTGTTTATTGAAGGATGAAAATTTGTACTTAATATAGATGATGAAAAAGCGGAGGGGAGATTCTGGATCTATGGTTCTGTATTTTATTTTGGTTTGTTAGGAGTCAGTTATACCAGAAGCTTGGGTTGTATAAATTATAATATAAACCATTTACTTTTTTAATTAATTATATTTCAAAATAATTACAAAAATGTCAAGATTTGTTTTTATTTTTTCCAGATTGATCGTTTAGAACTGATGAATACGATTTGAAAGAAGATAAAATTATAAAAACAGTGGGTTAGTAGATTGAGTTTCTTTATATAAAAAGTGAAATAAATTAAATATTAACATTTTAAAAGAACTGTTTAAATTACCTTTAATTCTTTTAGAAATAAATTAGAGTAATTTAATGATTATTGATGACAAACATTTTTAGACATTTCCTTTTATTAGCAAATTAGTTAACTACGTTGTTTATAAAAGCAAAAAGCATTATTTTGTTTGACGTTAAAATAAATTAAATAATACTTCTTTATTTGATTACCTTTGCTAAGACTAAATAAATTTCTAATGTTTATATCAGCCTTAAATACATAATAGAACTTCTGATCAAATACATTTTCATTTGAAAATTTCAATAATTAAAGTGAAGAAATGGGGGGGGGGGGTATTAATCTGGCTTGGGAGGGGGGGAAGAGTTTACAACATTTTATTTCAATGGAAGTTTCTATTATAGTTTTTTTCACTGTAATATACATGAAATGCGTTTTATTTTATCAAGTTTGCCTTTATGTCTTATTGGCATCTCACTTTGACTTCAGAAAATTGCAAGATAACTTTAAAAAACGATTAATGGGTACTTAAATAGCTAAAAAATTCAGATTTTCATAATTGATTTTATTAGACGTTAATTGCATTTTACTATCAGCAATCTGTAAATTACTTTTTCCATAAATCCAATAATATAGCAATGAATAATAAATTTTTTTCAACATCTCATGATGATATCTGCTAATGCTTAATAAATAGTTCATAACATTACTATCAAACATTTTCTATATTTCCTAATACTAATAAGAAAAAGATTTTTAGAAAAATAAAGCTGGACATGATCTGCAATACAGATAATTTCATTATTAAGAACTCTCATAAAAAAGTAATCAGAAATGAACTTCTGTTTCCAGAAAATAAAGACATTTCTAAATGTTAATTTGAGACTGAGTTTTCATACTTATAGGATTGTATATATGCTAAAGAAGTTTTACTTTCTTCTTTTAGAAATAAAAAACCCATTACATATTCTCCTATGCTCTTTCCCCTATGGAGGTTAAGTTTGCCAATTTTTGTCTAAAGCTACATTCTATTATTAGTACAGCTGCACCTTTGGTTAGTTTAATGTTAAGAGCATTTTTTAAAGCTTTTTTAAAATGATTATTCATAGCAACAACTTAGAAGCTAAAACTTGAAAGAATATTGAAAGCATTCATTAAGATGAAGAATGTTTAAATAGATATTTATCTTCATTCTTTGTTTTATTTTGAAATGTGTTCTTGAACTTTAAGCAAATAAACCACCATAAAATGGTAGAAAGTGATTTAGATCTAAATTAACACAAAAATGATTGTGGGGTTAGTATATTCTGTAGCCATGCTCATATAATTATTATAATTTATTGTTTGAAAGATCATGTGGCATTTATGCATAAGACAATGGATTAATGAGCTTCAATCTAATATTTATTTATTTTTAATTAACTTTTCAAATCAAAATAAAAATTGAAAAAGTGTTCATGTAGCTAAGAATTGTAAGTTTAGGATATTGGACATCTACAACATAGACAACTCTAACCATCGAATATTGGTCACTAAATGAGTGCATCCAACTATTGTTAGTTGGTGAATAATAGATTTCTGAATTAGTTAGATGAATGTCAAAACACTGATCATGAAATAAAAATAGACATATGATACTCTTATAGGTACCCAGTAGAGAGAACTACATAGAAACAAGGAAATTTCGCATTCTTTCTCTTAATAATTTCATTTTTTTGCAACACTTTCATTTTTATAATGTGTATAAGTTTTCTTAAGTAATTTTCATAAAAATAGACAAACTAAAAGATTTATTTATTTTAGGTAGTCAGGGAATAAAGCATAATTGTTGCTTCTCAAATGCTATCCTCTAACAACATTTTCTCATGCTTGCATATCTTTGTCACATTTATATATGCTAGTGGAAACAATATTTTAATCCAATCCATGATATGACTATAGTTCAAAGATACTGTATTAGTAGTAACCTATAGTATTTTTGTCTCAAGGAACCAATTCTTGAAATAAATCATCATAATAATGCAGTGTAAAGTTATTCTGAGTATTACAGTATATAAATATGCTGATCAGGAAATAATAGTAATTCCAGGATATGATAGCCTAAACAACATTTTGACCCATACCCTGACTGTTTGTGCAATAGTCATTTTGCTATTATTATCAAGTATTGTTAAAAATATACTTATAAAAACTATCATGTGTTAAGAATATTTTAAACTTTGCTTTATATTGTATATATATATATTTATGGTTCTAAAACAATTATTGTGTCAATTATAGCATGTGTAAAGAATAGTTTATTGTACAATAATACAGATATATAAATCACTATATTATTAATTATCTATATAAATAAAATGTAAATGTTCATTTGTTCTAAATCTTAAATCTCCTAAAGTCCTTCACCAATTGCGTTGAAATTTTGACACAACGTTGCATTTGAATAAGCGCATGTTTTTATATACATACTGTTTATATACAGACTATTATATACCTGTGACAGGTAAAAACAGGCTTTTTTAAAAAAACAGTGCTATCTGTTGGGTGTAAAAGCAATACTAAATATTTTATGCAGCACTATCTGTTGGATGTAAAAGTAACACACGCTATACTAATTATTTTATGATTTCATTTCAATGTTTCCGATTGCATTGTTAAATTGAATTTTCATAGATTTCGTTTTATTTTCATTTTGATTTAATTATTTCTTGTGAGAGATTGCAATTCCCAATTTGATTGGCATTTGCAATCACCATCAACAAAGCTCAGGGCCAATTTTTAGAATTGTGTGGTTTAGATCTAAACATGGATTGCTTCTCACATGGATAATTATATGTAGCATATTCTAGAGTAGGCAAACCAGACAATCTCTCTATCTGCACAGACAATGGAACAACAAAAAATATTGCATATTCACAAGCATTGTGAAATTAAACATATGAGAAATGTGCACTTTCTTTTTTCTTTTCCATTTAACCAGACTGAGCTACAGCAATATGTGGCAAGGTATGGCTAGTTTATAATATATACATTAAGAGCATTGTAATTTCAAAATGAGAAAAATTAAGAATAAATATATAATTAATTCTTTATTACAAGGTTATGTGGGTTATTTTATTACTAAAATAATAATAATACAGACACGGGAAAACCAAAGTCAAAAATGACAAATTTAAATATAAAAATTAAACCTGTATACAGCATTTCAAAACCAGCTATTATAACACAATACCTCTGCTAACTGGATATAAAACCACTAAACATCACATGATCACCATTCTTTATGCTTACACAAGCTGTTTACGGATTTTATGCACATACCTTCTTGCATCCATTGATTACTCTGACTTGCACTGAGTGGTGCGATTGGAGATTTTAGCCTCTGTGCTAACTGGATATAAAGATATAAACAAATTTTTTTGGCTGTGCCTTTTTTTTTATAATTAATAAAAAATTATGATACTTGAATATGCAAGATGGTAGGAGACCAGAAAAGTCACTGTAATTAAACAAAGCAATCTAAAATGAAAAGCTTGAGATGTTAGCATTTAGTGAAAAGACATCTAAAAGAAGAAGAAGACCCTATACTGGAAGACTTGGTATGGCAGGGTATAAATAAAAAAAGAAAAAAGAAAAAGGGGTGGGTGGTGGTATAGGAGTTATGTCAAAAAAATATTAAAATACTATTAAATGTCAAAAATATTTGTGGTATGAGATAAGGTTAGGAAGACAAAAATGGATGGTGGCTACAGTGTATATAGCTAATGGAGATAGTCAAACTAAAATGGAGTGGAATGGTAGCATAAATGAGTGCCTAATTAAGGATATACAGAGTTTCAAAGAAAAGGGAAAGAGAATAATGGTTATAGGGGATATGAATGGGCATATTGAAGAAATTGATTATGTAAGTGATAAGAATGGACAGCTTTTGAAGACTTTTTGTCAGAGAGTGAATTTGAGCATTGGAAATTTATCAAATCTTTATAAGGGACAATACACATGGTCTAGAAATAATATATTTCACACAATAGATTATATATTAGTAGAGAAAGAGGAAATGAATAAAGTATGGAAAATTAAAGTGTTTGATAATGAAGAGAGAGTATGTAATGGTGATCATAACTTTTTCATAATAGAAATTGTTAGTAATGTGATGGAAAATAGAAATAAAAGTAGAAACGATAGTGAAAGATATGGATGGAGAATGAATAATATGATTAAGTTAGAAGTGTATAAAATAAAAGTTGAAGAAACCATAGAAGAGTTGGTTAGGGATGAGTATAAGGACTGGTGCCATGCAATAGAGAAAGCGGCAAATAGGGTTTTAGATGAGAATAAGAACAAAAGTAATAAAAAAAGTGAGAGTTAGTAAAAGTATAAAAAAAAGAAAAAAGAATGCAGAGAATATAAGTATGATATTAAGAACAAAGAAAGTGAAAAAAATGTTAATGTTAAATGGGGAAAATACTTAGAACAAAATAAGTTGGCTAAAATAGATACATATAGAAAGAGAATGAAATTGAATTGTAAATTGTTGGAGGATATTAATAAAAGTGGAAGAGATGGGAGTAAAAAATTTTGGAAATACATTAAAAGAAGGAATGTAGGGAGGAGAGAGATAGTATTAATAGCTGATGAGAAAGTAGAGAGTAGCTCTAGAGAAGATGTGAAATGTTGGACTATTTCCATCATTTATGAGTGAATGTTGAATGTAAAGAAAAATTTTAAACTTTATTTAAACTTTCCAAATACAAACAACTTGTTAGTAATAACACACAAGTAGACAATACAGGTTAGTAATTACACAACATTTCGAGTAGTAGTATTCTCCACTCTTTTTCAGGTGTTGCTGGCCTATATGCACAGTGACAATATTCACTTAGAAGTTGAACTCACACCTTTAGATTCTTTGAATATCGAATTTTTAAGGCAAACGCTCTACCAACTGAGCTATTAGAGTGTTTGCTTTAAAAATTCAATATTCAAGAATCTAAAGGTGCGAGTTCAACTTCTAAGTGAATATTGTCACTGTGCATATAGGCCAGCAACACCTGAAGAAGAATGGAGAATACTATTACTCGAAATGTTGTGTAATTACTAACCTGTATTGTCTACTTGTGTGTTATTACTAACAAGTTGTTTGTACGCCTTTACCTGCTTAGCAATTGTCTACTTAGCGATATTTCACAATAGCGATCATCATCAATTTGTACCCACTACTTCGATGTACAATCGATTATTCGCTATAACAATCAGGAAAAATAAAAAATTTTGGGCAGCCATCTTGAATTTTGCATCACTGATGATGTCAGAGATAGCTATATTAAATTCATTTTACCCAAAAGCAAAAGTATATTATTGTAATATGTATACAGGTAATGACTTTGCTGTAATTGTATACACATACAATATTTTATTCATAAAATACTTAAAATATCTATAATTACTGAATCTATAATACTGTATACATCATATATAATAAATAACACAGCAAATGTTCATCCACTTTTTCTTTTAAAATACGTATATATGTTCTACAATAATATCAACAAATTAAAAATCCTTCTCATTTTTCTTTTCAAAAACTTTATTTTCTTATCTCAATACTGAACATATACAGTATATATATTTATATAATACAAAACTTCAACGTTTCAATGTTGATTTGTAATTAAATAATGTAAAAGAAAGAGTAATAAAATATAGCAGTGGGAGAGAGATATTCTTGAAAATGACTGTATGAAGATAAACAGTTGAAACATTGGAGTTTTGTATTATATAAATACTGTATATACAGTGTATATGTATGTTCAGTATTGAGATAAGAAAATAGAGTTTTTGAAAAGAAAAAGGAGAAGGATTTTTAATTTGTTGATAATACTGTATACAAATACTTCAATATATAAATACAGTACAGGAAAAATAAAATACAATCATCACAAACTTTCAGGAAAACACTACATATGAATATTAAACTGTGTGTGTGTGTTTCTTAAGTACGATATATTATTTTTAGAACACCTGGATAATTATGTAAAAATAGTTATTGATTTTGTAACTTCATTAATAAACATGTTGTTTACACTCAAGATGTTTCAAATCAAAAGAAAAACAACATTTTAAAATGCAAATGTCGAATTAGAAGAAAAACAGATTGCATTTAATTAATAATCTTTCTACTCGAATGGGGGGGGGAATTATTACATTACTAAAAATATACAGTAAAAAAAAATAAACCTAAGAGTATGTTTTAGAAAATTAAAAGTTAAATTTTTTATTTTTAAAATAAGTGGATTTTTTTTTTTTCTAAAGTTGACTGCTTTACGATAAGCATTAAGCATTTTGTTACTGTTTTGGTACAGTAATAAGTCTTTATGTTCAATTAAATAATTAATAATTAAACATTGTTTTTTAATTTGAATAATTTCACATAAGTAATAAACATAAATGTATAGTAGTAATATATACTGTAATACAAATTTTTAAAAAAAAGCACTTCAGTATGGATTTTTTTTATGATGAAAAACTTCTGCGGAAGAATATAAAAACTTTTAAATTCAAATTTAGTTTCAATTTCTCTTTCTTTTTGCTGTTCTGTACTTTTTAAAGTGAAAATATTCATTTTTTTTCTTAGTGATATAAAACTTTTCTTTTTAGATACCGTATTTAATCATCATTGTCATGAAAAAATCAAGAAAATCTTTGAACTTGGAAATCAATGTGGATATTTTATGTCGACTGGAACCGACCAATTTTTTTCCCATAGACCCCCATTATAATTATGTATTTTGTATACAATATTTTTGCTTAGCGATGAGTTTTGGAGAACCAATTGGCATCACTAAGTGGGATAAAGGTGTATTTGGAAAGTTTAATTAAAGTTTAAAATTTTCTTTACATTCAACATTCATTCATAAATGATAGAAATAGTCCAACATTTCACATCTTATACTATACCATCATTACAAACCTTCAGACAAATAGCTCTAGAGAAGAATTAGAAATAATATTAAATAAATATGTAATGGATATAGAAATGATGTTAGATGTAAAGGACAGAGTGATAGCAAACATGAAAGCATAAAGTAATGGGAATATTAGGTTTACAGAAAATGCACTGAATGAGGCAGGAAAGAAATTGAAAAGTGGAAAGGCAAGAGGTTTAGATGTATGGGTATCAAAGATGGTAATGAATTTAGGGTATAGTACAAAAATAAAATTATTATTGTGTTTTAATAAGATGGCACAGAAGATAGATTTTCCAGGTAGTTGAAGTAATACAAGAGTAAGGCTTCTATTTAAAAGAAAGAGTAATCATAGAAAGTTAAACAATTATAGACCAATAGCAATAACATCAGTATTATATAAAGTTTTCTCATATATGGTGGCTGGAAGGTTTGCAAAAATGGATGAAAGAAAATAATACAGTGGGAGAAATGCAAGATTTTCAATCGGATAGGCATATAGGAGATAGTTTATTTGTAGTTACACTACTTATGGATATGAGTAGGTATACAGGTAGCCAGTTATATATGGTTTTAGAGAAGGCATATGATAGAATAAATAGAAATATATTATGGTTAACTTTAGTAAGTTTGGGAATGTATGGAGCTTTAGTGGATATTATTAAAAAATTATATGAAAATAATTATTATACATATCAATTAGGAAATATAGAATCAGTTAAAGTTAAAAATGGGGTGGGACTAAGGCAAGGATGCACTATGTCACCTGTTTTGTTTATGTTGTATTTGAGAGAAATGGAGAGAGCAATAGAAAGGAATAGATGTACCATTAATAGGTGGCAAGGGAGTATATACATTATGAGGTCTTTTATTGAAAGATGATGTCTTTTTGTGCACAGAAAGAATGGAAGATATGGAAGTTATTCTGAGGACATGCACAAGGGTGGGTAAAGAGATGGGGATTAAGTTTAGAGAAGAAAAATCAAAAGTAATGATGATTAATACTGGGGAAAGAGAAGACAAAGAATTTTTGTTGGGAAATATAAAGTTAAGAGTGGTGAATAGATATAACTATTTGGGAATTGTCTTAAATAATCAGAGAAATTTCTTGGATGAATGGCAGAAAGAATTAATGAATGAAGAAAATAAAAGAAAGGGATTGATAAATAAATTAACAGTGTTTTCATATAATAAATAAGATGTAGCTAGAATTGTATGGAAGGGAGTGGCAGTAGCAGGGTTAACATATGGCAATGATGCGTTACATGTTAGTAGAGAGGTATTAGATTAATTAGAAAAAGTGCAAAGGGAAGTAGGAAGACATGCATTAGATGCAGATGTGTGGATGGCAAAGGAGGCAATTCAATCAGAAATGGAATGGTCAAGTTGTTGTATGAGGGATGCAAAAAGTAAAATGAAAATGTTTGGTAGATTGCAGTTTATGGATAATAAAAGAATAGCCAAAATAGTATTTAATTGGGTTATGAATAAAGGGCATGCAACAAAATGGGTGAGAAAGATAATGCAGTATGCAGAAGATTTGGTTTAAAAATTTATGTCAGTATACTTAATGTGGAATAATTGTGTTAGGAGAATTGTTGAGTGTTATAGTGGTAAGACATGGGATAGAAGAATAGATGCATTAATAAAGAATTGGGGAGTTGGAGAGATGGAGAACTAGTATGGAGAGTTAAAAAAGTTTAAATATATATAGAAGTAAATGGAATATTGGGTGCAAGTTAATTCATGATAATAGCAAGGAAATTAGTTTACTGTTTAAAACTAGAATGGGATCTTTAGAAACAGGGGATTATACATGTAAATGGAAAAATGTGGGTGATTTAGTCTGCAAGTTGTATAAGGAAGGCATAGAAAATATTAATCATCTGTTAATGTCATCTTTTAATTGAATGTAAAAGCCTGAAAGCAGAAAGGATACAAATAATAAAGTTGTGGCAGAATAAATATAAGAAAGGTGATTATACAGAAAGTTGGTTATTGATTTTTATGCTGGGTTTGAGAAAAGATAAGGGGGATTTATATACAAAAGCCATGGAGTGGGAAAAGATTATGTTATGGAAATGGGATGGAGCCGGATATGGGAAAACTTAGGGTGGAGAATTAAAAGGCAAGGTAAAATGGCTAACAGGTTTCTCTGGGCATAGTTACTGAGAGATTCCTGACTCCATATAAGGAGAAGTCACAGTGCATTTCATCACATCATCCCACATTTCTTGCTAATTTTTTGTTAAAATTGTTTGCAAACTCTAAAAAAATGTATTGTCATCAGGAATATATATGTATTCAAAGTTTCAGTTAGATCAGAAATTGGATAATGGGGAAAAAATGAGTTATAAGATTCTCCAGACAGACAGATAAAAAAGCTGATTAAATTAAATAAAAGTATATAATTATGACTTTAGTAGCATAATTTTAAACTTTATACGAAAAAAACTGATTCATAACTCAATCATAAGTAGATTAGAAGAAATATATTTAACAAAATTATCAATTTTTGTATTTTAGTAATAATTTGATGAAATGAACAAAACTTTTTTTTAATAATTTTATTTTGCTGTTTGTAGAAACACACCTGATAGTAGAATTTTTTAATTCTAATATTCTCCCTGGGGTTTTTTCTCAATATTAGTGTGCTGGCTGGTTAAACTAAAAAGTTCTGGCTTGGTTTCAAACTTATGCTATTATAAAACTTTTTTTAAAAAAAAAAAAAGTTGGTTATAACCCATATGCATTTGTCTGTCTGAGGTGATCACTTTTGAATAAAGTTTAATATAAAAAGAAACCTTGTATGATTTAGAGTAGAGTAGAAGTCTCTAGGACTCAATGTCCATGAATAGTGGCTCAACTTTGTCCAATTCCAGTGCCTAAACGTAACAAGAAATAGTCCTTTTTTTTTATTTTCTAAACATTGGTTATTAAATTTATAATAAATTCTTTAACCAAAGGCATTTTCACCAATCAAGGCAATATTGTTCGACTGTCAAATTAGTAGTACTCTTAATCAGTCTTGGTAATAAATTGTCAATTTTTCACATTGCCTAGCACAATTTATTCCAGAATGTTATGAACACTAATGATTAGAGTTTTATCATAAATAACTGAAAATTTTTATGTCATTATGATGCATAGTGATCAGAACAAATATAACAGTAAAACAGGGGAAAACATTTGTTTTCTTCTATAATTAATAAAATAGCCTTGTTAATTTTGCATACTGTCTCAATGATTTTCAAAATAAGAAAGATTCTAATAGCCATTTCAATTAAATAAGAAGATAAATAACAGATATAATAAAGAGTCACTGGTTTTGGCTCAAAACTTTATATATTTATATTATTATGTAGTATGTATGTGTGCATATATCCATATTCGCATGTAAATATTAGTGGCAATGCTATTATGAAGCAAATGAAAACAATGCATATGGAAACCTGGTCTTAGGGTCCTTTTGTTTTACATATTTAAAATATTGTTAAAGTATATATTATAAATATTAAAAGAATCTTTTTTGAAATTTTGTGTGGGATCCAAAAGTTCTAAATCCTCCATAGGTAAACATACACCCTTATACAAAAAATTATCCAATATATTGACATACATAGAATATATTATTAAATATGGTAAAAGGGTTTTTTTCATAATTACATCATAAAAATCTAGATATGATTTAATAATTATTAGTTCACTTGATTTCAAATATCTAATTCTTTTGGGACAATTTTCTACTATTAAATGGAAATAATTCAGATGACATTATGTAATTGTTTTCATCCTCAAAACATCAAAATCTCTGAAGAAAATGTATAGAGATTAGATAAATTGATCCATTATTTAATAAATATTTTAATTCTTTTTATTATTATTTACAATATTTGTATGGTTTGTTGTGAATGAGATGATTCATACAGATATATAATACAATATATATAGTAGTCAATGACAACCTAAATTTTCAGTATTAAAAGTATCTTATTATTACTAATTTAGGTAAAAGCATATTACTTAGTATATAATCATTTCAGTGAGAAAGCAAATATATTTATGTACAGTATAATCTAAACATTAAAATCATAAAGCTAAACTAGTCAATAAATATTCAAAATTACCCCAAATCCAAAACTCAAACTGACTAGCCAAGAAAATAAAATCTAAAACACTACCAATGGTTTAACTGCTACAAGCAGACTTATCAAGTGTAAAGAATTACAAAATAGCAACATATTTACACTAAACATTACCCATGATTCTATTTATTTCATACTCATCTTTAATATTAAAAGAACTTTTAAATAAGTTAATTGCTTCAGAATCATAAAATTTTAATAATAAAGATTCTTTATTTCTTTTTGTTTCATTTCTCTCAAAGAGGACATTCTTGTTTTTGTAAAAAAATATATATATAGGTCAGATAGTTTGAGCTTAAATGAAAGAATAAAGGTATATAAAAATAGGGTAAGAAATAAATATCTTAGTTCTGCTTTGTATGTCCATGAAAAAGATACAGGCCACACTATTCATTTTGATGAAGCTAAGATTGTCGTTGAGAGAAATGAAATAAAAAGAAGAATTAAAGAATATTATTGAAATTTTATGATTCTGAAGCAATTATCTTATTTAAATGTTCTTTTAATATTAAGAATGGGTGGGAAGTAAATGGAATTGTGGGTAATGTTTAGTATAAACATGTTGCTATTTTATAGTTCTTTACACTTGAAAAATCTGCTTGTAGCAGTGAAACCATTGGTAGTGTTTTAGATTTTATTTTTTTGGCTAATCTGTTTGAGTTTTGGATTTGGGTAATATTGAGTATAATCTAAATAGATACTACCATATTTAAAATGGTACCAATATAGTCATGTATTACATTGCATTTTTCATTTAGTTTCAGTCCTTTAAACACTGTGTGGAGCTTCTGAAACCATACTGGAATAACTAATCAATAAATTGAAGATTTTACATATATTTAACATCGATGCATATTTAAAGACATAAATAGTGAAACTTAGATTTTTTTATATAGTGTTCTAAAAATAAATACATCAAGAGTGGAACATAAATTTGTACTTTTACAGCGTTCATTTGTATTTATATAAAATAATAGTAGTTTTTTGTTATAATTTTTTATAAAGTAATCTAAAAATGTAGTTTTCAAAACTGAATATGTATTATGCAAAGTTCATCGTTGAAAAATGAAACATGTTCCTGTAATAATTGTTTTTTTTTTAAATATTTATAAAACAATCTCAAAATAAATATATGTTTGTACTTGTATGAACATTTTCCCATAGTGAGACATTAGTTAGATTGTTGGTAGCCATCAAATATATTCTGTTGGTCCTGTGTCTAGAGTAAATAAATACTCAGGCAATCAGGAGCTGAATCTAAATGCTAAAGAAGATAACAGCTACACCTCCTGATCTGTTACAGTCTCATCTGGATCACAAATGCTGTGTCAGCAATAAAACATAAACGAATTATAATCTCTTCCTAGTTTTTCTTTTGGGCGTTTGCTGTGTATTTACTACCAGTAATCAAAATAAAAAATAAAATATTGGTAATTTATCATTTTAACCTTTTTTTTTTTTTAATTTATCTAGTTAATTATTTTATTACATTATGTATTGATTAAGTAATGCATTTTCCTTGATGAAAAATAAAAAGAATCAATAAAACACATCATTTACAATGAATTTGATCCTTTATTGATGTATTTCATAAAACTTGGCATATATTATGGACCGTTATTTTTTTATCCATTTTAAAAGACAAATAAGAAAAAATTTAAATTTGAAGGTAAATAATAATCAAATTACAAAAAAAAAAGATATATGTAATTTATAATTAATAACAAGATTTACATTGTAGATCGTTAACAATTAATTTGTACTTTACTATGATGTCCTTTCACAAGAATCCATTTTTCCTTTCAATTCATTGATGAGTAATTCCAATATGGCTTCTGTAGCTCCATATTATGGGTAAAAGCAGAAACTAAAGGAAAAATTTAATGTTGTACTCTGATTATGTCGATACTATTTAAAACTGTTATCATGAAAAGATATCCCTGGTATTTGCCGTAATATTAGCATTTTGTGAAAAAAATATATTTTCTAAACGTAGTCTTTAATAAAAAGCATTATTATCAAGAAAAATGTATAAACTTGTGTTATTTATATATGTGACCATATCAACAGGTAACAGGAATGATCATATATGAGGATCAACTGTGAATAATCAACAAATAATACCCAATCAAAAGTACTTCCTATCTTGTAGAATATGGTATTGGTTCATCAAAGGCTAAGTGCTATTTACTATAGTTTTTTCTAACTCCCTCTTTTATTTACTATAGTGCTTCTTCAATTAGTGAACAACCTGTTCACCATGCCATTAGTCATCTCCCTATGTTGAGACAATGTAGTTGTGTTTGTGAATAAACATGTTGCCATCCTTCAATGATGTATACATCAATTCTGCCTCCAATTCTCTTTGTCAATTTTTTATCAGAAGGCTTCAGCTACTAAGAGAGCAATGACAGGTACAAATTTGGTATATTGAGAAACCTTGTTTGTGATATTTACTTAAAGAAAAACATTCAATAACATGTCAAGTTGGAAATGGACTTTGAACAGAAGTTTCACCTGAAAAAGATTGTTTGTTTATTGCTTTGCTTTCTCTTAATTCCTTACCATTATACAACTATGGTCATAGGCAAAAGACACAAAATAAAAAACAATGAAAAATATCACAGTAACAAACGTTTTATGTCAATTTTAAAACTGAATACATATACAATACTAATAATAAGCAAATGTAATAGTGATTTTATATTGGAAACCAAAAAATTGTACAACTTAAATATGATATAGATATATAGCATTAGCTATGGGCTTTACTTACTAGCTTTCATTATATGATCCTGAAGGCATATTAAATAAGAAGGTAGTTTAGGTAGGCATGTATATGTAGTCCTATTTTCTCTTTTACATCTTCAGTGAGAATAAACTTGATATAAGCAACTAATATACCAATTAACACTCTTCTGAATCTGTAGATCTTACACAATTTTAATATTGTCTCATTCTTCAGAATAATTTCAATCATAAAAGTATTTTCAATTGGTTTATTCTTGAAATAATTTATTTTTTTCTTATTGCATAATTAATATAAAACCTTTCATTAGTAATTTTTCATACTTGCACTATATTATATTTTGTGTTTATGCATATTTAATGTTTGTTTTCATTTAAACATATATACACACTTCATTTAAACATCTCTATTTAAGGATCTTTTTCCACACACTGACAAACCTTTGTTATGAAAGGGGTCAAAAAATGGTTTGTCTCACATAGTTTTGTTAGGATGGTATTTTCTAATAGATAATTTATTAATGTGATAGAAATAGTTGTAATATCAATAGTAATAATAAATTAGAAGGCAATGGTAATAATAAAATTAAGTCTTTTAAATCTTTTTTTAAAATATAGCTAGATGGAAGGGATTGACTTTACATGATGTAAACTCTTCAATACCTGAGTGAAGAACAACTGGAGTAATTAAGAATTTTTCAAGATTTAAAATTGTTATAATTATTCTTAGTGAAATCCATCTTCCAGAGCAAAAAATTTAGAGAACACATATATGGCTACAAGTGGTTTTTGGGAAAGCAGATTTTCCAATAAAAACAAATAGTGTGTGGTTGTATTTACTGCAACATATAATTTTAGAATCTTCTTATTAGAATTTCATAATGAATAAAGATTAATGGTATTACAATTGTGTTTGTTTAATAAAACATTTGTTCATTTTATTAATGCATCTGTATAATTCAATGTGAGAAGTTTTTATTCCTTGCTGGATGTCATTATTATATCAATAGGATTAAAATGATTAAATTGTTCTTCTTGACACTTTTATGCTTGTGTTGGTAAAAAGAATGAAAATTATCTAAAACTTATAGGAAGTAATTGTAAAGGTACTGAAAACTCCAGCGTTCTTCTGATAATGGATTGATCATAATAACTCTTTGTTTAATCAGAAAAATTATTATTTTTTATTTCTATGCATCATGTTCAAATGAATAACATCTAATAGACTACATAATAGTTAGGAATCAGAATACAAAAACTGGATGTTTATTCTAGTACTTACTATTTGTGGTAAATTTTCATAGCTATTCAACACTGTTGCTAATTTGGACCTTTAAAAGTTGCCTTGTTATTGAGATATAGGATCCTCTTCAAAAAAAACATGTTGTTAGATATAAATAAATCTATTCTTAGGTTCCATTATCTAACAATATTTTAAAACTGAAATCAGAAATTTAACAACTCACAGTTGGTTGGTGAATGAAAACCACAAAGTAGATACAAATATTTATTGATTGTTATTACCTTAAACCTTTTTTGATGCATTAAAATGAAAATGAATATTGAAAACAATATCATAATTCTATTAATTTTTTTAATGGCAGTATTTTGTATAATGGATAATGCTATTTAAAAAAGATGAGGTGGGGGAATAGAATTTTGATCATCTTAAATAATGATGCAAAAACAGTCAACTTAATGAAGTTAAAACAGCTGTTTGTAATTTTAAAAATGTAAAAGCTACAGATCTCTATGAGATACTTGGAAAAATTTCAAAATATGATGATAGTGTAGTAACTTAAAAAATGTTTATATTATACATGAACTCATGAAATTGTGTAGCCTAATTTTAAGAATACTTCTACTGGTTTAAGAAGGATAGACATAACTGCCATAATTATCATGGAATGTCATTATTACCTGCTATAGCAAAAGTGCTTTACAAGGATGTTATTTAATAAGTTGCTTTCAATCATAGAGCTCAAGTAAAATATCAGGAACAAAATAGTTTTTATCTTGCTTTTATTAATTTTCCATAGCATTTGATTCAATTAATTGAACAAGTATGTGACAATGATTGAAATTATTTGGTTTTTGACCAAAATTTATTCACATATATAAATATATTGGACAATAAATAAAGGTGGTATTCCACCTTTATGGTTAAAAGGGGGTTGCCTTGACAACAGTTTGAGATTGTTGATTGTTATCTATATTGGAATTATCTAAGTGTTGACTGGCTTCTAATGTTCATATATATAAATGATATACTTTATGGATTCATCTATGTATCATTTTGATTATGAAAAATGTTATGGCTTGATCACACAAGCCATCAACTGGGTGATGGATATAATACTATAAAGATGTTTGTAGGGACACTGAAAATACTAGTTTATAACAATGTTAAAGTTTTACCAATATAAAATACATATATAAAATTGAAAAAATAAAAGTCAGAAAATCTTCAGAATGTTTTTTTAAAAATTTCCAAATTGGAGGAAGTTTGCATGTGTCATTACATTTTTTTGTTACAATTTGGTCTTTTTAGTATTTCAATGGCTTTTTTAATCTTACATTGATAAAGAATGTTATATCTGGATAGGATCCTCGTAATAGAGAAATCAATATTGTGACCAGAATTCATATCATGGGGTGAAAATGCTAATGATGATGTGTTATTAAAAAGCTTTGTATTAATATATATTTATACATGTACTTTCTACATGATGGAGTTTAAGAAAGTGCTTATTGCTACAGATAGAAAACCCCAGACATTCAAATTGGAAACTGGTGTTAAACAAGGGTATGTTCCAACTCCAACTTTGTTTTCAATTTTTATAGCAGTAGTATAGAGGCTTCATGAATGAAAGGTTAAGATACAATAAAGATTTGATATTGAGATTCTTAATTTGAATAGATTAAAAGCAAAAACAAAAACATCATCTTCTTGGTTACTGGATTTCAGTGTTCTGATTTTGTCAATTTAAAAGACAATCTACAAAATGTACTTAATGTTTTGAATGCATTGGTTTGGTAATTAATATTTTTTAAAAATTCAAGTCCTTTAGCAACACAATAATAGAAGATAAATTTCAACAAGTACTTGGTTAGTTAGCAGTTTGAAAATGTTAAGCAATTTAAACATCATGGTAGCCATTTTAAGTAGAAATGTTAAATGCAATACAGACCAATGAGCTGCTGCTGATCCTTTTAACAAGTTAAAAAATAGAATATTTCATCACAGTGATTTAACTACTGCAACAAAATTAATTGTAAATGGGGCCTTAATTTACTTCATTTATTGGATGGAAGTGAAACATGGACCTTATACTGACATGCGATAAAAGCATTAGAAAAATTTAAGTTTGATGCTCCATAAACTTTTAAAAATACCATGGAAGATCATAAGATCAAACAATATTTTTTTTAGCTTTCAGAATGGAATCATTATATACTGTACTATTGTGAAATCACATCTTCATTGGACTTTAGAATTAATTTGACAAGACTTTCTAAAAAAGTATTTTGTAGTGAACTTGAGCATAATTCCATGAGATCTCTTTATATTTCAAAGATTATCTCAAAGACATTCTAAAAAAGTGCAATATTGTCTGCTTTCATTGGACTGATATAGCCGTGGATGTGAAGTTTGCTACAGAAGAAGTTAAAAGAAACATAGCCAAATATTAAATAAAAAAATTATTAGCATGTTGACATGGATGTATTTGTGTTTCATGGATTAGTCTGTAGTCTTCATAAAACTCATCTATTTATTTTTTATTTTTTATATATTTATTTGCTTTTTTTAATTCTTGCTGGGATAGCAATACTCATTTGCAGTGATCTTTTGATGATGATGATGATGTGTGTGTGTATGTTATATGTAATGCATTTGCAATCGTAGTAAAACTTTATTCTAATGTTTAATGTTGAATATCTTTTTTTAATTAATTAATAAAATAGTAATGTTTTCATTAAATATTCAACCAATCAAATTTATTTTACACGAAGTATCAAATATTAATTCATTTGATATAAAATTAATTTTTCGTATAAATTGACAAGCTACAATTAAGTAACTTTTTTTATATATTAAAAGCTTTTTCTTAAAAAATAAAATTAATTAATTAACATTAATCCTTATACTTTACCTTAAAATATTAATATAATTTTCAAACCCAACATCTGCTATTTTATCTTCATTTCAAACCTTGATTAATTCTTTGAAGACTGTTATTAATTAGAACTAAAACTATTACATAAATACAACAGGCCAACAATAAAATTAAAACATAATGAACAGTGAGAAAAAGAAGAGGATATACTAAATGGATAGGTAAAAAAAGGTTGCAGATATCCTTAATGAAATAGTGCCTAATTGAGTATGTTTTGTCTGAGGATTATTGTAAAGAGACTGTGGTGTTGCCAAGTCTACCTATTACCAAAGTAGAATAATCTGATAATAGACTTATCTATACTGTGCAATATTATTGTATGATAGAACATTGATTTAAAAATAAAGAGTTTGAAATTATATGGGATCATAGTAAATCTAACATGTTAATGGATGCATATGAATTGTGATCATATGATCAGCAAAGACTAATCTTAGGATTATTTTTAATCAAATCACTGTATTGTGATCTTGTAGTGATTCACTGTTTATTAAAGTTAATAACATATATTATTTATCAAATAACATAGATTTTGCAGTTTTTTATCTCATTTAACCAGTTTTGGAAAATGGAAAACATTTTAATTAATTGCATCCGAAAATTTATCAAAAATTAAATGAGAGTAATATGAGATTACGATGCACAATGAGCTTGTGTACTGGAGTCCTAATTGAAATATGTAGGTATGATTAGATTTTAATAATGGAATCCACATTTTGAGCTAAAAAAATATATTAAAAATAAAGTTTAAAAAATGGTTAGCAAACACAGATTTTTTTATATGTATAAATTTTATGCATAAAAAGTAGCCCAGATAAATTTTAAACTTTTTTATATTTAATCAGGTTTAGATTTTTTTTCAGATAGCTAGCCCAAAGTTAATAAACTAAGATTGGTCAGTTATTGGCTATTTAAAATAATTTGAACAAGAGAATAAAACAAGGACTCAGCCCTCATCTTCAAGATATTTATAAATCTAATGAGTAATGTTGTCTTTTTTACTTTTCCGCTTTCTACTTCAATTAAGCATACATTTCATCTTTTGACATTTCTAATTTCATAAACCACTGTAACAAAATTCCATTTTACTCCTAATAAAATTCAGTTTCCTACTGTTTATTTATTTTAAAAAAATATTACATATATTATTTTCAAAAGGCATCAATTTCTTACATTTTTGAGTTGTGCTTTGAACATTTTATATTTTTCTGTTTTTCAACTTTAGTTATAATGTTAAAAAAAAGTATTAGGATTTTTTTCTTTTTACATCTTTATAATTTTTACTTTTGGTGTTGTTAAACGTTATTCATCTTCATCTTCCTCTTTTTTATTAAATTTCTGAAAATAAATATATTAATAATATAATTTTTTATTGACAACACACTATTTTTTGCCCATTATACAGGATTGCATTTTAAAATATTATAAAACATAAAATATACTCATGAAAAATTGATAAGAAAATTTGCTTTTTAGTTTTTGCATCACTACAAAAATCCTTGCTCACTGTGATTCTTCCATCATATTGTATTTGTATTGTGTATTATATACTTGAGTATACAGGTGATTCTACTAAAACTGTATTATTTTTATGTACATTTATACAATGTGAAATTATATATATATATCACATTGTACCTATCAATAGATATTTTTCAATATATATATACACACACACAAATTACCTCATGACTAAATGAGTAAAAATAAACTCTATCACCTTAGATTCTTTATTAAAAGTGGTCAAAATACTTTTAAAAAATAATTATAACATACACCAAATCTTTTAAAAACTTGTTTTTTATTTTTTTGCCACCAAAATGAAATATACGTTAAAATAGATTTCCAACGTTTCGACTATTTCTTTATTTTTTTCTATAGTCTTTTTCAAGGAACTAAAAATATATAAAAAGGAGAAAAAAAAAAAAATTCATAACAATTTTTAAAACAAACAAAAATAAAAATCCTGTCACATACACATACTATTTTGGAAAATATATTCTTTACTTACTATGATTTCTTTTCCCAACAGCTTCCAACTTTACATTTTGCCTAAATGAACATTTTATTGTTACAAAATATAATTTTTTATTATTATCTTATCTTCAATTAACACATTTCTACATTCCTTTCTTGTTAAAAACAAAAACATTCTATTAAACTTCATAAAAAAAAAAAAGAATTTCCCTCTCTTCTCTTTTCCTTTACATTATAATATTCTATTCAGAACAGGATTTAACATCTTTATGTATAAACTTTCCTTTTCACATAGAAAAGTTGTTCATATAAATATTAAAGTCTAAAATAGCTAAAATATTATACAACATTAATATTTTGAAAGAAATTTAAAGTTAAATTAAAAGATCTCTTTGACAGTTTGATTCTGAAAAAAATACTGTAAAGATATTGTTTAGTAGTTATGTAATTACAAAAAGTTAATTTCAATATATTTTGTAGTTAAAAGATTTTTTTAAAACATTAAGGAATTATTGTTATTGCTAGATTAAAAAAAAATGTGAATCCATGTTGTCTGAATGAATATAAGTTAGAGAATTGTATTACATTTATAATCTTGATTTTTAAATAAGCAACTAGTTTTAATCCTTAATTATAAATCTAGACATTCCTAAGCATGTTGCTATAAGCACTGACTCATTTTAATTCAGAGACTTGATCAGTCAGAAAGCTATGTTAACCAAACACTAGTCCGTTTAAAAGTTTGAAGCAAAAGTTGTATACCATTGGTGTGTTGTGTTCACTGTAAAAGCCATTTTGTTGTGATCAACGCTTTCTGTATTTGAATTTCAAATACTATTGAAGTTAAATGTCTAGTGAAAGTCAAGAGCAGTTGAATTTGTTTCAATTAAGATATTTTTATAAAGTAAATTATGAGATCTATTTATATACCTACAGAAACACATATAAAAAAACATTCACTAGAAATATATGCATAAAGCCTATTTTATATATGTACAGAAGTATAAATGGATGGACGGACAGACAAACAGACGGACGAACAGACAGACAGACAGACAGACAGACAGACAGATAGATAGATAGATAGATAGATAGATAGATAGATAGATAGATAGATAGATAGGTGGGTGGGTGGGTGGGAGGATAGGTAGAGGTAGATAGGTAGGTAGATAGGTAGGTAGGTAGATAGATAGATAGATAGATAGATAGATAGATAGATAGATAGATAGATAGATAGATAGATAGATAGATAGATAGATAGGTGGGTGGGTGGGTGGGTGGGAGGATGGGTAGGTAGGTAGGTAGATAGGTAGGTAGGTAGATAGATAGATAGATAGATAGATAGATAGATAGATAGATAGATAGATAGATAGATAGATAGATAGATAGATAGATAGATAGATAGATAGATAGATAGATAGATAGATAGATAGATAGATATCAATTTGTAATTAAGAAAATAAAAGTAGTCTGCAGTCATGAGTTGTAGTGTTATGCTATAGATAGCTAGTCAAACAGTTTTTCTTTAATGAAAAAAGAAAATTATTTTTAAACAAAGTTAAATTAATTATAACTAAAACGATCAGACTACTTTAAAAAATGTAGAGGTTCAGGAAATGTTGCAAGAGTTAAGAAAGTAGAATTAAAGGTAAATGTTAAAAAGATTCAAGTAACGTTCAATGGATTTTGATAAAAGAAGAAAATAAAGATTGCTTATGATGAGCTACATTATTACAACAGATATAAACGTAATGGATAGAATTAATCACAAAATTTAACTTGGTTAGCGTTTTTGATAAAAATAATTAATACTAAAAGGAAATATGCCTTTGTGTTTGAAAAGGTAGGTTTTTAATAAATGTGTTTTATCTGTTCTTACTTATGGGTCTAAGACTTGGACACTTAACAGAAAAGCAATATAGACTTTAGACCACTCAACAAAGTATGAAGAGATGCACATTAGGAGTAACAAAAAGACATTGAAAATGAAGTACATGGGTGGGAAAAAACAGGCATTTCTGGCATCATTAAAAGAAGGAAACTGAAATGGAGTTGGGCAAGACAAATTGCTAGAAGAAATATAGTTGGAAAGATCAAATCTTAAACTGAATTCCAAGACATTGTAAAAAATCTACAAAAAGGCCACATGAAAGATAGATGAATGAAATAAGAAAGTGCTGAAATGATGTGGAGAAGAGAGATTAGAGGTCAAAGAGGGATTAAAGTTTGAGAAATCTTTATCCTATAGTGAATCAATAATAGTAGAATATAATGATAATCACAGTATTAAGGTAAATTTCTTTGTTCAATGTTTTAAAATTGTAATTAAAAATATTTTTACAGATTAAGATAAACTAGTTGTAATGCTTTTGTATAAACATGGGTTAAAGTTAAAAATAATTATTGGTTGTATGGGGAATAAAATTTATAATTGTATAAATAGGCAGCATCAGAAAATATTTTTTCCTTTATCACTTCTTCTCACCATTTGCCAAGATTATTATTGTTGTTACCATGTATTTCAAGATATCCCATCAAGCAATTGATGCAACCACCATACATTGCTAAAATCACTAAAGAACTTCATGAACATGGATTTCATTGATTGTCCAGCTGTAACAGTTGAATCAACTCCAACATTATGCCAACCAGCTATACACATCACAGCTACAACAGATGCACTTTTCACCAGTATAAGTTAACCAAATTTAATATAAACTCTATCCTGGACATAAAAACCTGATTGTGACTAAATGTTTGGAAAACCATCAACAGTATATTTCAATAGTGAACTACAAAACAAATTTCATCATGACTAAAGTTAAACAAATGATGTGCAAAAATTTATCCCTTGTTTCATATTTAAAATAATCTCTTTTCAGCTATCAAGGTAACAAATTTTATATAGTTTATGAATAGCAACGAGTTAATAAACTTATGAGAATCTAGTTATCACACACAAATAATAAATTGAAACGTTGTGAGTCTTTCACATGTGCCTACTGTTATTTCCCAGACAGCCAAGCAGATAAACAGCGGTCTGAAGAGCGATCAGGCCTTGACACATGACAGAGATTTTGATAAGAAAAGGATGATACCACCCTTCTCTTTACTTAACTTTAATTTAATTTATGCAATTTTGTATTTTTTTATCAAGTTTCCATATTAACTTTTTGCATTTTATTTATATTTTATAATACTTTGGTTTTAGTATAAAATTTGACATATATATATATATGAGGTGTGTCTGAGTATTTAAGAGTAAAAAATGTATATGTGCTATGAACAGTAATAAGAAAAGTTATAGGGAGGAAATTCATTTATTGTTAAAATGAAAGATAAATATTATTTAAGAGTTTTAAATAACAAAGATAGTTTTTACAAAATATATCTCTGTGAAGTTATGTAAATTAATGGAAGTAAAGATATGTGTGAAGGTGCATATATGTGTGTGTGTACTTTAGTAGCTTCATTTTATTTTATATAAAACTTTTAAGGTTGATATTTATTAATATTACATACAAATGTGAAATTACAGATTAGAACATATAGGTGTGTATTTATATATAGATCTTGTAGATATTTCATCTATTGCACTTGAATTCTATATATATATATGTTTTGTAACAGTATATACATGTATGGTGTTACATCATTTTAAAATGAAAATATAAAAAAAAGATCCATAAATAAAAATCTCTATTATTTGAAATTTATGCGATAAAGAAAGTTTAAAATGCAAAATAACAAAAGCTTGGATTTTAAGGTAAAAGAAGAATAAAAGCTGTGAATGTATTTTAAAGTTATTTTAAACTAGAAGAATGAAAATGATTTTTCTATTTAAATATAATAATGTAAAGTAAATGGGCCCTTGATGCACTTAAACAACTGAAAGTCAGATAAGAGATAAAAATTAAGATTATGGTGTTTCCCACTTTGGAGCAAACTGACCAATGAAGTTACCAACAGATATACTGTCTAGAAAGGAAAACCATCATGGCCAGTAAGATTGGAGCAATGTCAGGAATGATCGATCCAAAAATTTGGTGATAAGGGAGGCAGAATATTATAAAAAAAAGGAAGAAAGATTTGATTATTATGGCTTGATTATTGATTGAGTAATGGTGACTGGTTAAAAATATTTTGCAGCTGTATTGCAGACTCCATGATGTAGGGGTCTCACAATAGATTTCATTTCTCTTATTTACACCAACTAAAGTGGCCTCCTGAATGATGGTTCGTGAATAAATGGCAAGCAGCAGTTTAGTCTCCAAGGAGAATCAATAAAAATATAAAAGCAGTGATAGATTTCAATATACCTGCCACAATCCAGAGAGTTCATCAAGATATACCATGGGAATAATAAACATTTGAATGCAATATAAAGTTTTAAAAGCTAACTTAAATAAACTCAATTAGTAACCTAAGAATAACTTCTAAATAAGCTCTTATCTGACAAGCAAAATAACTTATTTAATTTCTTTATGTATGTTTTCTATCAATCATTTCCATTTTTGTTACCTAAATTTAAAGTTAGATGGCTACAGATTTGTTTTAGATTATGTGGAGTTAATTTTGGGCTATTTGTTTAGTAATTGAATTAAGACTGGTGAAAGGATGTACAGGTGTTTTATATCAATGTAATATGGGGAGGTGCATTAGATTCTCATTCTCTTGTGCTGTGTTAGCATATAGGGCTTAGTACCCAGCTGAAGGTATGATCCAAAAAGTGAAACCATCATATTGTTATTGGTGATAGAAGTATTTCCTACACTATTTTATTTCTTGTGCTCTGTGGATAGATACTTTAAGTCAGCATAGACAGCTCTCTCTCCATATGAAGCATTTCTTTCTCAGTACATTTAAATATGATCTTTTATCCGGACAGATGGACATTCCTGTACTGGACAAGGATCACTTCTTAAATAATATCATGCTACAAATGCATATTCCTGGTAGCATGGTTTTATGCTAACATCTTGCATTAGTCATGTTGGTATATCAGTAAGCTAGCATTGGTTTAGCTGCAAAATTTTAGCCCGAGGTTAAATGGATTTGAAAGTCTTTAAATGTATATTCAACGTAACCTATTTGTGCTTAACACTATAAAATATTAAATTATATAAAAATGTCCATCTGTGCATATTAAGATAAATATCAGGATCTAAATCTATCTAATGATGTTAAATAATATAATCCTCAAATCTGTTTTATATATGTGATGTGGGTAATAAATGTTTGTCTTATTAGTACTAGCAGTGACTTATTATTTTGTCTTTATTAATAATACTTTGAAATATATAATTAAAAATAAGTTTGAAATGATAGATTATAAAACTCAGCTCCTCCATGACCTAGTGACTAGGACTATCAATCCAATAGAAGTTGAACCTTATCTGTTCATATCTGCCTGCGGTATAAATTTAATAAGTTTTAATAGCCTAGTCGCACCCTGGTATGGCAAATAGGAAAAAGTCTCTGCCTGACCATTATAATTGGTGCCCAACATGTGACAATATGCTATAACCATGAGTACCCTGAATTTTAAAAGAATCATGCCAATAAAAAAATTTCTGAAATGAATATTTTTTTTCTTTGTATTAATGTAAAGTTATAGATTTGGATGTCTTGCAAAAGTACTGCCATTAAAAAAAATGCATATATGAGTAAATGTGAGGAATAAAATGTAATTAATATAAATAGTAATTATAGGGGACTAATTAGAGAATAAATAACTTGCATTATCTTGCCTTATTGATTATTGAAAGATTGATTACTAAATGAAAAATTGGAAAAAAGAAACTCTTGAGGGAGGAGGTGCAAATTTGTCTGGTATAAAAAAAGAATAGACAAAAACATATATTTTTTGCATAATTATTAACCAAAGTAATCATTAAAATTTTAGTGTATAACTAATTTGTGTATCATAGGTTTAAATAATACTAAGTAAATTCTTTTTTTTTTTTTTGGTTTTTGTCTCTTGAGGAAGTTCAGTAATATGTAATGGTGTATATATGCCATTACATCACTTCAAAATGAAAATATAAAAAGATCTGTAAATACATATATAAAAAAATTAAAATTAAAATAATAGATATAGAATGCGATAAGAAAAGTTAAAAATCTAAAATAACAAAAGATTGGATTTTAAGGTAAAAGAACAATAAAAGATGTGAATATATTTTAAAGTTATTTTTAAACTAGCAGGATGGAAATGATTTTTCTATTTAAATGTAATAATATAAAGCAAACAGGCTATTGGGGCACTTAAATGATTGAAAGTCAGATAAGATATAAACATTAAAAGATTATGGTGTTTTCTGCTTTGGAGCAAAACTGGCCAATGAATTTACTAACAAACACATAGTCCAGAAAGAAAAACCATCATGGTCAATAAGATTGGAGCAATGTCAGGATTGATCCAAAAATTTGGTGATAAGGGAAGCATAATACTATAAAAAGAAAGGAAGAAAGATTTGATTATTATGGATTGATTATTGATTCCAAGAAAACAATAGATAAAAATGTAATAGCTGCAATAGACTTCAATACACCTGCCACAATCCAGATTCATCAAGATATACCATGGAAAGTATAAAGTTTTGAATGCAATATGAACTTTTAAATAGCTATATTAAACAAATTCAATTAATAACCTAACCATAACTTCTAAATAGGTTCTTATTTGACAAGCAAAGGAACTTTAAATTATTAATAACTTTTTTATGTATAACATTTGCTGTCAATCAATTCCATTTTTGTTAACTAAATTACTAAATTTAAATTTAAGTATATATTGCAACAAAGAATCATTAAGTTTACATTAGATTATGTAGGATTAATTTTGGGTTGTTCAGTAGTTGAATTGAAGCTGGTGAAGGAATGTACAGGCATTTTATGTCAATGTAATCTGGGGAGATGCATTAGATTTTCATTCTTTTGTGCTGCATTATCATATAGGGCATAGTATCCAGCTGAATGTATGGCCAAAAAGTGAAGCCATCACATTGTTATTGGTGATAGATATTTCCTACACTATTTAATTTCTTATGCTCTATGGATAGGGACTATAAGTTGGCAAAGACCACTCTTCCTCCATATGGAGCATTTCTTTCTCAGTATGTTTATATATGATCCCTTCAACAGACAGATACACATTCTTGTACTAGATAAAAATCACTTTTTAAATAATATCATGCTTACAGATACATATTCCTTGCAGCATGTTTTTATGCTAACATCTTCATTTTATATTGGCCATATCAGTATATCAGTAAGCTAGCGTTGGTTTAGCTGTAAACTTTTAGCTGAGGTTAAATGATTTGAAAGTGTTTAAATGCATATTCTATGCAGCCTATTTGTGCTTAACACTATAAAATATTAAATTATATAAAAATTTCCATCTGTGCATATTAAGATAAATATCAGGATCTAAACTATCTAATAATGTTAAATAATCTAATCCTCAAATCTGTTTTATATATGTTATGTGGGAAATAAATATTTGTATTATTAGTCCTGGCAATGACTTATTATTTTATCTTTATTAATACTTTGATATATATGTAATTAAAAATAAGTTTGAAATGATAGGCTATAAAACTCAGCTATCAGTCCACCCATATGTATCTGCCTACTGCATAAAATTTCTAGGTTCTAATGGCCTAATGGCACCCTGGTATCGCAGATAGGGAGAGTCTCTCCACAACCCTTGTAGTTTAACCTTCACATGAACATGTAATTCTACACTTGAGTTTAATTTTATTATCACTCATGGATAATTGTTTTTTATTCCATGCTTAGACATATCTCTCTTTAAACAGTCTTCCAAAGCTTGAGTTTTAATTTTATATGTAATCACTCACAAGATGACTTTGATTCTATTTTAGGTTGTTAAAGGTCATTTATGTGGTATGGAATTAAATGCATATTATAGAAGAATGCTGTTGTAATTGCCTCCACATTGTTAATGTATAAATTAAAGTTGGTCTGTTTTTATTGTTTAAAGTTAAAAGTGAATATTAATCAAATAAATACTATCATTATTAAGTAATAATTCTTTAGAGATGATCCATAATTAATAATATAAGATTTTGATGTTAATATTCAAAAGGTTACTTAATATCAACAAATAAAATGAATATCAACATATAAGGGTAATTTAAACTTATTTATTATAACCAAACATTTAATAAATCTTTGTTTGCTTGTTAGATCAATCTCTAGTATTTATTTGCTGTTGTCTGCTCTTGCCAACTGATGCTTGTAAAGAATCTCCGGTCTCCATGACCTAGGGGCACTAAAGCATCTACTACTTTGTGACTGTGTAGATGTTTATGGTTTAAGATTCCCAGCAATAAAACTTTAATATAATGTCTCTTGAGAAGACATTCTAGACCAGCGATTGGAAACTGGTGGTCCATAGACCACTGGTGGTTCATATCATAATTTTAATGGTCCTTAAATAAATTCAGATATTATTTAAATTCGCTAAGCTCGTTTAATAAAATTTTAAGCTGTATTATTATATTAAAATAGAACAAGAACATTATATTGCTAATTGATTTGTTACAAAATACTACTGTGACTTGCAAAACATCTACCTCAAAGGCGTTTAATTAACCCCTACTCGGTCAGCGGCATAGAAAAAGTAACAAAATAAGAATTCTGTACAATTGACTAGGCACCAAATTTGACTATGGCACATCCTTGGTAATTGGGTGAACTAAAACTCAAAAATTTTATTAAGAATTTTGAAGGAAAACACATCTATAAGAATTTTTAAAGAATAGAATACTATTTGTTATTAATCTTAAATAATTTTTATAGATATGAATTAGAAAATTACACATATAAAATGTAACAAATTTGTATTTATACATTAATTTATTTTTATGAAATAAAATAAACATTATATTAACAAAAAAAAATAAAAAAATAAAACATAATTCTTAACAAATTATAAAACATATAAATATAAATATCAATATATATGTATCATACTGAATACTCATATTAATTCATACATTTAAAAATTGTTAGTGATCTGCAATATCTAAAAGGTTGCTGACTGCTGTTCTAGACTGTCTAGTGGGCCCTCTGGTGTTGGATGTTGATTATGCCTATAGAAGGTTGGCTGGCCATTATAATATATATACTGTGCATATTATTTTAAAATATTTCTGATGAAGAAAAAATTTTATAACTAAATAATTTTCAATAAATGGAATTCACAGATCAGTTCAAAGTCTCAATAAAATAATTTATGTATTAGGTGAAAGAATTTTGTTATGCAAATTTTCATAAATGGCTATCGATTAGTTTACATTTAGAAAGATACAACCAGTTCGTTTAAATGTATTGCAAAAATTGTTTTCTTGGGTGAAAGTCTACATCTTTAAAAATAATTGTTTACATTTTTCAGATGCAAATATTGTAAAAATGGTTTAGCCTATAATTTAAAGGTAAATTAATAATGAAATGTTTTATTATAAAATGCATTTTTGCATATAATCAATGTTTACATTTTCTATATTCTATACTTTAAAAATAGACTAGTAATTGAAATATTTCAATACTAAACACAATATATATATATGTCAGACAGGAAAGATTGCCATTGAAAGAAATAAGTAGCATGGCAGCGTAATTAATAGAAAGGCTATAAGATCAGAGTCATGCATGCATTTTTTTGAATATTGGACATAAATGAATTGTATAAAAAATATTCAGGTAATAAAGTATGTTAGAAATTACAAAGAAAGAAAATATTATGAAACTTGGTATATTCAAGAAAATTTAAACAAATGTATAAACATGGTTAAAGGTCCAGCACAACTAGGAAGAAATGGGCATTGTTAAATTATTGGAAACTTTGGTGATATAATTTTAAATATTTTTTTACATTATTTTGCAAAGATATATATATTTTAAAAAAAGGATTGTAATAAGTTTAATCATTTTTATGTACATGTATTTTATTAATTATATTTATTGTAATGTAAATAATGTCCATTGGATGGAACCACAGCAGAAAAGCTAGCTAGTCATGTGATTTTGTAATATCTAGGTTCCAATAAGTTGTATTAAATAAAATTACTTATAATGTGTCGTCTGTTTCAATTTTGTTTTAAATTGATTCAATTTTATATATAAAAAGCAACATTATGGACAAATTTTAATATTGAAATTTGATCATTTATATCTGTAAATTATTTAAACAATATTATTACATTTATGGCTTTGTTTTTATCCCACTTAAGAAATTAATAATTATGCGACACTTGTAAATAAGTCAAAATCAAATATAATCTGTTTTATTGGAGAATGATTTAGATCTTATTTTTATTACTACCAATTAATAAATAAAATTATTAATCATTATTTTAAATAATAAATTTATTTAAACATTAGATTTAATTCATTTTCTTCTTTACACACATATTAGTATTCTTCTATCTAGGTGGCTACCACTGATCAATAACAAAATTTTGATGTCCGTGGATTTTATATATTTCTCTTTAATAGAATTACATGGATAGTATCTAGGACATTAATTTATATTATAAAATTAAGAATCAGATATTGGTAAGAATCACCTTTAAAGTCCATACTCTTTATTAACATCTATTTTATTTCTTGCCAACACACTCATGGTATATGACTCCGAGATAAGTTAATCGACTTAATAATAATAATTTCATCAGCATTTAATATAACACATATTAACAAACAGTTAGCTTTATGCATATTTTTGACTGTTACAAACAATTTCCAATAGGGGGCATGTGCTGATCACTATTGCTGAAAATCAATATCAACAAATACCATTTTTTGCATTTTCTTACATTTCATATGTTTATAACAACTTTCAGTAAATATTTAAATCATTTCACATAACAACCTAAACGAATTTTCATAACTCTAGATCAGGGGTCCCCAACCCTATGCCCGCAGGCACTATGGCGCCTGCAGACCATTTTACGTGCCTGCCGCTATCCAAACACAATAAAAAATTATTTATCTGATACAAATAAATTTAATTTTTAAATTTTCTTATAAATTGTATTATATTGTAATCAAATTGTAGGGCATACTGTACTTTTACAGCGTAAAAGAGTCCATCTCTCGGTGTGCCAAGTGCAGTCTTTCTCTGCGCCCTGCACTAACACAGAATAAGTAAAGTTAACACAGACACCAATCTCTCTGCTTTGCACATGTTTATAAATTGTATCTGCGCATACAAGTTTGCCATTTTGAGAAATACTAAGTCAGTCGGATTCAGAATAAATTGAATTACTCTTTATTTTTCAAAGATCAAATTTCAAAAAATTTAATCCCAATATGAATAAAAGACAAAGAACTTATAATTTTAATACTGACTGGGAAGAATCACATTGTTTCATCAATATTAAAGATAAATGTTTGTTGTGCGACAGTAGTGTTGCAGTGGTGAAAAAACATAATATTGAACGTCTCTTCCAGACAACCCATTCCACTTTTAATACTAGCTATCCACTTAAATCAAAATTAAGAAAGAAGAAAATATCTCAACTAAAATCGAACCTGTCCACATAACATTCAGTTTTCACTAGGCCTATGGTCAAATCTAAAAATACCACTATTACTTCTTGAAAATTTTTCACATGCTCGCAAAGAAAAGGCCTTTCCAGGATGCGGAATTGTTAAAAGAAGCATTTCTGACTGGTGCCGATTGCTTATTTGAGGAATTTTCCAACAAATGTGAGATTATGTCAGCAATACAAGACTTACAGTTGTCTGATAACAGTCACAAAAAGAATACACATTTCAAAAGACTTGCAAACTCAGAGTGATTTGGAGATATGTGAATGGTTCTCACTACAATTTGACGAGTCTACAGACATGACAGACACAGCACAGTTAGCAGTTATGGTGAGAATATTTAATGATTTTAGTGTAAAAGAAGAATTACTAAAAATATTACCAATGAAAAGATGAACAACAGGCGAAGATATTTACAACATATTCTTAACATATGCAAAATCGATAGATATACCTTTGCACAAGCTGTCGGCAATAACCACTGATAGAGCACCAGCAATGGTTGATAATATCAATGGATTTATCGCTCATTGCAAGAAAGACAAATCATTTCCTAATTTTATGTCTTACCATTGCATTATCCACCAGGAAATTTTGTGTGGTAGGATCTTCCCCTTTGGACATGTCATGAAAGTAGTTACTATAATAGTAAACCTTATACGAGCAGCCCCTTTACAAAACTGCCTTTTTAAAGACCTATTGGAAAATTCTGAAGAGCCGGATCTTGTACTTCATAGTGAAGTATGTTGGCTTAGTAAGAATAAAACTCTTTCAAGATTTGTCAATTTAATTGAAGAAATAAAAAATTATCTCAATTCTAAAAATCAAAATTTTGTTGAATTAACAAACTCTTCCTAGCTTATAGATTTGAGTTTCATCACAGATATAATGAAAAAATTGAATCATTCAAACTTGCAGTTGCATGGGAAAAACATATATCTACAATGATCTGTAGTCATTTAAAGCCACACTGGTTTTGTGGATATCACATTTGCAAATGATGTGGTAGGATACTCCCCTTTGGACACATCATGAAAGTAGTTACTATAATAGTAAATCTTATACAAGCAACCCCTTTACAACACCGCCTTTTTAAAGACCTATTGAAAAATTCTGAAGAACCGGATCTTGTACTTCATAGTAAAGTACGTTGGCTTAATAAGGATAAAACTCTTTTAAGATTTGTCAATTTAATTGAAGAAATAAAAAATTATCTCAATTCTAAAAATCAAAATTTTGTTGGATTAACACTCTTCCCACTTGTAGATTCGAGTTTCATCACAGATATAATGGAAAAATTGAATCATTCAAACTTGCAGTTGCAGGGGAAAAACTTACATATATCTACAATGATAGGATCTGTACTCATTTAAAGCCAAATTGGTTTTGTGGATATCACATCTGCAAATGAAGAAACTTACATTTTCCAAATATGGAAAAAATGATAGGTGATGCAGAAATTGACTTTTCATCATTTGTTGTCAGTCTTCAATTACTTCAAAACCAGTTTGAAAAACGATTTCAAGTTTAATATCACTGAGCCAATGGTCACCTTTTTTGTCAATCCTTTTACTTGCCAAGTAAATGTAACTGAAATAGCTACACAAATTGCAGAGCTTGTTCAAGTTAGGGCAGAAGAACTGGAGTTAGAAATTTTGGATCTTCAGAATGACATTGTCATAAAATCCAATGTATCAGATGAAAACTTCTGGAATATAGTTGACAGAAATAAATTTCCATTCTTGAAATGAGCATCATACAAAATAAAATCGTTTTTTGGTTCCACATACTTGTGTGAATCATTTTCAATCATGAATATCATAAAATCAAATTACAGATCTCAACTGAGTGATGAACATCTTGATGATTGCTTATGAGCAGGAATATCATCATACTCCCCTAATTATGAAGCAATTGCCAATGAAGTGCAATGCCAAAGATCGCATTGACTTGTAATATTATATGTAATTTAATAATTTACATAAAAATATAAATATTAATTATTTTGGTTCCACATACTTGTGTGAATCATTTTCAATCATGAATATCATAAAATCAAATTACAGATCTCAACTGAGTGATGAACATCTTGATGATTGCTTATGAGCAGGAATATCATCATACTCCCCTAATTATGAAGCAATTGCCAATGAAGTGCAATGCCAAAGATCGCATTGACTTGTAATATTATATGTAATTTAATAATTTACATAAAAATATAAATATTAATTATATGTTAAAATTTTATTTTTGAAATATTTTTTTGTACATTGTGTATTAACAATATCCAACTATAAATTTACATTGAAAAAATAAATGGTGCTACCACCTGGCCGGTATTATAGAATGTGCTCTTAAGTGCAAAAAGGGTTAGGGACCCCCTGCTCTAGATATTAAATTTAATTAAGAAAAAACGCATCAATATTTTTATATAGGCAATAATAAACTTCAATCTTTAACTTTTCATCTCTTTTTACTAATGAACCATGATTTTATATATCTAGAATTTTATTCTAACCTATAATTTTCAATAATTAATCCAATGGCATATATATTATAGCCAGTGAAAGATTATGAAGCAAACCCACAGAGAAAAACATTTTCTATTCTTCCTTACTTAAACCATATAACTAAGTTTGAATTGCTTTTCAAATAATTTTCTAATTGAATGAAACAACTATGTGATATTTTAGAAAATACAAGAAGCTATACAGAGAAAGTAAGCATAGGAATGCATGGGATATTTGAGCTCCAGATTAAGGATAACACTATTAAACTTATTGACCTGAGATTTGTTTTTACTTTCCTCCATTGGGAATCAATTCAGGAATCTAATTTTGAATCTACCAGACTATAACTACACCAGATGGCAATATTAATTTTAAAAAATCAAAATGTAATGTTTAACTACAACCTTAAGAAAATATAAATAACAATACTTTTTAGCAGAATTGTTTCAGAATTAAAATATTTAGAATTTAAAGAGTATTATATCCAATTAAATATAATTCAAAATTAAGACACACCCACAACTATAATGAAATGTATTAATGTTATTAAAATACTAACTTTCATTCTGTTATAGTCTTCCTTTCTCTCAGAAGTGGACTACTCCAGATGCCTCCTTATCTAATTGGATTAAGCATTGTTTGCTACAGGCCAATAGGCTGATGTATAGATAAAAACATAGCCAATAATTATTACCAGCCAATAAACAATGATGCTTGCTGAATCCGAAGGTTTTCAATAAGGTCAGGGATCTGGCTATAAATAGTCAGCCTTTTGTGAGAATCAGGGAACGTCTGTCTAACCTGAAAAGACTCATGTTCTCCCGGGGAAGCTCTGCTAATCTAAACAGCAACAACTATTCCAATTGATAGCACTACACTATTTAGTCTACGCAGCTAGGCAAGTCCCACAGAGACCGGACGCTGCTAAGACTAGTCGGCTCGAGGCAAGCTGTCTTGTACAGCTGGAAGAGTCATACACCCTACCCGTGAGGCAAGCTATCAGGTGTAGCTGGAAGCGGTAGGCATAACCCAGAGTTTACGTTAAGCTACAATATTCAACATTGTAAATATTATCTTGTATATATACTGTATATTGTATTATATATATTTGTAGATATAATAAATATATTAATTGTAATACTTGTATTAGTATTATTTTCTGTAGGTTGGGTCTGTAATCCAGACCAAACATAACACATTCATTCTCCAATCAATCCTTTTTTATTAGACACATAATTTTAAAATTACAACCCTCTGATTTTAAGTAAATAACAGACTATAATGTGCATATAATAGCATAGAAAAAATATATTCCCAGAGACAAGCACTGGCAAACTGTAATAATTCTTCTCTCAGAAAATAACACATCAACAAGAATTAGTAGCCCAGATGAGCTGGTATTTATAAATATAAACAAAAATAAGAAAGACATACTTTATAAAACAAAATTTAATCTTTGTATAAAATATATGCTAGTTATAATTTTAAATATATGAATTTCTACATTTGTTTATTCTTACAAAATATTAAAAAATAATGTTAATAAAACTACATTTCTATTTAGACTCATGCATTTATAAGTAAAACAGATTTTAAATGAGCCATTTCAGGGCAAAGATCTTATTAACCAGCCATCATATAATAAGTGGAAAAAAGGAATGTCACCTGATATATTCTAAATAATGGTTTGGGTAAGTTTCCTTTCTTGTTTTTATCTCTAGATAAAATCAGCTAAATATAATTTATTGACTAATAACTAATTAAGTTGATTATGAGTTATAGAAAAATCCTAAATCTGATTGGAATTATGTAAGTCAAAAGAATGGTAACATCATAAATTTTAAAATAATAAATATTACAATTATCAATATTATTTATATTAAAAATATTAATAATTTCATGCATATTTATATATATTGTAACTAAAACAAACTTGATAGCAGCTCAAATTAATTATATTACAAATTGCATGGGGGAGGGGGTTGTTTGGTTTAAGAAAATTAAGTTAGTTTCGCAATTGATATTATTAAATATTTTACAAAGTTACTCTGTAATATGTGAGAAGCAATAAAATGATGAATTGCAATGAAAGGGAAGAAAAATAATTTTAATAAGGGCAAAAAATTTGATTTGATAGTTATAAAAATCTAAAGCATTTTGCAACTTTTTGATATGCCTTCTAACTGGAAGTTTAAATTAAAAAACTTGTCAATTCTTACAGTAAATTAAATGGAAAATCTAAATATGCTATTAAAATTATAGATTTACTAAAATTGTAAGTTATTTTTCAATTTTTAAAAGTCGGTAATGATTTTTCTTATTCCTATTGCTAACAAATGTAAATATTTTTTTCTTTCATTCATTTATTTATCAAATCATGTTAAAATATCTATATAATTATTTGTTTCTACAATGTTGTGAAAACATTTTTCAAAAAAACTTGTAAAGAAATATATGTTAAATCTTGTAATGAGCTGGCGACAAATCTGTTATTTGGATAACCATCAAGTAAGATATAAATAGGTGTGAAACAAACTGATTAATCCAGTTCAGCTAGTCTGGTCTACTTTAGTCTATTTGAAGACTCAAGAAGCAGTGATCCCATACAGAGAAACCGCTGGTTAAAACTGTTTTCCATCATAACTTGGATAGCTGTATCTTGTTGTTTACAGTATTTTTCAATACTCATATGGCAACTATATCTAACAAAAATAATTTTTCATATTTTTTATTTATCTATTATTTTATGAGATTTTTTCTTTATAATTAAATATTTTTAATTAAATGTAGAATTCACTATTTTGTCTAAATTTCTGAACATTTGAAAAAAGGTTTTTAACTATTAATTTTGTTTACTCTTTACTACTATATCAATTAGGATTTTTCCATAAACTTATTGAATATTATATATATAAAATTAATATTGATATATGAGAGGTGCATGTTGGGAGTAACAAGAGATCGAAAACACAATATATGGGTAAGAGAACAAACAGGTGTTACTGACCTCATTGAAAAAATTAAGACTGAAGTGGAGTTGGGCTGGACATATTGCTAGAAGAGATAGCAATAGATGGACAATTGATATCTTAAACTAGATTCCGAGAGATTGTAAAAGACCCAGAAAGAGACCACATGTGAGATAGATGGATGAAATAAGACAGTGTGCAGGGGTGATGTGGAGACGCTAAAGATCGGAAAAGATGGATTGAACTTGCAGATTTTCATTCTACAGTGGACTGATAATGGTTGATGATGAAATACAAAAAAGATAAATATTTAATACATATTAACTAAAGTAGTGACTTTTCTTATGCAACTGTAAATTCAATTTTAAGTAAACCAGACTCATTGAACTGTAAGACTATTTCTGAAGTCCTCACAGAGAAATAATGGAGATACTACCATACATAAGATATACATATGTAAAATTAATTTATTATTTACTTTTTTTTTTCACATGTATTAAATTCAACTTTCAAGCGCTTGCACACTATGTTAAAAAATGTTTATAATAAATGTGTTTTGAATCAAGCTTAGCGTTTTCAATGATACCTCCATTATTGCTTTAAGGCAAAAAGAATGCTTTACCGTTCTGAGACTGGTTTAGTTTGAGCATCCTAATTATAAAGATAATTAAATAAAAGTCTAAACCACAAATATTACCAAATATTTCAGCAACTGTCCTTATCTGACATTTTGAGATACCTTTTAACATCTTTTGCAGTGAAATTCTTTTTGGAATATTTAAACACTTTGCATTATCGTATTTACCCTCATTTGTATCTTTCCAACTAACAGAAATCCATATTGCATTTCTTTAAAGCATTTTTGAGATCTTTATAACATAATCAGAATTTGTCTCTCTCTCAAAAACCATGTCCAAATTCACCATAACTTATTTTGGGAAGACTTACCATTTTGGATATTTCACATAGCCAATTTAATGAAAATGTGGCTTTCCTATGATTAAGCCTGTGTAGAATCACATCCAGAAAACGGAAAAACATATTGAGTGGTGTTATAATCTTGCTGCAAATTTTTCTCTATTTTTATTATATTAATTCACATACATACCATACTGTTTGATTTAAATGTCAATATGGCTTACACTACTTAAATGTTATCATGGAGACATTTCTTTCTCAATATATATATATAACATAAAAACAAATAAACCGTACACAAAAAAAGCCTGAAAAAAAGTATATATGCAGAGACTGAAAAAATTAGCATAAAAATAGAATTTAGAAAATGCATGTTAAATTTTCATCAAAAGATAAGTTTATATGTTTTAGTAATTAAATATTAGTCAAGAAATATGTTGCCAATGGTAGTTTGCCATTTATTTAGCATAATTACACATTCATTTTTTTAATAACTGAAGATAATGAAATATAGATCTGGCATGTAAATCTTATTATTTAAGGTGGGTCATCTAGAAATCATTAGTCAGAATATTTGGATATATCACAAACAATACAATGCACTTCTCAAATAAATTCTACATTATGTTGGACTTTGTATTAGATATAATTTTCACAATAACTTGTCTCAAAAATCTAATCTTGATAATTTTATATATGTTCGTTGTTAAACAATTCAGCCTGCGAATCAAGATATATCAAACACATCTGGCCATTGCTTTATTTTAGATTAAAGTTGATATTTGTTATTATTCTTTGTTAAATAATTCATTGAACAAAGCTATGTCTATGTGTAGGCATTTTACTAATATGTATACAATTTGATTATAATAATAATACTATTATTATATCAATGTGTATGTAAACTAAATTTTGAATTATAAAATTAGAATGCAGCACATATATACCTCATTAATGCCAGTCAGTGAAGTAAATTTAATAGTATATTTGTTATTTTCTTTCTTTTTTAGTATTTAGCAGGGCAGAATGGTGTTATTCTTATGATACAGACACATTTGTTTGGTGTTAAACTGATATTTGTGGTTGTTAATTTCCTATCTGATATATAGTATTAAATTTTGTAATGAAGTTCTATGTCAAATGTAATTTTTATTCTCTAAAAATACATTCTATACTAGGTCATACATTTCTTATATATATATATATACATACACACATAAATGTCTAATCATCATAATCTAAAAGTCAAGCTCTAAAAACTATATTAGACAATCAGGAAATATGAATGATGGCGGCATTGGATGCTGAAACTAGACCATTTAAAAAACAATGGTGGCACTCATATAACAATGAGTTACATTTAAAAGAAATCAAAATCTGTACTTTGCCATATAACCCTTCCCATACATATGTATTAATTTGTATTCCAAACATGGGACATCTAAACTGTGTCCCATAGAAGTGTGTAGTTCTGAGTTTCACCCTACCACCATTATAAGTACATAAAATGATTATGCAACAAAATGGATAGTCATCAGCTAACTCTTTCTAAATGCTGCTTAAAAGTCTAAGTTTATTAAATTACTTATAAAAATTGTTATGTATCAGATTTAATTTTGAAAATACTTTTCTCAAATTTATTTATTCCAATAATTTCTGAAAAAATTAAACTGTTGCAGAAAACAATGTATATCTGAGTAGACACGTTACTAAGAAGTATAAATTTTGTCTTCCATTACTGGTTTTTTTTTAACTCACAACATAAATATGATTAAAAAAGAATAGAATTTTGTTCCTAAAAAATAAAGCTTTCATTATTTGTAAATGAACCAAAAAAAAAAAAAGAGATATAATTTCACTTATTTCTTGCTTCTTTTTCTGTCAACAATGAATATTTTTTTCCACCAATTTTTAACTTGTCAAAAGTTTCATTTTTAATTTATAAAATTTTACTTTCACTACTTATTCCTTTATGAAAATTTGTTTCACAAATACTTCCTATCATTTACACCAATTTTGCTCCTTCTTTTATTTCTACATTAAAATAAAATTATCAAACTGATGTTTTCTAAATTATTTTGTTACTGTTCTATTAGCTCGTGTCAGCCGCTTGATGACGTTGATGCTATGCAAAACACAGAAATATAATGTTACCGGGTTGCCAAACATAAAAATTAATTTTTAATATCTTTATATATTAATGTATGTTGGCGTATCTACAAAATCAACAAGTTTGTTTATTTGTTATTTAGTTGATGATGTGGAATATGTGTATATAAAGGAGAAGTTGGATGATAGAAATTAAAATAAGTTCAAAACAACAACAGCTATTAATAATTACTCATGCTAAGAATAAAATGCTGGTATAATACCCGCATCTAAATTAATTCAATGTCTTTGAGGAAAAAGGGTTTTTTTATTCATTTCATAATGAATTGTTTTGTTTTTGTAGCATAGTAACATATGGGATGGTATATCTATCATATTAATGTTAATAAGATTGTTTGACTGTATCTGCAATACTGTGTAGTACATCAGCCAATTCTTAAATACTGGAGATGCCCGGAGTGAATTCCTCCTAAATGGGCCAACCAAAGATATGGACATAAGCTACCGAAGCATGCTTCATTCCTGAACCTGGCTCACACTAAGGCTTTCAAAACGAACAGGATTCTGGAGCCATCGAAGCAGGTCTCCTTTCGAAGAGAACACTTTCGTTGACAGGAACAGGACTTGCATCTGAACTGCGAGATGGTTTTGAACATCTTTAGTCTCTCATCATTTCGCCGTACACACATCTCTTGGCACTAGGAGTAGGTTGTTGTCCTATAAAAACGCCACCATGCCAGCTTCTGTGGACGGTAATTGGCACAATTTGAATGGCTCGGATTTGCAGTCAGCCATTTTATTTGTTGCGGACGTGTTCTCGCACAAACATGAGCTGGTCGAAATCTTGCTTGGACATACCCTTTGCGAATTTTTTGAAGGTTCTACGTTGAGTAGGGATGTGTGGCGATGGGTTTACAATTGTTTACAGGTAATAGTAGGTCAGATGTCTTGTAAGCTAATTACTTTGACATGCATATTTGAAGAATTGTGGCAGGCCGAAGTCCAGACATCCTCACATGACACTGTATTAAATTTTGAACTATGAGCATTGGGATAAAGTGCGTAACATGAAGCAAGCAGGCTGGCCGCCAGAACAACATGCAAAACGGTCTCTTTCTGTGCTTTCACATAGAAATAAGGCTGGTAGCATATTTATATGTTTTTGCATATAAATAACACTATTATTCAGTGACTTCCATCTAATCCCAATAATTTTCATTAGAATTTATACGTAAGTCATTTTTGTAATATGTTTCAAATATCTACTAGGGTCTAAACGTAATCCTTAAAAATTATATACATAGAATGAGATAGGATCCAAGCAAGAATTATGCATATATGCAGTATTTTTACTCTTCATATAGATAATAACTAAATATTTAAGATAACATCTGCAAAATATTTTAATTTTTTAAAATTAAATTTATCACTTTGAAATGTATTCTAATAATAGTATAATACAATAGAAATGAATTTTAAGTCATTTAATTTTATAAATGGAGATAATAAATAAAATAAAATACAAAGTTCTTATATTAAACTTTAATAAACTCTTTTAAATGGAAAAAAAGAATGTGTTTTCAAGAATATCACAAAATTTACAATAATAATTAAGTCTTTTAAATCTGTCACCAGTACAGATTATTTTATTTTTGCGGCTGTTGTTGCTGCTGCTCTCAGGTAGGGGCAGAATCTACCTGTTTTAAAAATTTAGTTCATTATTAACATCACATGATTCTGGATAATCTTAGAATTGCTATTTTGACAGCATTTGGTTCTTCATCTTCCTTGATTGCATTTGATTGTGATTACATATCTAATAACAATAAAAGAAAAAGAATAATTAGATTTATAATATAATAGTTTAATATGTGTTATAAATAAAATGTTATACAAAATGTTTTACCTTAAAATTTAACAAAATACTTAAAAATTTAGATAATATCTGTACAAAAATTTCTTATTTATATTTTAATGTATAAGACATTAAATGTGTATATTCGTGTGCTTCATGTCATATATCAAAACATTTTACATATATACACAAAAATATACGCTTTGATGCTACATAGACATAACTGCTAGCACTAATCTGCTACATGCATACACAGTATTCCATGCACAGAACATGATGGTGGTAACTGTACAAATATAATATAGATTGTAACAAAACAATATTGAGATTACAAGTTCTCAATAAAACATCTGAGAAAATATGTTGAAGTGATTTTACAAAACAAATAGTATCCACATGGAAACCAGACTTCATCATCATGAACTCCTGTTTAAAGACAGCAAATAATAAAACAATACAATAAAACTATTAATGTGAACTCCAGGGGTAGTATGGAAAACAGCTGCACCAAGACTAAGAAGTAAAAGTCGTAGGCTCTCGAAATAAAAATGATAACATGGTATTAGCAATCATGCAACACCTCAAATACCATGGAACATCTTAAGTGCTTAATATATCCATTATTGAGTTAACTTCTCTTCATCTAGAAAACTCAATAAAATAATTTCATCTTAACAGTGACATTTATAAAAAATTCAAAAAGAGACATCTTCTACTTGCGCAGCACATTGAAATAATTGTTTTCATGAAACTCATCATTCTTTTAATAAGTAGTTCTTAAAATTCTTGGATTTACATTGTTATTGATAGAATGCATTTTAACCATATTATGACTACTTTTTCCATTGAAGATAGTTCAAATGATATTACATTTTGATAACTAATTTTTATGTCTGCAATGTTTACAAAAGTCTTAATACAAACTGACCTACCCTCTTCTTCCAGATCTTCCTAGATCTGTATTTATAAGAGATTTTAATTCTCATAGTAGTCTTTGGAGATATATAAATGAGGATTAAGCAAGTTATCAAATAATATGTATTTCCTTTATTACATTCAGCAGTTAAGTAATTGAAACAATATTTATATAAAACAAATACTCTTCTTAGGAATAGTATAAGATACCGCTAGAATATACATTTGTTATACCGCATTGTAGTCATTGCAGACTAAGTTATACTTTATGTGTACTGTACTTCAGTCAATATCATTAAATTACTTGTATATTATTTCTGTTATTTTGATATATATCTGTTGTTTATATTCTCTATGTCATTTGAAAAATGATGGATCACAAGTTCACTGTATTTTAATTTGTATATACTGAATATAATTGATTTCAAAGTTTATTCATTATAGGATTCATCGATCTAGCATATATGTATTTAAAAACAATCCACTCCACATCTGCAGCCTAGAACAAGGTTACCATCCAATGCAACCAATTAATCAGAAAAAATTTAATACAAAATGTTAAAAAGTTTAAATAATCTTTCCTTGGCAAGAAATATAAATGACTTTCCATAATAAAACATAAAAAAATATTAAAGCATAAAAATGACTGGTGTTATATCATTTTGTTTAAAATTTTATGTAGAATACTTTTAGATAATTATCAATGTTCTAACTTTATAACTAACACAATACCAAAATCTACAATTTATAAATAAATTTAAAAACAATAACTTTATAAATATTTAAATTCTTTTTTATTTCTATTTCATAATTATTATATCTTCTTAACTTTACTGTTTTTTATGGTGTGTTAGTTTTATGGAGTTTTTTAATATTTTATATTTATTATTATATACATTTATTTTATCGTTAAACTTGTATCTTCAACCAAATAAATAAAAAAGTAAACATTTTCAACAGTTAAAAGGTCAATATAAAATTGAAGCGATGTAATCTCCAATCATAGTGCTGAAGCAGCCAATTCCGTTCATTATGACATTAGCCAATTTAATCGTTCCATATTCAGCACTTAGTTTCTGACAATTATACTACTTTTTTAATTTGGAATTAATTTTTTTTAATATCAATGGTAATCAATCTTCTAAATTCTGTCTTTCGGACTCATAACTGAAACTATTACACATATGTAACAGAATGATTATAAAATATATATGCACAGTACTTTCACTGCTAAAGGTACAAATAAACAGGTAACCAAATTTAATCGCTAACTAATCCTTAGGAAATGTGACAAAGATATCTGCATTAGCATTCATTGTACAAATAATTTATTCAGAAAACTGTTAGTCACTGTAGCAGATTTCACAATATGAAGTGAAAAAAATAAACTTCTGCAATTGTTTTCAATTTATACCACTTTCTCCTTCAATCATAATAGAACTTCATCAATATTAGATATCTTTCCCTAGCCTAATAATTTAATATAATGAGGATATATTATAAAACCAAAAAATACATTCAATATCTTTAGACATCAACTTTTTATCTATACATTAAAAACCACAATATCCGCCATCTCAAAATCTGTGGGTTTGAAAAAAATAATAAGTGAATGTAAAAAATTCAAGATTACATATATTTATTTTCATCGTTTATCACTTCATTTACACAGTCAATCATGTTCTTGTATTATCAGTCAAAATATTGCATATATTTTTATCTGCTTTATTGAAAATTTTAAGTTTGTTTAGCATCAAAATTCAAATCTAATATTGAGAGCAATTAGTAAATCAAAAAGTAGAATATATATGTCCTTATTAACAAAAAAAATAATTATTATTTTTGACTTTGTTATATATTTGTTTTCTCAATCACATATTTCACTTTTAATCCCTTCTATTAATCCCAATATTTATGAAAACATGTTCATTAAAAATGTTTCTCAAGTACATAAATATAATTTTTACCAAAAGTATTGTATCCAAGTATACATGTGTAATTTTATTTATTATATTTTCATCTCTATCAATAATATGATCAAGATGTTTGTAGTTATTAATTCTTAATTCGTTGTTATCAATTATTATTTTCTCTTTTATTTGAAAATCCATTGCAGTTACCTTTAAATTTTTTAGCCATTTATCTTTAATCTTTTTTTTTCTTTTTTCAGCACTTGGGTATTAGTTCCGCAATACGCTATTAGACCTACTGCCTTTTTCACATTCGTATCAATCCGCTGATAATTTTGTAAATCTTGCAATCTGACCGAAATAATGTGTACACGGATCTTGTACACGATATTTTGGGCAGATTTTTGGTGAAAAAGGAACTTGTACCTGGATGATCTTATACATGATATTTTCGCAAGATTTACAAAGTTATCGGAAAGTTGACATGAATATGAAAAGTTCCAGCAAGTCTAATACTGTATTGCAGGACTAAAATTAACACATACTACATAAAAAAAATGTAAACAGATGTATGATTTGCAGGAGTACTACTCAAACAACGTTTTAAACCCGTAAAATCTTTTATCTTAAAGACTACACCCCGTTGAAAATTTAATGAATCAATTCCCCATTGTTATTTTGCATACAATCACTAAATTTAGAATTGTGTTTAAATAATATCGACTTACAAAAACAGATAAAATATACACGTATGTTACTTACCACTGTAATCAATAAGAGGAGATTGATTATGTTATTTACGCAACCAAATTGAAAAAAACACATGTGTAATTCAAAACAATATTGCAAAGCATAAATTTGAGATCGTAATAACTACACTGTTCTCGCCCCAAGTGAAACTAGATTGAATCAACTCACCAATGCTACTTCACTATACAATCACTAAATTATAATTTTAAATAATATTTACAAAAACAGATAAAATATATATGTAGGCTATTTAATCTGTAACAGGAATTAATTGCGTTTAAAAAAATATCCGATTCAAATTTCATGTTACCACAGAAAATGGACACACGAAGTAGAAAATCCCCCCCCCCCCAAATGAACATGTGATTAGAGATATTCTCCAGAAAAATACAAAGGAGCGGAATTTTTTTTGTAAAAAAAAAAAAAAAAAAAAAGGAAATCAAACAAAACCAATAATTCAGAACAAAAAGAAATATAAATTATAAGACTTTTATTAGGGTTAAAAAGAAAAAAAAGTAAACTAAAAAAAACCACTAATTCAGATCAAAAAGAAATCTAAATTATAAGACTTTTATTAGCGCTTTTCATGCAGGGGGGGGAAAAATTAGAAAAAATATTCATCAATCTATCCTCTTTTATGTAAATTCACAAAACAAAACTATCCACAAGAAAGAAATTATAGGAATTTCATTAGCGCTTTTCATGTAGGCGGAAAAAAAAGTTTAGATAAATACTAATAAACCTATACCTTTTTTTTGTAAATACAACCAAACAAAAAAAGTCAACCAAACAAATCAAATAATTCAGAAGAAATATAAATTATAAGACTTTTATTAATTACTGCTTTTCATGCAGGTGGAAAAAAATTGTAGAAAAATATTCATCGATCTATAGTTTTTGGTAAATACACCAAACAAAACAATAAAACAAAACAAAGATCAATTGTAATAATTTTTTTCATGCAGGTGGAAAAAATTGTTAATAATAACATGGCATTCAATTGGGTAGTGGGCAGGTTGACATCATTTTGGACTATTTCCAAATAGCCAAAAAAAAAACAAAATCAAAATATGAAAACTACTTACACTCATTATTAAATTTAAATCAAATGAACTGAATACAAAAGAACAATAATCAAAGTAGGTTTTCCTAAAAAAAAGATGGCACGTTTTAAAAAAGATCATGTTTTTGCAACTGACAACTTTAAATTTAAATAAAGCAAAATAATAACAATCAAAGTACATTTTGAAAAAGAAATCCCTGAAAAATATAAATAACGCAAAATAATAACAATCAAAGAAGATTTTGAAAAATGTAAATCACCTTTTCACATGTTTTTCAATATACATCGCAGGGTTTATTTTCTTTCAAGTAGATCTCAGCGCAAGATTACTGGGACTGTGAAAAGTCTCCCATCTCTCTTCTCCATTGCAGGACTAATACTCAAGTAACTTTTTTCTAAATACAAAATCTAAATGATTTAAATAATCTTCCATATTCCACTTAGTTTCCCATTTTAATCCACATAATGTTTCCTATAAAACTGCTGCAAAAAGTTTTGGAAGATATGAAATTGCCCTATCAAATGCTCTTATCAATATTAATCTTCTAAATGCCAACAAGTAATCTAATCATCTGTGTTGCATTTTACATAAACATTCTTCAGAATTTGACAATGGGTTATGTCTTACTATACTAAAGCTTCAATCATCACTGAAATCTTTATATAATTAATGCTTTTTCATAATCTACAAATCCAAAAAATAATGATGGTAACTCATATTTATAACTTCATTTATTACTTAGATATGACTATGTAAAAATACCTTTAAATCCAGCATGTTTTTTGATTAGCTTATTATAAATTAGTTTTAATGATCTTAGAACTTATAGAAGCCTGGTAGATTTTATAATTTTTAATATTTTCTTTTTTACTTTTTCTTAAATATCAATATCTCTATTGCATTCTTCCAATTATATAGTGCATCTTTATCACTTACACATTCAAAACATAACTTTGCCAAAAATATATCTTAATTTTTTACTACTTCTTTAAGAATAACTATAATAATTCCAATACTGCCTGCACATTTCTCATTCAATGAAATATTTCTGAAGCTTACAGATATCAACTGTTAAGGTTGTCCTTGAAGACCTTTGTCTCTCTCTAAATTTGCATTAACACATATCATCTTAGATCTCACTAACATCATTTTCTGTAATATATTAGTTTTGTAATACATACTTTCTCTAGTCAAAATATATATATAACTTTGCTGTATCTTCATTTGGATTCTTCAATCTCCATTTTCACTCTGGATTTTTCTCAACAAAAAAAAAAGTGTAAAATAAGGATTTTTTTCTGTTAGTTATACAAATCTATGTCCTCTTTCATTTCTATATTCATAAACAAGTATATCCATAATCCTTTCAACTATAAATTATTTTCCAATTCTAGCAGTAAAATCTCTTATGAAATGTTGTTTGATCTGATCAAAAATATTCTATATGAAAAATCTCTATATCTTTATCAGAATGAAAATTTATTATGATATTAATTGAATTATTTATATTTGGTATTTTCCATTAAGTTAAATATTTCATTTTGTAACTTTATCTGATATAATATCAACTTTCACAATATTGATTTTCCAGTTTTTATTTATAATATGTCCTACTCCATTTGTTACATCTAATATTTGTACTTTTATAATAAAGAACATTTCCACTTTTCAAATCAACTGACTCTTCATTTTTCTTCTAATCTAAATAGACAGTTTTTTTTTTTTTTCTAATTCGTGACATTATCCTTCATTAAAAGTGAATTAATTATATTATTTATAAATTAATTAATTAATAATTACAGATAGTTAAATAAAAGATCATATTAATTCACAATCTGATGATTTATCATACCTTCTGCTATCAAACATTATGGTTGATACTTTTCAATCTCTAGGATATGAGAGCCATGTCTTATTTTTGTCTATTGCAATTGTAAACATAAAAGAGAAAAAACATTTGTACACATATTCACACATTCATCTTGTTTTCAAGAAAACCCAAATGATGTTTAAGATAACCACTATAAGTCATCAGTAAATGAATACCATGATGGTTTTTAATCTTAAAACTCAAATAAAAATCAAGAAATTCATCATGCTATCTGATGTATATTGGTGTGTAGTTTATGTTTATCATATGAATAATCATCTAGTAATAACAAAGTGCAAAAACAAGAACATCTGGAGTACATATTATAAAATTTCTCTGCTTGGTTCCTTTAACAAATCAACAATTCATCATAAATTAATTAAAAATAAATAAAACAATGTAAAGTATATGAGAAAAAAATATATAACTAACCTGTCATTCGTGTATATTACATATAATAATAATCCAGCTAAATTAAATCCTTCCAATTCCTCAAAATTTTGTGGGAGAAAAAGAATTATGATTTTCATCACAAGCACTTAGCACAGATCTTTTGGAGTCTTGATTCACGAGCCTTGTAAATAGCCTGATACTCTGTGATAATGGCTAATAGTTTGTATTAAGTTTTTATTTATTTATTTTATAAAATGGTCAACTTGCTACACTGTGAGGAATAATAGCTAAAACACTATTATCTGAAGTAGTAATTAGGACATGTCCAGAATGTGCATCATATACTCCTGTTGTAACTATTTCTGCTGTTTCTTCATTATCTGTTCTTGATAGGCATTCTGAATGAAGAGGTTCAAGATGATTATCTAATGTTATTTGTTGTTCAGTATCTGAAACTTTCCACCGAACATCAACTTCTTTAGTAATACTTATTGGAGTCATTTCTACTTCATTACTTCCACAAGGTTGTTTACGAGGGCGTCCTCGCTTTTTGGGCATTTTATTTTCATTATGCCTTGTATTATCAGTCACTGTGATCATTCTTTTTTTGGGTCTTCCTACTTTGGCTTTAATTTTTCTTTTCCTTTCTTTCTGACCACATTTGTGATCTTGAAATAATTTTTCTCGGAAAAAACCTTTATTGCATTCTGGACATCTAAATTTATAATCATCTTTGTGACTACGTTCATGTTCTCGGAGATAAGGTTTTCGACTAAAGGCTTTACCACATTCTTTGCACTTAAATGGTTTAATGCCGCTATGAGTGATAATATGGGTCTTCAATTTATCAGGACGGTTAAATTCTTTAATGCAGCCTGTATGAGAACGAAATGGGCATTTAAATCTTTTAATTGGTTCATGAATAAGTTCATGTCGCTTCAATTTATCTTTTCTATTAAAAGCAGCATTGCACTGATAACATTTAAAAGGTTTTTCACCACTATGAATTAAACTGTGCATTTTAAGATAATGTTCAGTTTTAAATGCTTTTCCACAAACATGACAGATATGAAAACCCATAGTTCCATGAGTTGGTAAGTGCCTTCTTAAATACCGTTCACAAGGAAATGTTTTTTCACAGTGAGAACAAGGATACCTGTGATTTGTAGTTGACATATGATGATCAAGTGCTTCAGGACTAGCATACTTATTCATGCATTTGGTACACCGAAAATATCTGAAATATATATATATATCCTGATATTTATTTTATTCATTCATTTATTACATATTTATTTAAAATATAAACAACTAAATTAAAAAATTGCAATTAGAAATTAATAACAAATTATTATAAACATTTTTTACATTCATTCAGAATAATAAATAAAATTAGACTAAACAATGAACATAAGATTTGCAAACAACAGTAAATAAATTTTATAAAAATATGATTATATAATTTTTGGCTTTAGAAACTGCTTAAGCTATAATTCAAATTAGGCCTTAAACATATTATAACACATATTAATATGCTTGGCATCTGTAACCAAATAAATATGTTTTCGCAATCCTTAAAAATATTTTGTTTCTAAAATCATTTTTATGAACAGAAAAGAGAATGAAAATCACAATAAACTGGAATATAACTTAACTATATATTTATGAAAAACTGTAAATAGTGAAAGAATAAAGAAAGTTAGATATTAATAGTGGAATCCAGAGAAAGTAGTGCAAAGTACTCGTAGAATATGGTAAAATGTATGCAGACTACAGAAAATGAAGTGATATACAACAACTAAGTCACACGAGTGACATTTTCATTATCATTTACTCACTACTACTAGATTTATCATATTTTAGAACCAAAAGATAAAATACACTTTAATCAAATTCACTTTCGTGTTTAAAACATTATATACCACATCTAAAAAATATTACATTTGAGATTTTTTAGTATTTAATGTTCTTTCTAGTTCAAGATATTTTACTATTGCTGAATAAATGTAAATCTATTATTATTAATTAAGCACTGAAAAATCTGTAATTGTGCAAAAGGAAATTAACCTCCGATCATGTACTGTTTTTGTAACTATCATAAATCTCCATATAGTTCATTCAATTTACTTTTAAGTATAATATCGTTAATCTGATTATGGAAAATTAGCGAATTTCTGAAATCCAAACAAATTTTAAAAGAGGCCTTCAAATTTTCATAACTGCCAGATTATTATTTTAGCATAAGTATAATTTTCTTAATAAGTAGTTTTATTTAATCTTAAATACATGTTAAAATATATATAATAACTGCAGTGCAGAAAATAAATTAATATACAAACATTTTAAAATAAAAATTTTAAAAAAATACTCACAATTCAATAATTATTTGTAAATTAATAAATCATTATAAATAAGTCAATTATTTTATATAACGCAATGTTTTTTATAAACAATATAAATAACTTGAGAACTGTGTTGTTATTTGGTCTTACATAAATTGTTTTAATGTGTGATTTTCATTTCTTAGAAAGTAGCAAATATATTTTCTTAACTTTTTTTTTAATACATTCTATAAAAAAAGCAGGGAGGAGGGAGACTAAACTCAAAATATGTTAAATTAAGATTAAAAAAGGAAAAAAAATAATAATTAAATTATAGTTAACTCTTCATCTAATATTATTCAAAGGATCAGAAAAACTAAATAAAATATAAAAAAAACTAATAGAATGGAATACTATTAAAATTGTAGATAAATGATTATTTCATTGAAATACATGTAAAGTAAAAATCAGATTTTATAATTTAAAACATCTCATTCCTATTATTTTCAATACGTGTGCATATTGAAATAATATACAATAAACATTTCAGATGATTACATTCATCATCATTTCATATGTCATAAAAGGGGGGGTTTAGATTAAATAGCATATAGCTCTTAGAAGACAAGCTAAACGAAGCAAGAGAAAGCTAAGACTATTTAAAAACAATGATAAAGTGTACATTTTTAAGAAGCAAATAACTCGTAACATTAAGAAATGGGTATGTGTTATGTTATATATATATGTATAAACATAATATTTGCCATTTATTCATGAATGTAATAAAAATTAATATATGTAAGGACTCCTTGAAATATTATAAGATAATTTAATTAATTTAAAAACATATAACAGAAGATTAATGATATAACATAATATAAAATATCTTTATATCAAATTTTTTTAATATACATAAAAAGCTTTTTTCAGCACCTGAATTGGTGCTCTTTTCAAATGTTAATAATCTATTACATTAACAAACTATTTCAGACATAAAACTATCTAGTGTTCAATAATGAAATTAAAACAAAGAATAACAATATAAAACATTAAAAAAAAAAAATCAAAACCTGCACATATAAAACTAGTAATTACAAAGTAATTGACTATATCGTAACAATGCAATAAGAGGGGGTGGTTATGTGATGTTTATTGGCTTTTAACAATGCAATAAATTACACACATTTTTTACAATTATATATGTGTCAATTTATATAATTTTCCATTCATTTTTAATTAACCAATTATTAACCAAATTTATAGAAGTCTTGTAAATATTCATACAATTATTTAAATTATTTTTAATATAGTATATTTCATATATTTGTCTTCTTTTTGGATCTTTGATATAATTTAAACATTTAATCATTTTTATAGTATCTATTCTATACCCATATTTCAAGTAATGAATGTATAATGCAGATTTATCATCTCTTCTATTAATTGCATTATTATGTTCTTTGGCTCTTACCTCTAATTGTTTGCCAGTATGACCAAAGTAAATCATTTTACAATTTCATATGTAATTTTATATACAATTCCTTTTTTGTATCGTATATCATCTCTCAACCTATAAATACCTATTAATAAATCGAGATTTTTACTATTTGACCAGCCAATATTTATATTCTTCTCAATATAATTTTTGTTATATCTTAATATATTATATATCTTAGGATAATATGAAAGTCTAATCTATTTCTTATTTCATTCATTATTACTTACCTCAGAAATTTTATCATCTACCAGATGTTTTAGAATTAAAAAGTATACTTTTAATAGTTTTAGGATTATGTCCATAATCTTTTATATAATTTATTAAATTGATTCTTTTGTAACTGAACTATACTTTTATCTATATTATATTTATCATTCCTATATTTAAAATTTTTAATAACTGCTAATTTTTCCACCCATGCTTGTTATGAATCTACATGAATAATTTTTCTTAATTTATGTTCTTTAATAAAATGCTTTAACTTAATCCTAAGATATATAATACATATTGGCTGGTCAAATAGTAAAAATCTCGATTTATTAATAGGTAATTATAGGTTGAGAGATGATATACGATACAAAAAAAGGAATTGTATACAAAATTACATGTGAAATTTATAAAATTATTTACTTTAGTCATACTGGCAAACAATTAGAGGTAAGAGTCAAAGAACATAATTATGCAATTAATAGAAGAGATTATAAATCTGTATTATACATTCATTACTCAAAATATGGGCATAGAATACATACTATAAAAAGTATTAAAATGTTTAAATTACATCAAAGATCCAAAAATCAAACAAATATATGAAACATACTATATTAAAAATAATTTAAACAATTGTATGAATATTTACAAGACTTCTATAAATTTGGTTAATAATTGGTTAATTAAAAATGAATGGAAAATTACATAAATTGATACATATATAATTGTAAAAAATGCATGTAATTTATTTTATTTATTGTATTGTTATGATATAGTCAATTATTTTGTAATTACTGGATGTATATATGCAGGTTTTGATTTTTTTTTTTAATGATTTATATTATTCTTTGTTTTAATTTTACTATTGAACACTAGATGATTTTATGTCTGAAATAGTTTGTTAACGTAATAGATTATTAACATTTGAAAAGGGTACCTTTGTTTTAATTTCACTATTGAACACTAGATGGTTTTATGTCTGAAATAGTTTGTTAACGTAATAGATTATTAACATTTGAAAAGAGCACCAAATCAGGTGTGAAAAAGGCTTTTTATGTATATTAAAAAAATTTGATATTTATATTGCTGATGTAAAGAATTTATTATTTTCTGATTATTTTATGGAAGAACAGCAAAAGATATTTATTCTTTTCCAATTTTGAATGATTAGCAATAACATATATAATAATCATATACAAAAAAAAAGCTCTACTCAGCAAATATTATGTTTTGCCTTTTCAATGTGCTTTACCTAATTTATATTTTTCAATCTACATTGCATACATAGCAACATCTATCTTTTTTATATAAAATTGACTATAATCTATTAAAATCCCATACAATATTTTCAAGACATACAAATAAATATGTATTAAATAACCTTCCATTCATTATCATTAGTCAATTATTAGTCAAATTAATTGATGTTTTATATATGTTCATACAATTATTTTTATTATAGTTAATATAATTAATTTCATATATCTTCCTTCTATTAGGTTCTTTATTATAATTTAAAGGTCTTACATTTTTGGTGCAATCTATTTTATGTCCATATTTTAAATAATGAATATATAATAAGACAGATCTATCATCTCTTCTATTAATAGCTTTATTATAGACTTTTACTCTTTTATCTAATTGTTTCTCTATATGTTCATAATTTAACCATGCAGCAATTTCCACAAGTAATTTTATATACAATTCCCTTTTTATATTTCATATCATCTTTTATTTTATAATTACTTATTCATTTGACAAGATTTTTACTATTTGATCATGCTATCTTAATGCTTTTATTTATATAATTTTTATTTTTTAGTAATATATGATAAATTTTAGGGAAATATGAAAGTTGTATCCATTTTTTATTATTCTTAGATCTGCTATTATTATTATTTATAATACAATTATTATTAATATTTGCATTAGGTAGTTTATAATTAAAAAATATATTTTCAATATTCTTAGGGTTATATCCATAATTAGTATATAATTCAATAAATTCTTCCTTTTGTAAAGTAGCTATATTTCTGTGTTATATCTACCATTTTTATATTTAAAATTTTTAATAACTGCCATTTTTTGTATCCATGCTTGTTGTGAATCTATAGAAATTATCTTTCTTACTTTATCTTCTTTAATGAAATGTTTTAATATAATTTTACTATCATTATCTATCTTAATCTCTATATCTAAATACTTTAATAATAATGATAACAAAATTATATTAAAACAATTCATTAAAGAAGATAAATTACGAAAGATAATTTCTATAGATTCACAACAGGCATAGATAAAAAAATTGTAGTTATTAAAAAATTTTAAACATAAAAATGATGCAAAAGGAATACTTTATTGAATTATATACTAATTATGGATATAACACTAGAGTATTGAAAATATACTTTTTAATTATAAACCACCTAAGGCAAATATTAATAATAATTGTATTATAAATAATAATAGCAGATCTAAAAATAATAAAATAGATAAAATTTTCATATTTCCCTAAAATTTATCACACTTTACTAAAAAATAAAAATTATATAAATAAAAATATTAACACAGAATGGTCAAATAGTAAAAATTTTGACAAATTATAAAATAAGAGATATGAAATATAAAAAGGGAATTATCTATAAAATTATTTGTGAAAGTTGTTGTATGGTTTATTATGGACATACAAGGAAACAATTAAATAAAAGAGAAGAACATAATGTTATTAATAAAAGAGATGATAGATCTGTGTTATATATTCATTATTTAAAATATAGACAAAAAATAGATTGTACCAAAAATATAAGACTTGAATTACATTAAAGAACCTAATAGAAGGAAAATATATGAAACCAATTAAATTAATTATAACAAAAATAATTGTATGAACATATATAAAACATAAATTATTTTGACAAATAATTGGCTAGTGATAAATAAATGTAAGGTTATATAATATAAATTTACACAGGTTTTTTTCTTTTTTATATCTTAAAAATATTATATTGTTTTAATAGATTATAATTAATTTTATAAAAAAAAGATAGATGTCACTATGTATGCAATGTAGATCGAAATTGTAAATTAGTTTAAATACATTGCAAAGGACAAAAAGTAATATTTGCCAAAAAAAAATTTTTATGTATGATTATTATTATATATATTATTGCTGTTATATAAAGATATTTTATGTTATATTACTAATTTATATAAATATATGTAAAAGCAGCATAATGGATTAAACTTCTTTTCATTTTTGATGATAATCTAATAACAAAAGATATATTAATTCCTGAAAGCAAGCAGATAAATAAACAATCTTTTAAAAGAACAAATAGCATATCAAGGAATTCAAAAGACAATAGATTTTGTGTTCTAAAATCATTATAGGTATAAGTCTAATGCTTAACAAATGTGGAGAATAAAATGCTTCACTTAGGAATTCTAAAACCAATGAAACCAATTTCATGCAGAATCTTTAAAATGCTCTAGAGTAATAATCAGACCATGGAATGCCTCTCCTTAAAATCAACTTAATAAAAAACTTATATTTAAGATTGTTAATATCAAAATGTCATACATGTAACATAAAAAAAAAGATTAAAAGTATCTGCCGTTTAACATCTATAAAACATCTATCTAGCTCAGAAATTAAGAAACTAAATAATGAAAGCTTCATGTTTTTGACTAAGGACTTTTTCAAATTCAAACTATTATTGCATGCTACATTAACATCCCCATTTGTATGTAAATCATTTGAAAATTTTAAATAAACTCCTAATAGACATTGTTTAGGATAAACTTTCAGTGTAAAATCTATTGTGTATCGGTCCATATTCCCTTAAGGAATGAGAATGAACGCATCTAACTATAGTCAAATCTAGGGTCATGTAGGATGCCATGAATGATGCAATAAAGTCTAATCCATGATTGCAATTATTTTCAAATATGATAATTTAATGTTTAAACATTCAATACAGATCTTCACCTGTCTTTATTATTCTGTTATGCTCAGTATTTGAACTCAGGGTTAATTTTACACTTAACCCTCTTCAGCAGTCAATTGATATCCTGTCGCAATAATAATACTTTTATATAAATTTGATAGATTTTTAAAATTACTTCTAACCAAGTTATCATGATGTTAAGTCAGAATATGTATATATGGTTATATGTATTCAATTTTATTTTATTATGAAAATAAAATAAATAATTTAAATAAATCAGAGACCTCCTTAAATTTAAAATAAATTTAACAATATTTATTAATTGAAAACAATTTAAATTTATCTTTATATAACAAAATCTTTGATTGTGTTTTACATACTTTTCTACCACATTAGTATATAAATTTTAAAAGTATACCTCCCCATATCCCATAGTAGATATGTATGATAACACAAATAATATTTAATAGGATGCAAAAATAAATAAAATTTTATAATTCCAAAGATTATGAGAATACTAGCTACCTAAATTTAAATTAAACAGTATAAATATAAATGAAAACCTTTGTAATATCCAATCCTTTTGAGGCAATTCCATTTTCTATAAGACCTTCCATCTATATATGGTCCCTATCGTTGAAAGAAAAGACCTTTCATCCAAGGATATTAGTCATTTATACCAAATAATAAACAAACAAATATTACTAAATTAATTAAATTAATAATAAATAAAAATTTTGTAGTCATAAATGAATGAATGAATATGATATGAACAATAAAATCTTATCTTCATAATAAGTTTAATTATTAACCTTGTCAAGTCACTCTGTAAGGAAGACCTAAATTTTATTAAATAAAAAATATTTAACCCAATGATTTTTTCCATTTTTTTTTCCTCTAATGATTTTCAAAATGGATTATTCGAAAGTAAATAGATTTTAAAGGCAAAGAAAATAAAATTAAATATATATGGATGTTGATACGCAAAGATGATATGATGTATTTAAAGTTTATGATATTATCCTATTTGTTTTCCACAATTTGAGTAACAATGTTCATTAAGAATAGTCTTTTATTTCTGGTCATCAATCATTGGTAAGGCAATCAGTATACTTCGTTGATTCATAAACAATCTTCTCACATGATATTGATATCTCTTTCCGTAAATTATCCCACTATAAACTGAAGTTGGATATTAAATTATATAGATGATATATATTTTAGGCATTTCTGTAGGAATGAAGTTGCACTGCTTTAGGTTAGAACAATAGCATTTGATCCTATGGCAAAGTATCTTTACTCACGTTGCATTTTCTATAACTTAAAATCTTCTTAAAATAAATTTATTTAGATATATAAATGTGTTTGATGATATTTATCTTCCTTGACAATCAAGTTTAGAACAATATCATTAAGAATTTCTCTAATTATTATATTAAAGATAATTTCATTTTTGAAATTATTATTGATGATATTAAAAAGTAATTTATTTACTCTTTACTTGAATGATATTAGAGTTCTCTGCTTACGAAAATTTTATAAACAAGGACCATCTTTCTGATGTGTTCGGTATGTGAACACAGCAAAATAAATATGCGTAGTGACTAGTTCATTTGTAAAAAATGGAACTGATTTGTAAATTAGTTGATTTAGCTTTTATAATGGAATCGACTTCCGGTAATTAGCATGTGTTAAATTACTATTTCATTTCACGATTTTGTATTCGATTATTGTTGAATGCATCATAATTAATAATTGTATAATTGGGTTCTAACTTTATTTCCTTCGCATTTAGTTGCTGAGATACGACTTGACTTTAGGTTACCTCTATATTTTGAGTCTTGATTAGTGATATTAGTTAACTTAATAATTATTTTATACATATATATGAATGATTGAAATCTAATTATTTTAATATCTGATTTCATTAAAATAACTATTTATTTGACTTGACTTTTATTAAAATTTTATAATCTAACGTGTAAGGTATATATGTGTGCATATGGTTATTTTAATGTAAAAGGATAATGCATTTACTGTTTAATAATTAAAATTATATTTTTAAGTTTATAGTTTGTTACTGCACATAAACAATTGAGTTTAATAAGATTGCAAGTTACCCTTACAACTGTATATATTTATTATTTCATGTGTTTATGATGTATTTTAGAAGTTATACATATATCCAATGGCAAACCTTTTTATGTGTGTGTGCCAAAAATTTCCAAAAAATATTTATTGAATGATTGGTGTGCCATACAGTTATTAAATCAAAATATAAACAACTCAATTATTGCAGTTTTTTAAAAGTTTACGAAACAAAATAATAATAGCAATAATAATTAAACAAAATTTTTAAATAAGCTAAATACAAGTGAACGATATTTATTTAGAAGAGCAAAAGTTGAATAAAATGTAATAATAAAAAATTAATAGTAATTAAAACAAAATTTTGGAAATAAACATATAAAATCAATATAAATAGATATTATTTAATGAGATTTTTGCTGTTGTACATTAGATGCCAAATATTTTATATCTCGTTCATATTTTGTCACTTTTAATAATGTTCATGTTGAATTAGATTCATCTGTCATTGTATTTCTCGAACTGTCTTTAATTAAATTCATTTCTGAAAACAATGATTCACATGCATATGTAGAGAAAAAAATTGATAATATTGGGTCACTAAATATTTTTAAACAATGAAATGTTTCAGGAATAGCAACCCAAGTAATCAATAATTCCTCTTCAGCATTCTTTTTACATATGCTCAATAATCAATCATTTTTCATTGTTTCTAACTCATTCCTCAAATCAACAAATTTCTGTTTCCATATAGAACTGGATTGAAAATTCACTGATTGCATTTCCATATCTTCCAAATTAAGCCATTCAAAAATTTCTAACATGAGGCTATCCATTGATATTATGTCTGGATATAAAATAAATTTTGGATGTTTTTGAAAATTGTCTGAACTGTGTAAATCTTAAAGAAAATTCATTAATTATTGATTGAATAACAGCACAAAACTCTTTCATCAATTTTACTTGATATGGCTTCTCATGAGATTCTAAATCAGTCAAGAACTTAGTATTTGGAAAATATTTGGTGTAAGCAATAACATCATGCTAGAAAATTTGCAATTTGATCAAATCAAACATGATAACAATTAACTTATTATAACCTTGCAGTTTCACATTAATTCATTTAGATGTGTTAAAAGACATTAATTTTGAACGCCATTTAACATCCATTAATTTATTATATTTTCCAATGATTTTCTCAGTACATAAAAACAATCTAATTTCATCTAAACACTCAACGAATTTTTGAAGAACTTTTCCTCGATTTAACCATCAGACATTACTTGTCATAAGCAAACCATTGTATACTGAATTCACCTCACTCAATAAGTTTAAAAATCTTGTGTAGATATAAAATTGATTAACTTAGTCACAACGTTCATAACATCATCCATTGGCTTAAAGCTGGCCTTCGTGCATATAACCTGATGTATAATGCAATGAAAACCCAAAGTTGAATGTCCAATACGGTTTGGTAAATAAACTGAGAAAACCATTTTCTTTTCCAGTCATACTTTGAGCACTATTTGTAGCTACTGATACAATTTTGGCAATATTTCTTTTTCAGCAAGTACATTTGAAACTTCATTGCAAATATCTATTCCCTTTTGTTGTTGTTACTAATGATGTTAAACTGATCAATTCTTTGCTATTATTCCCAATATAATAGCAAAAAATAGCCAAATGAGCTGATCCATTTATGTCTGTACTTTCGTCAAAGCAGAGAGAAATTAAACTAGAAGATTTTATATCTCTTTTTTGTTGGTAAATTATGTTGTTAGCCATCTGAATAATCTTTGCTTTGTTTTCAAAATCTTCACAAAGAACTAGTGCACATATCATACAAGCTTTTTTCATATATTCTCCATCATTAAAAGCTTTCCTATGTTTGGCAATTACACTTGAAATAAAAAAAATTAGCAGCAGTTATATAAGAATGATTTTTCAGAGATCTCTACTGTCGTTTTTTCAGGCGCATAGTCTTAAGGTTATTGCCTTAATAAATATTACTATAAATTTCTTTATAGATGTTGATTGAATACTTATATTTTTAAAGGCTTGGGCTAAATATTTTTTTTTGTTCATCTTTACTTTTTTCACAGAGCTATTTATGATTGGTTTCAAAATGTCATTTTACCGATGATGTTCTCAATACAACTGTTCCGTAACATAAAACACATACTGCCTTGGTGCCTTTATCAATCATTCTATACTCATCAGTCAACCAATTTTGAAATTCTCTACTGCTTGACAATTTGTTTTTTATTTTCATTGGTCATATTAATATAATGGTAACAAATTTATTTAAAAGTAAATTTCATTTTATAAATCAAAAATTTATTATATGTTAAAATATATTATTATCCTTACATTTCTCTTTTATAGCAAAACTTCAAGCAAAAAAAAAACATCATTTGATGGCAATTATGCATTTCGTTCCTTTGTTCATGATTTTGATTAGGTTAAAAAAATTAATGGTGTCTAATGTTTAAATCAAAAAAGATTAGGACAGAAAACCATTTTATTATTTTTATTTTAGATTTGAAAAAATTTATTCAAAGAGTTATAAAATATTTTACTAAGTTTACTTTCTAGTTTTATTCGAATCATTTAACAGGTTTATAGAATATACTATTGTATACCGGTACCATTTTATTTGATTTAAAATAGCATTCTTACCTACATATGTATAAAAAAAAATTTTTACATTTTCTAATTTATTGCTTCTAATCAGAGTTCAATTATAAATTGAATTCTAATATATTTACTTTACCTTTAGTTTACAGTAAATTTTTATTAGTACAGATTTTAGCAACAAAAAAAATATTGAATAATTTAAAGCACAGAAAATTATGATATGTAAATAGTTTGCATGCCAGTAAAAAATTTAAATGTCCATAGGTTCACCATTACTGCCATCTTTTGGAGTAATGAATTAATTAATAATTTATAAAGATTTAAGATTTCAAATATTTCAATTTTATGCTTAGATAATGAAATCTTCATGTATGTATATTTATGATTAATGCTATAGAAAAATAATAAAGTGTTTACTAGTTGATTAATGAAAGATATCATAATTTGAATTAGATATCAATCATTCTAGTTTAAACTTAGTAATAACTATACATAAGTTCAAAATAGGGCAAATGAATAAAAATGTGAGAGTAGATAAACAGAGTAAAGATCATAAGACAGCATAAATGACCTGAATTTAATCAACGCATTGAAGTTCATCCTTATAAGTATTAAATGATTAAATGGGTTTTTTTTACAACTTTCTTACATTTTGTTAAAATAATAATGTAACATGGGTTATAGAAATATATATTTGATTTACTTGTTAATAAATATCAGTTTGTTTATTATTAGTACTAGTATTTTTTTTTTAATTTTGGTGATATCAACATGAGGAAAGATTGCATATAATTAGATATGAAGGGAGACCCATGTCTCTTCCTCATCTTATTGGCATTAAAAATACTTATAGTGATAGAAAATGCTCTAAGAGACCAGAGTTAGGATCTCTCTCAGGTAAATTTCAATATTTTTTAGAATATATAATATCTTTTGAGTATAGCATAGGGATTCATCAGATTCACATTATTTATCCAGAAGCATTACCTGGTCTGAGGGTTACATATTTTTCAATTGATTAGTTCATTTTTTTTACCTAAAATATTTATAAAAATAAGATTATTATTCAGTCTTCTGTTGGTTTCTATTTTAAGTATGAAGCTTAATGCATTTATAGCTGATTGATTGCAAAAATTTAATATAAAGCATTATCTGCAAGAAAAAAGGTTTGATGATTTGGGGGGGGGGGGCTTAATAACTAGTCTTTGAAATGTAAAAGAATTGAAAGATTAATAAAGCTACTAGTAAACATCTTCTTATTGGAATCTCTACAGACCCCTTTACAAAGTTTGTTAATAGTTAGTTATCCAAATATACTGAATAAACAAATTTTAAAACCTTATTAGTAATAAAATAATAATTGTTTTTGAAAAACTATTTTATATGTAATTTAATATTTACAATTGGAATTTATGAAAATGTTATTGCAGGAAGATTACTCAATAATGAAAAAACTAATTACAATACCTTGTGTGTTTGGCTCTGTATATGATATACAAAGATAATCTTTGTCATTTCAACTTAAAAGATATCCTTGTTGGCAAGAGATGCAAAAATGATAAATCAATTTTAAAAAATAATGTTCTTCAATGATCTTAATTTTGGAACCAAAGAAAATAATACATATAATAATAGACAGATTGAGACTTCCCTATATTTTTTTGTTATAACAAATCAATATCCAATATATAAAGATTACTTAATGTTTTCATTTAATTTTTTGAACTTTCCAACAATATATGGATCCTTTAAAGGCAGGGAATATTTACAATGAAGAGGGAAGTAAAGAATATATTGTTGAATTATTACCGTCTTCTGATTTTGGTAAAATCATTACTATAATTAGATCAGGGAACAATGAATATCAGATTAATGATATTGTGTCTGTGTGTAACTGTTTATTTGGTTACAAATATATAATTATGTTTAAGCATCCAGATGGAATATTATAAATTACTCTTAGTAAATTTCTGTTTAAAATTATAATTCTGTGGGATCATGTCTCATTTTAATTTTTGTTAGTTTTAAATGGGAAGCTAAAGTAAAAGATTAGTTTGAATAATTATAATTATTTTATATATTTTTTTATTTCATAAAAATGGGTGAATAAAATCTGAATTTTAATTTCAAATCTAATCCAAAACTTTGTTTTATTTTTTATTCGGGTGCATACAATTCTATTTGATTTTAAACACATGCATTATTTCATATCATATATAACTTCCATTAACACAAATATAAGGCCTAATTATAATTTGAGATCCAGTGACATATAAATTTTTATGAACTATCTTTTCTATTCAATTTCAAAAAAATTCTACCATGATAATGTTATCTGATTTACAAAATTTGATTGTCATTTATTATAAATAAAAAGTTAATTACCATAACATTATTTTAGTTGTTGATCAAGATCTTCATTCGAATGTCTTAAATCTCAGATGAGATATGAAAAGAAACATATGACTGTATCATTTCATTAACTTGTAAGTTAAAAACCACAATGAAAGCCACATGTTATCACTTATCAATAGAATATTTCAGGACCATTTCTATTATCTTGAAAGAATAGTTTCATAGATGATTATATCAGAAAAGCATCTATGTAAATGTGATAAAAAATAATTTCCAAAGCAAATTTCTAGTAAATTAAAGAAAGAATATTTGTAGAGTTAAACATTGCTAATTTAGAGTAGTTCCTCGCTGTGAATAAATAATTTTCACTTGTAATAGATTGTGATTCTAATTAAATATTTTTATTCAATTTTTTTTCATTATCTATTCTTAGTTTTGGAATTTATAAAGTAAGACGTGTATTTTTCTAAATCAACAGAGGAATCTGACCAATAACGTAAGTTTCATAATTTACTCAAAACTAGTACTTTGAAGTCTTTGTTGTAACTATCTCAAATAATTTTTTTCAAGTTGAAACCATGGTATTATTTTCTATAAGATGTATAATTACTGACTAATTTGTCAAAAGTAACTAACTGACTATGCTTGAACAAAACTGAAAGTAATTTACAAAATTATCTTGAACAAAATATTTGTGATATAAAAATTTAATTAATTTTGCAGTCTCTTTCAGAACATTTTTTTTTACCAACATTAACTTTAGAAATGAATATATTAACACAATGCAGCATATTAGAAATTTAAAAATAAGTCATTCAAATTGACAGTAGTAATAAAATCATTTTGTAAAGAAGAGTTTATGAATTAAAATTCAGATTCTTTTTTTGTTCTGAATCAATTAATTAATGCAGCATCTCACTACATCCTTGCCTACTAAATCCTATTTATATTTTACACAACCCAAGGCAACATCACAAGCAATGATGGACTGAATTATAACCACAGTTGTAATAATCCAGAAAAATAGAAACTTTAGTCCATAAAATCTACTACTGTTAACAATTTATGAGATTAAATTATCAGTAACCAAAGATATATTTCACAAACTAAACATTGCAAAAGCTGCAATACAGTTGTAGCATATATTCTTGACAAATGGTACTTGAGAACAATTTTGGTGGCCTAGATATATGTACACAATATAGTCAGATTTCTGCTTTATGTCAATATTAATTAAGTCTTAATAAAGAATTAGTAATATTAGCTGTCATATAATAATTAGAAGAAGTATTTAAATGTTTTACTTTTTAACATAAGACTACTTCCACTTATCACACTAGCAAAAAATTGCAGTCTGTTGTTTGGAAGATCATGTGATGTTCAAGCAAGATAGATCTCATGTGAAATCTAATTAATTGATTACTACCTTCAGTTGAGAATCAGTCTAAAGTTTCCCATTCTATATACTGTAGAACATTAAAATGATCTAATCTAATGTTTTCAAAATACAATTTAATATTTGATGCATAATAACTATTACACAGAACATAAATAGTTCAATCAAATTAATAATAATAAAAAAACTTCATTTCTAACTAAGGCAAAATTCTTAAGATTCTTTGTTTTATGAGCAGACATTAAAAATTTTTAAAAAAATTAAGTGTAAATATTATTACTACATCATCTTAAAAATTATTTCTTTGCTACAAATATATTGATTTAATGTTTTACTGCTTTGATAATAATCATTAAATAAAAGGGTTCATTTGGTATTTAATTGCCATAAAATAAAACTTAGAAAAAGCATCCAATTTCATATCAAAAGCGTTGGTGGCCAATGCTTTGACACATGAAAAAAAAAGAGATTATAACCATAACAATTTAATGAAGAACAATATAGATATATGCTACATCTAATCATCAATTTTTTTTCATCAATTGATCAATATAAACTATGAGTAATACCATGAAGAGAGTATTTTTAATCTCTTTCTTTAGTGATCAAAAAAAAACAGTTAAGAAAATCTGAAATAATTCCTAAGACAATTTATTTGCTTCATATATAACTAATCCAGTGTATTTAGCATCTGAAGAAAACAAGCATGATCTGAAGTAATGATATGTTTTTCTATCAGTTCTAGGATATAGTAGTATTTCTTGAATATGTCTATTATATTGGTTATTTGGTACTAGTCTTACAGCTAAAGACATAATACAACTTTTTTGTTGTGCTATGTTGCATCACAGTATACATTTTCCGAATTTGCACAGTTTATAAAATAGCGTTTTTTGAATTGGATGGAAATGTTGTTTTCATTGGATTTTTTTTTTTTATTTTAAAGTATTGAAATGTTCAGATTTTGTAAAGTAATAATTATCAGACTTTTTACACAGTACTGTATTGAAGTTTTAATTGTGAAAATGTTGATAAGATATATGTGTAAAGTGAGTTGGAATTAGGTAACGTGTCAAGTAACGTACTGTTCGTAACATTCCACGAGACAAACAAGATTCTACCGTGTGTATATTTTTTAAGTAAAAAAGAGTGGTAACACAAAAATATCCAGTAAGAAAAGTACAATTCTACACTGTTTTTTTGAAAATTTCATAAAAAGCATATGTTATAAACATGATTAATAAGTAAAGAAGACATTTTTGTTGTTGTTTAAAAAAGTTTTACTTTCTTTCTTTTCTCCGACTACGGTTACACTCTGTTGAATATAGTTTACGTTTATTGTTATCATTTATTTTATAGATGTTACTAAAAAAAAATATTTACAAAAATACGATTTTGATATTTTTTATTTTAGCATTACAAACAACAGAACACTAAACCTAAAACTAAAACTAACCCTAAATCTAACCCTAAATCTAACCCTAAACCTAACCCTAAAACTAACTCTAAACCTAACCCTAAAACTAACCCTAAACCTAACCGTAACAACTTTTACTTTTTGTTGTCATTTATTATCATTTAATTTGTATACATTAATAAAAAATAATATTTAAAAAAGACGATTTTGTTTTGTTTTTATTTTCGCATTACAAAAAAACACATCAAAATGATTAAAATCAACATCCCGGGAATGTTCATATTTTATAGTTTTAATCTTCATTAGTGTGATCTTAATCTCACATCTTGGAAATCAAATCCATAATAAAATCCCCAATTATTGAGTTTCCCTTAAAATAAGACGGGATCTTCATATTAATTTTTGATTCAAAAGACACCACCTTAGGGTTTATTTTCAGGGAATGTGTTCATGTATAAAAATCTACATTTATTCATGTACAAAAATATACATTTATTCAAAATCTCAAATCAATCCCCCAAACATGTTTTTTCAGCAACGCTCTGTGGGAGTATTTAAATTTTCAGCTAGCAATATGCATTGGGATTTAAGTACAAAAACTTGACTGGAATCAAAATATTATTCCATTTAATTCTACCATTAAATCAAGTGCTAAGGGAAAGCTTATGAGATAGGAATGGTAATTAAAATGATTACAGTTAAAAATGATTATCCATACAAAAGCAATGAAAAAATGCAAGCACAAAAATTCGGAAAATATTTCTGTATTTCATACTGCATTAAGTACGACTTATAACACACGATGTATTAAATTATGAAGATTCATATAAGACACACTCACATCCTTTATCAAAGGTGGACATTATAAACACTTTCCAAATTATTCATGATAGCCCCATTTGGGTATCTTTTTCAAACTTTTCTTTAGAAGAAAGATTGATGTAATTAAAACTAAACTTTAATTATAAAATTATTTCCGTTATTTAAACTCTTTTAGGAGAAAAAAAACATTTAAGAAATTAAGCTGACTTTACTTTTATCTTGAGTATTTAAAAACTACCATGATCAAACTCTAAAATTAAATCAAGCATTCTAAATATAAGTATTAGATATAAATAATATAAGTACCTAAAATTACGTAAATGAAATTATAAATTGTCCGATATAGTGGCTTGTGATAGATGAAATTTTAAAAGTTTGTTAAATCATTCATAAAAGTCAATAAATTGGTTAACGTAAGCCTAAGATTCGGCTAGAGGAATGTTCAACTGGAAAATATATAAGCACCATTATAATTTATATTATCATTTATTTAAAGCATTAATGTCAATATTATTTATTTATACATTCATAACTTTATAATTCATACATACATCGTGTGCTTGAACAAACAAAAAATAAATCCGTTCATCTGGCTGATCTTAACTAGGGCTTATATTACAAGCATCCTGAAAATCATACTAGGGCTTCTTTTCTGGTTAGGTTTTATTTTCAGGGAAATACGGTAATTGATAATAGGCATTATGATCCTTAAATTCTTTTTGGAAGTAGTATATAATTTCTCTCATTATAAGACTTAACATTCTCAAACATCAATTGATTAAAGACTTGAGTGATTAAGTAGCATTACATATGTTATTTCAAGGTAACCAGTTCTCTATTCCATGTTTTCCACCAAGCATAACCAATCTCTTGTTTTTGCCGAGTAATATTTTCACTAATATTCTGATTTACTCTAAATTCATATCTATATTTGAATTGAATGACTTACTGTTATGTTTTCAATTTAAAAAGGCCTATATTTATCATTGTTTTCTGATTAATTTATAAATTCAGCAGTAACTACAATCTCTTCCATCAGAACACATCATTAGTATATCATGATTGAGCTGATACTTGGCTTTGTAATTATAAATATTCTTATTTGATATGGGTTGCATTTAGTCTCCATACTATAGCAATATATACCATTGGTATAGTTTATTTTGAACAATTTCTTATAAATAATATAATTAATTTCTAATAGCTTAATTTAAATTATAAGCTAAAAATTTCATCACCATTCATACAAATGCACAACAGGATTTTATTTCAAATATTGAAACATATTATTAGTTTGAGCTATTCTCTTTTAAATCCAGTGAGAAATTATAGTTGGATACTTTGGCAGTTTAGTCACTTCAATATATCATTGAAAAAAATTATCATTAGAGCTTTAGTACTTACATCAAGAGATAATAAATATATATTTTTTGAGCATGAAAATTCACAAACTCAGCAAATAGACCTTGATGGAGCTAATTAAAGTAATATATCATAATTATATAATTAAGCTAAATATGTCTCGTTAATTTGAGAGTGCATTGAATATACTTTTCCATATAAAAGGGACTACCATATAAGACCATGTACACTGATTTGCTATTAAAGAGTGAAACTCTCTGGGTGTAGGTATTATCATTCATCTACAGCAGACTGGTAATAAATATTATATTTGGCCGTATGCTTATTATTAATAATTTTCTCATAAATACAATTTATTCATTTCTGAATCTTATCTAAGTCTGTTTTTATATTTAATTGTTAAGACAAACAATATGAATAATATATTAAACAATGATGGATTAGCCAATACTTTTATTTAAAAATTCCACTAATTTTTTTGTCAAATTAAATGTAATCAATAGCCTCATCAAGTGATATTTTTTATATTTTTTTATTTATGATATCAACTTTCCTCTATTTATTAATCCATATAGTAACCTTAAATATCCAATTGCTGCTCTTTTCTTAATATCTCTTTTTGTTGATGTTTCTTAAAATCTTACATAATCAATATTCTTATTATCCTTACTTATTTTTCCAATGTACAAATTCTGAAATTTACTATATTTGTGATTTTTCATCATGCTTTTTGGTTTGTTATACCATTATCTATAATTTCAGCAACTACAACATGATGTAAACAGCTACCAATCTGGATTCTATATGTTAATGCACAAAAAAGTCATAGTTATTTTTCTGCTCTGGGACTATAAACAGACCTGTCTATTTTTGAATATGATCTTACATTTGATATTGTATCAATATTCATATTTCTATTCAAGACAATAAATGTCACATGCCGTCTTAAAAACTTTATCCAAGCTGTTAATCCTTGAGATAGCTGCTCCTACTCTGCTAAACATAATCTTTGCCATTGGTATTAGATAAAGTTATACTTATATATACTCTTACGATACTTTTTTTTGATAAATTTCCCATTAACCTTATTTTTGGCAGACAAATAGCCAGTCTTTCTAATTTGTTTGATTATGGCAATAGTTATTTCTATACATAAAATTTAGGAACTTTTCTCACAGTTTTTTATTTTACAATACTTCTATATTTTCCAGCATTCGTTTAATAATAAATTTTAGATAAAACAGCTTCCAAAAATTATGCCACAATAATTATCTCTAATTGTTACAACATTCACATTTAATTTTTATTACAAATCAATTAAGTTTATTGTAGTTAAAAATATTAACATGGTTACACACAAAAAAAAATACAATACAGAAATAAAAAAAACTTTACAAAAGATTAATAGAATTTTGGGTGGATAATATTGTTGGGGTTTTGTTGTTTTTTTTGACTTCCATACACCAATGGATCACCCCTTCAAGGGATTTCTGAAGAACTTTAGGAAGTCATAAGAATTGTAAAGAAATTTATGCATAACAAAATTTCCTTAAAAGTAAAAATAAAATAACACATTCATGTCCCATTATAAATTAACAGAATTCGGAATAGTTTAATCCAGCATTAGTCATACTGAGTACATCTTGTTTCCCCCATCATTTAACTTCCATTTCTGAGTTAAATAAACTAGCCTGAGCACATAAGATCAAAATGCACAGTGGATTCAAAACTTGATGGAAATACAGTGCATTTTATTTATACTTTTAAATTCTTTATTATGTTCATTTAACTGCATTTCTTTTATCATATACTTGTACACTAATAAATATATTAACAATATTTTTAATTATAACATCTCTTTAGAAGAAAAAAAATAATTAATTGACCTTTCACACAATAAACCATTACGCAATCAATTTAAGTCACTAACTTGTCAGAAATTTTGATTGTCGAATAGAAATGATTATTCATAACTAAAGAAAAGGCAATAAATGTTTTAATTTTGCATCTATATTTTTGTGAAACTAAATTCTTAAAATTAGTTGTCCTTAAAAAAAGAAATATTGATCACAATTAGATCCAGAAAATGATTTATGGCTAGCAATCTCCAAACATACAAAACAATTGTGAGTTTTAGGAAAATGCAAGTTTAAATTTTGTTGAAATTCTCTTTTCATTTAATTTTTTGTTGTTGTTGCTTATACAGTATTCATAAAATTATATTCCAGTGCATAACACTATACTGAAATAAACATCCAAATATCAAATCACCTCCATCGTTTAAGAAATTCAGCAATGGAAGTGATTTGATATTTGGATATTTATTTCAGTATAGTATTATACACTGGAATTATTTTCGTATATATCTGTGTTAGGTATTTCAAAGACTAAAATGACTAATAGTTTGTCCTTGTTTAAGTATAGTAAACATGTTTGTTTAGGAGCAATTTAATATTTAAATTTCACATTCTATGTTTGAATTAGTTTGTTTCAATATTTAAGATCTAATAACATATAGTTTCAAAGAGATACTTTTTTGGATTAGCTATTTTGACATAGGGACTCATATATTTATTCACAGAGGATGCAATTGAATTTCTTAAAGATGGAGGTGATTTGATATTTGGATAAAATTATATGTATCTGTATAAATGTAAATTAATATCTAAATGTATCAAAATTATTACTTCCTAAATTATGTGTTTCATTATATTTCTTAAATAGTCAAAAACTTTTAGGATAAAAATAGATTTGTTTACACAAATTTTTGAGATTAGTATAATCTTAGCTCAATTACATATGAATTAATTATTTACTTTAATAAATTTATGTGAATTCCAATCATATTACTTACATGAGATGAAATAAAATATGAAGAAAAAGGAACATACATTTTTATTTGCACTGTTTTTTAAAATATAAATTAGATTGTTCATGTAACTAATTAACACTTGAATTCATTTGTGAACAATCATAAAATGCAGGATCATGGGAATTTTTTTTGATTAAACACTTTCTATTAACTCTTTTTAAAAATGTTAAATTTACTTTGAAAATATATTTAAAAATCACGTTCTAGTTTTAAAATGCAAAATAATGAAGTTTCAGTTTCCTTTTAAATCGAATACAGTTCTACTTAACATATAGTGGTATGACACAGGCTAAATATGTAATACTGAAATACAAGTATAGTGTATACTTAGCCTAGATGTAATTAAAATCTGTATTCTGCTCATCCCTCTTCAGTGTATTTAAATGGACATATTAAGGTCCTACATGTGAGGGGTCATATTTTCTTAAGATCAACATGAGTATGTCTATAATATTGGCATCATCAAGGGCTTTGAGCATTCTATTATCAGATTTTCAGTAATATGGATGACTGAAGCGTTGGAGAGTGGAGAGGATTGAAGCCCGTCCATTAAAGTGTATAGATTTCTATCTTAATAACCAAGCACTGATTAGATACATGTGGAGAGATAATGATCTGGACAAACTGATGAATGCTGGTTCAGCATGAAATATATATATTGGAGATCATTTATTTTCTCACATGTATGTGGTCAGGTGTATCAGTTATATTGGGTGGAATGGTGTACTGAGGAAAGCTTGAAAGACTGGTTAAATTCCCATTTAATTACATCTAGATTAAGTATATAACATTATACTTGTATTTCAATTTTAGTTCTTGTATATAATTAGAAAAAAGTCGTCATCAAATGGCAGCCTGGGTCCGCAATCAGGGGATTCTTAGCACCCTCCGCCTTCTGCCACCAACCGCTGCCTTGATTGGTGACTTTACAACCTCCTGGGAATAAGGGCCATGCTTTATTTTTGTCTGTCATAATTTGTATATATCTATTGGGAAAATATCATTTACACAACCATGCATTCTGCCTTATCAGGCAACTGAGAAGAAAGACCGTGGTGTTTCTTGAACTCAGAGATAAAAAGCCAATAAACTCACCACGCTGGCTAATGTATGTTGGTGAGCAACCCATCCATGTTCGTATACTATATGAATAATCACATAGTAATAACAGCTGCAACGACAAGAACATATGGAGTGGACATTAGGAATTTACCCTGCTCGGTTCCTTTAAGACCTCCAAGAGGAATCAAAGGGTCTCCTTTCAGTTAATAGCAAACTCCTTTCTGCAGCCTTGATGACGACTTTTTATTTAGGTACTTGTAACCGCAGATCACTTTTAAGTGAAGGAAGATTGCAAGAATTAGAAGAACAACTGTCTTATATTAAATGGAACATTATTGGACTTTGTGAAGTTAGAAGAAAAGGCGAAGCAACAATTGATTTAAAAAGTGGACATGTACTCTATTATAAAGGCACAAATATTGGAAATACAAGTGGAGTAGGATTCATTATAAATAAAAAGTGGAAAAACCACATTGTGGAGATTTATGGTGTATCCGACAGAGTGGCAAGATTAGTTATACAACTTAACAGCAGATACCAAATGCAGATAATTCAAGTTTATGCCCCAACAAGTGCTCATAGTGATGAAGAAGTAGAAGATTTTTATATGGATGTACAAAAGGCTTTCGATCAGAGTAAACAACATTTTTAAATTGTTATGGGAGACTTTAATGCTAGAATTGGTAAACAAATGAAAGATGAAAATGCTGTAGGTAATTTTGGTTATGGTAGTAGAAATGAGAGAGGACATAGACTAGTGGAGTTTGCTGAAAAAGAAAAACTTTATATTATGAATTCTTTTTTTTTTGAGAAAAATGTTCAAAGGAAAGGGACATGGAAGCATCCCAATGAAGGTACAGCAGAATTGGATTATATTTTGACTAACTGAAAATACATATTTCAAGATTGTAATGTGCTTAATAAATTTAACACAGCAAGTGATCATTGATTAGTAAGATGTAAGATACATGTTAATGCAAAACTAGAGAGACAAAAATTATTAAAAAAAACATTATTACAGTTGATATTCCTAATCTTCAGAAACATTCTAATGAATTTAAATTAGAACTTACAAATCGGTTTCAAGTATTAGTAGATTTTGAACATGATTCAGATTTGAATGAAATTAATATGAAAATAACTGATACACTTTTAAAAACTGCAACAAAGATAGCTGGTAGAAAAAAGCAGCAATTGACCAATAAATTTTTTACTAAGACAAGAGAATTTATGAAGAAAAGAAGGAATATGAAGATATACAAAAATGATGCATTAAAAAGGATTGAATATCTCGAATTTTGTAAAATGGTACGAAAAAGAGTTGAAAATGATATAAGAATGTATAACTGTGAACTAGCAAGGAAAGCTGTAGAAGAAAATAAAAGTCTCAAGAATGTAAAACAACATTTTGGTATTGGTAGGAAATTTATATCTGCAATAAGAAAAAAAGATGGAATTATTACTAAAAAGAGAGATGGCATTATGAAAGGGGTAGAAGACTTTTATCAAGAATTATATAGTAATAAAGAACAAGTATCTCCTATTTCTATTACATCTTCTGAATTGCCAAGAATTTTAAATGAAGAAGTGAAACATGCAATTAAATGTATGAAGAAAGGAAAAGCTCCAGGTAATGATGGAATTATAATTGATATATTAAAAGAAGCGGTGAAGAAATAGAAAAAATTTTAGCAAAGTTATATACCAAATGTCTAAATGATAAAGATGTACCAGATGATTGGAAGAATGCAGTAATAATATTAATATTAAAAAAAGTGATAAAGAAGATATTAGGAATTACAGACCTATCAACCTTTTATCAGTTTTATACAAAATTTTTACCAAGATAATTACAACTCGTCTACAGAGAATATTGGATTTCCACCAACCAAGGGAACAAGCTGGATTTAAAAGTGGTTTTAGTACAGTAGATCATATGCAGGTATTGAGAGAAGTTATAGAAAGGACAAATGAATATGAGTTGCCATTTGTTTTGGATTTGTAGATTATGAAAAGGCATTTGATTCTATAAACATTTCTTCAGTGATTAAAGCATTGGATCATCAAGGTATAGATCCAAAATATTGTCATATTTTAAAGAATATTTATAAAAATGCAACAGCAACAATTAGATTACATAATGATACTGGGAAAGTCAACATTGAGAAAGGTGCAAGACAAAGTGACTCCATATCTCCAAAACTTTTTACAGCAGTGTTGCAAGAAATATTTTGTGGATTAAAATGGGAAAATAAAGGAGCGAAAGTAAATGGAGATTATTTAAGTCATTTAGATTTTGCAGATGATATAGTTGTTTTTGCAAATAATGCTTCAGAGCTGCAGGAAATGTTGCAGGAGTAGTCAGATGAAAGTAGGAAAGTAGGACTAAAGATAAATGTTAAAAAGACTAAAGTAATGTTTAATCGATTTGCTCAAAATATTAAAATAAAGATTGATTATGATGAAGTAGAAGAAGTTAACAGTTACAAATACCTTGGTCAGATTATTAATACAGATGGAAACATAATGGATGAAATTAATCATAGAATTAAACTTGGTTGGAGTGCTTTTAGTATAAATAACTTGATACTAAAAGAAAATATGCCTATGTATTTGAAAAGAAAAGTTTTTAACAAATGTGTTTTACCAGTTCTTACTTATGGATCTGAGACTTGGACACTTAATAGAAGAGCAATACAGAGACTCCAGACCACTCAAAGAAGTATGGAGAGATGCATGTTGGGAGTAACAAGAAGAGATCGAAAACGCAATGTATGGGTAAGAGAACAAACAAGTATTACTGACCTCATTGAAAAAATTAAAAGATTGAAGTGGAGTTGGGCTGGGCATATTGCTAGAAGAGATGATAATAGATGGACAATTGAAATCTTAAACTGGATTCCAAGAGATTGTAAAAGACCCAAGACCACATGGATGAAATAAGAAAGTATGCAGGGGTGATGTGGAGAAGAGAAGCTAAAGATCAGAGATGATGGATTAAACTTGGAGAGACCTTCATCCTGCAGTGGATTGATAATGTTTGATGATGATGATGATGATATAATTAGAAATAAAAGTCTTAGCCAACCATAAATTAATTAATTCAATGACTATTTTAAAACCAATAATTGAAATAATTAATTTACAAATGCTCCAACACTTTATATATAACAACCAAAATTGTAGTTGATGAAAAAAATTATTTTTTTTAGTACATTACTGATAAATTAAATAAAAGTGTTCTTTATAAAATATTTTATATATATTATTATCATTTTCATAAATTAAAAATTGATTATTAAACTGAAAATATTTTTTTTTAGTTTCTTTTATCTCTTAAATAATATTAAAATTTTGTTTTGGAATGTAATCTCAACAATTTGAAATTTGTTTCATCTTGATCAATTTTCATTGCAAATTTTTATTTGCATTAAGCTTTTTAGTGGTTGAATTTATACAATTTTAAGTACAGTTTTATTTTTTATTATTTCTTAACAAATGTTCCAATGGAAACCTCACATGTAATATTGTATGTTCAAATAGCAGGTTAGATCTATATTTTGTTTTCCTTTAATTTGACCTAATTTCACATTCAAGTTGTAAATATAAAATTTTATTTTTAAATTGTAATTACAGAAAATGGATTACAATTATATTATACAAATACCTATCTAATATTTTTAAATTATTTGTGTGTGTGTGTGTGTTTTTAAGTATTATAAAAGGGTTGTTTTGTGAACTTCTGGTTTAAAGAACAGCAAAACTTTTTATCTTATTGTTCTACAATCAATCAATCATGATTATGTGAAATTGAATTTAGTGCAAACGTGATAAATGCATTTACAAACAAATTTTAATTGAGCATGATGGGAGGCCATACATAATCTTGACTAAATATTTTTGATTTTCTATATTTTTCTTTTGATATTGAGCTAACTTTTTTTTTAGATAGTTTGTTGTATTTTTTTTTTTAATACATATGTGTATTCACTATTTAATAAAAGCCAATAAGCTGTCATGAACCACTTCATAAAAATGCACAAAATTCTTGCACTAATAATAGTATATAATATTCTTTGTATTATTCCAATTTTTATAAAAAGTAACTGAAATAAGAATTTACATATACATATATTTCTTTTAATATTTATTTATTTTTTTCATATTTACTAAAACATTTATATAATTACTTAAAATACAAATCTGCTTCAACAAATATTTAAGAGCCATGAAATAGAAATGTATGGCTAAAACAAATTTCTTTGGAGATTATTTTATTCTAAATTCACATACTTAAAATTTAACAATATTCATGCAGTTTTAGTTTGAGATTTAAGATTATATATTATTTTTTCAATACTCACTTTGGCCCAGGCTTGGGTCCCTGATTTGGATATAAGCTGTGAGAATACTGATGAACACCCAATTCATACAAACTAAGAAAATGTTTATTGCACATGTGACATCGATAAGTCATTTCAGTTTCATGAGTTTTGGTATGTTCAAGAAAAGATTCAAGTTCTTTGAATGTTTGTCCACATGATTTTAATATACATTTATACACCTATTTAAATAAATAAAATAAAAATAAAAAAAATTAACTTTTTTAATTGATAAAATTATAAAGATTCTAAACAAGACAAATTTTTTTTTTTTTAATATTTATATAAATAACATTTATGAATATTGTTATTTTAATAAGTAGGATCTGCTATAATGAATTAATTGATTCCAGATCATTCATTAAATGATACATTAGTTATCGCTTACATTTAAATACATAAATGTAGGGACAGTCTATTCCAGACTCACAGCCAAAACAACTATTTAAACAGAAATAAAATATAATACAAAATCAAAAATATAAATATACATATAAAATTGCTATGTATACTGTGCAATTTGATTTTAATGAAAACTAAACTAAAACTTTTGAAAGCATAAAATAATATTGTAAATAAATTTATCTAATAAAAATTCACATAATATTAATTTAAATATCATTTGCAGAACTTCCACTTTCTTGCACGAGAAAATAATATTTTCTAGTCATAAGTTAAGAATATGGTACATATGATATATCGAAAGCATACTAGGCAATAATAAAACTGAATACTTAAAAAATCTACCTTTTTTTGTGTGTTACAGTCTTTTATTACATTAGCTCAGAAAAGAAAATAATTTATAGTTGATGCTATATTCTAAATCTGTTTTCTGTAGCATATAGCTTTTTCATTTGGAATAAGTTTGTTTTGTTTTTTTACCACGTTAATTCATATTTTCAGAGTATATCTAAATTATTTATATATAGCAGAATAATTAAATAATAATAAATGCAGTATAATTTCATTTCTAAAGATACAAATAAACATGGCAAAAATCACTGTTCTTCTAACATCCATTATATGTATTTGCATTTGTTATATAAATCTTAATGTAGTATGAGGTTTTGTTGTATATTTATTTCATTCGTTATATAAGGCTTCATTTTAATAATCTCATAATTTTTTTCTTTTTTGCTTTGTTACATTCTCAAACTAATGGAACTAATGCAAAAATAAAATTATAGTGGAAATACACTTCGAATTTATAATGGATGTGACTGGATATAGAGAATTCACACTACAATACCAGATACTGGTCTACATTATCCAATATTCTCTGCTATGCAAATAAAACATTATCCTTACTAAAACTTCCCAAAATGTGATGATAAACAGAATTATTTCCAATCAAAAACTATTATATTAATTTCCTTCAAAAAACAAGCATATTAATGTATAGTTTCCTTGATTAGAAAAAAACAAATATTATTTGTAAGTAAATTTGATTCTTCTTTGAAGTTTAATATTCATATTTTTTTCTAAATGAGATATTATTTTCTTTATAAATGTCTGAGAAATACACAATGTAAATCAAGGTTAACACACACATATTCCACTAGGGCCGTGATATAAATTAAAATAATTTGCAGATTTAACTTCTTTTTTCCATAAGATTTATGGGGAGAACAATATACACGTAAATATTTTGCTTATTATTACTAGCATATACATTTTGCCTATCAAGCTAAATTTTATTTATTTATTTATTGATAAATGTCTGTGTAAACTATACAGCAATTTAAACATCACATGATCACCATCTCATACTAGCACATAATTGTTGTAAACAAAAGCAAAACTCTCCATACAGTAGTGCCACCCTGTGCTAACCAGAGTAATCAATAGATGCCAGAAGGCTTGTGCATAAAATCCCTATCTAGTGCCTACTCATCCAATATCCCCAGACTAGTTTCTGGCGTGTGGCCATCATCAGTAAGGAGCCTTGGATCTGAGAGCACTGCACCTAGATCTTACTATCTAATGCAACCCTCCAGCAGCCACCTTTTAACTCTACTTTACTATAAAACTATGAGAATGAAATTGAAAACACAAAAATATTTTCAATCTAAGCTCAATAGCTTATATAGACATATGGGTCTGAACTCAATTCAGCACCCATAGATTTTGGTGTCTTTGGCTCTTAAACAACCACAGCCACGAGTATCCTATTAGGCAGGATTGGTGTTAAACCACTAAACATCACATGATCACCATCTCATACTAGCACATAATTGTTGTAAACAAAAGCAAAACTCTCCATACAGTAGTGCCACCTTGTGCTAACCAGAGTAATCAATAGATGTCAGAAGGCTTGTGCATAAAATCCCTATCTAGTGCCTACTCATCCAATATCCCCAGACTAGTTTCTGGCTTGTGGCGATCATCAGTGGATATTGGATGAGTAGGCACTAGATAGGGATTTTATGCACAAGCCTTCTGACTTCTATTGATTACTCTGTTTAGCACAGGGTGGCACTACTGTATGGAGAGTTTTGCTTTTGTTTACAACAAATGTGCTAGTATGCGATGGTGATCATGTGATGTTTAGTGGTTTAACACCAATCCTGCCTAATAGGATACTGGTGGTTGTGGTTGTTTAAGAGCCAAAGACACCAAAATCTATGGGTGCTGAATTGAGTTCAAACCCATATGACTATATAAGCTATTGAGCTTAGATTGAAAATATTTTTGTGTTTTCAATTTCATTCTCATAGTTTTGTAGTAAAGTAGAGTTAAAAGGTGGCTGCTGGAGGGTTGCATTAGATCCTAAGATCTAGGTGCAGTGCTCTCAGATCCAAGGCTCCTCACTGATGATGGCCACAAGCCAGAAACTAGTCTGGGGATATTGGATGAGTAGGCACTAGATAGGAATTTTATGCACAAGCCTTCTGGCATCTATTGATTACTCTGGTTAGCACAGGGTGGCACTACTGTATGGAGAGTTTTGCTTTTGTATACATCAATTTATTTTATAAATCAAGATATAGGACACACATATCTTACTATCTGCATTTGTTAAAGTAAATTTAATAGATTTAAATATTTTTCTTCTAGTAATTTGTAAGGCAGAATGAAATACATTTGTAAATCTTTTATTTACTAATATTAACCAACAAAGTGTATATATTTTTATATGTTAGCCAATAATTGTTGTGGTTTGATAGAGAAAGTATTTTATATTAAACTTTTATTAAATTAAATTCTAGTGCTGAATATAAATAATCTTTATTCCCTAAAAATACATTCTGTACTAGAGCATAAATGTTTTATATATATGTAAATATGAGATCATCTTAATCTGAGAATTATACTCTAAAGACTGCTTCATTTATGTGTCCAAATTTTTCAATGTCAATCTTTTAGTTTATGTTTTATACATGACATTTACTTGAGTTTGTTTTAATTTCTAAACATCCATGTAATAAATATAATTTGATTTCTTTGCTTTTATTATAAATTTCCTTTTTAATTTTAATATGAATCTCGTGTTTTCCAAAATTATATATACTAGTTAATTTGCTTACAGACATTAAGTTTGTAATTAAATTAGGAATACATATAATAAATAGTTTATTTATATAGTGCTGACTATATATGTAATAAAGGGATGGGAAATAAAACCTTCGATCGTGTGTTCTTCACAAATTTATATGCACTTACCCAATGAACTCAGTTTAGAAAACAAAAGTGGTTCACTTATGTTTAGAACTTATTGTTATACAACTCAACTTTTGCTCACCGAGTTAAATTGGGGCTTTAACCTATTGTATGCCTGAATTATAATTTAATAAATGAATTGTATAAATTTATTCAATCTATAGTAGAAGAAAAATAGAATCTCATTTTTAAACACCTACGATTAGAAATAAGTTTTAAATTTTTTAATTTTACTGTAATAAAGAGATGGGAAATAAAACCTCTCTTCACAAATTTACATGCACTTACCCATGAACTAGGTTTAAAAACCATAAGCGGCCCACTTATGTTTAGAGCTTATCATTATATAAGCCAACCTTTTGCTCACCATTAAATCAGGGCTTTAACCTATTATGTGCCTGAATTAATTCATTTGTTAAGTTATAATACAAGCACACGAGGAGCAAAATGTTTGCTTATATAACAATAAGCTCTAAACATAAGTGAACCACTTATGTTTTTTAAACTGAGCTCACAGATGAGTGCATGTAAATTTGTGAAGAACGCATGACCAAAGATTTTATTTCCGTTCTCTTTACTGAATATATATAAAATAATTTTTAGAATTAGCAAATAAAAGTATAAACAATTGCCCCACTTCTATAAATTTAATTCCAAATTTTTATCTAAATAGAAAACAGAGATTTCTTTAAAAAGCTCCAATTATCAAGAAATTATATCAAATCAAGTAATTTTCTGAATTGCAAACATGAAAAGTACTTCTGTACAATTAAAATGGATAGATTATATTATTTTTTTAAAATATATATATATTAGCCTTCTTAAAATTCCCTATGCAAATAAGCTGTCATTTGCTAGCTCATCCTCCATAATATTCTCTACATGTTTTGTATAAAAAGTAAAGTATGTTTAATTTGTTAGCAACTACGCCGAAAATTAAGATTATCATCATCTCACGTCCAAAAATTTAACATTGGCAAAAATTAAGTCAAATAATCTTTGAGAAAAAATCCCAAGATAAAATTTAAAATTAAATAAAAATTGTAATTCATTAAATTTCATAAAACTTTGTAATAAGAATACACAATGAAATTTTGATCTGCAGATTTAAAACAACTTATTTTATTTCTGAGCAAGACATCAGAAAATGAATTTTAATTAAAAATATGTTACTTTCATATAAATGACAATAAAATATGATATGGAAGTTCTCTGTTTGTTCATCCTGTTGACAATTGATATTCCATATTAGCTTTTTTTATGCATTTGGTTGAAGATGCAATTTTAACATCGACATTATATTACATATTTAATGCCTCAAAAAAAAATCAATAAAGCTGAAAAAAATGTAATCATTATTATAAAATAAAAAATGTAAACATTTTTAAAGTTATTAATTTTAAATTTATTCATAAATTATAAATTTTGGTTTGTGAATTTTAAAACAAAGGGTTTTTTTTATAGTAATATTAAAATTCTTTATCATCATCATTTTCAATCACTATTGGTCAGTTAGAGCCTCTCCAAGATTAAGCGACATTCTCTGATCTCTAGCCTCTCTTCTCCACATCCTCCAGTATACTTTCTTAGTCCATCCATCCATCCATCTCACATATGATCTCTTTTTAATCTTTTACAATCTCTTGGAATCCAGTTTAATATTTCAACTGTTCATCTATTATCATCTCTTCTAGCAATATTTCCACAGCTCACCAGTCTCTTAATTCTTTCAAATTATGTTAGTAACAACTGTTTGTTCTGTTACTCTAAGTTAATTCTATGATCAATTTCATCTCTATAGCTAAATTCAGATGCAAGTTGACAACAATCAAAAAATTCAACAAGCTTGTTGAGCTAGCAAATCATCCAATCAATGTCACTCTAATCAGATGTCCCTCAAATCTCTGGCTACTGATAATTCTCAGCAGCCCCCATGTGGACACATGACTGTAATAATTCTAATATAAATATTCACACTTTAATAGCTGATCCTACTCCCTCAGAGTGCCTGATTTCTTCTTTCCAAGAAAGCTTTAGTCAAAGATTAACAGAATCAGAACAGGCCAGGCTAGATGCCATTATATGTTGCACAAGTGGAAATTTATAGACTCTCCAAACTGTGAATGTGGTCACAAACTTTGGTATATATTTAGAAGGAGTACCCAATTTATCAGGTTTCTGTTGGCCTCTTTGCTCTAAGTTGGCCCTTGACTGGTTAAGTACTGATGATGTTGAATTCTAATGTTCTGACATCATACGCTAAATAAATAAATAAATTGATTCATTCATATAACATGCAGTAGTGCAGTGATTCATGGATTTTCTGATCCACTTACTAAAAAGAAAACACTGAAAAATTTGGTCATACGACTAAATCTCCTTTATTTTTGTAACGCATATTTCAAATCATTAAGTTTTGCAATCACAAACTTGTGATCTGCTATGAGTTTATCTTTACTATTTTTTCCTTTAAAACATCTAAAAATACAATCAATTATGATAATAAAATAGTCCTACAATTGAGATAGATGTTTCTTTAGAGATGTAATACATTTATTTCCCACTTGAGGATTAGTTGTTTGAACATCTGCCTACCATGACCACGATTTGGAATTTGAGTTCAAATTAAATAAACCCTGGAAAATTTGTTCATGTTGTAAAAAGATTTAGGATAATTCTTTCAGATATTAGTCAATTAATAGATATTTAGCTATTAGTAGCTAGAGGGTAATATTGCAGATTATTTTGATTTAATGAAATGTGTGTAAATGTGATGAGTATAGAAATAAAATTACAATTATGACAGGACTTTCATAACTATCAGGGTGGTTCCATATTTCTGTAAGCATACAGCCCAAAGTTTATTCTTATCTAACTTATATTATTAAAAATACTTTAGCATACAAAAGAATACTAACTTCACCAATCTGAGTCCATTATTTGCCTAAAATAGTTTATTTAGGAGAAATGGGAGAGTAAATTTTTCAAAGATTAAGTTAAATAATTTAATTGATATTAATGCAATACTATTAAAAATGGAAAATAATGAAATCCATTATGCTGCTCTCTCACATAAATTATAATAAATAATAAAAGTCATACAACAGCTATATAAATATATTAAAAATATTATTAAAACAGGCAAAACTCTCCATACAGTAGTGCCACACAGTGCAAGTAAGAGTAATCAATGGATGCCAGAAGGCTTATGCATAAAATCCCTATCTAGTGCCTACTCATCCAATATCCCCAGACTACTACTACTACTACTACTGTATGGAAAGTTTTGCCTGTTTTAATAACAGTTATGAGCAAACATAAGAAATGGTGATCATGTGAAGTTTAGTAGTTTAATATATTAAAAATACTTGCACATAAAAAGCCTTTTGTGGCACTTGGTTTTGTTAATCATTTATTTTAATGTTAATCAATTATTGCAGATAGAATACCATCTAGTGTTTTATAATGGAGGTAAAATAATAACAATAAAATAAAACATCTGTAAAATAGAATAAAACATTCATATAGAAATCCAATAAAACATCTTAGTAAAATAATAATATATATGAAAGTTTTATTTTATTTTACTAATGTTATTTTGTTATTGTTTTACTTCCATTATAGAACACTAGATGGTACTCTAATTGATTAGCATTAAAATAGAAGATTAACAACTGAAAAGGACACACAATCATGAATTGAAAAAAGCTTTTTATGTATAATATTATCAATATATATTTATATAGTTGTTGTATGATTTTTATTATTAATTATAATCCAATACTTGGACATCAGTTAAGTTTAAAGAACAATCTTCATATATATATTACATTTATAAAAAGGTAAAATTTTAAAAGTACTCAAAGTAGATGTACAATTGAGCTACATGTGCCATCATGTAGAAATTATAATTAAAAGTTCTTCTATTAGAAGAAGTTGGATAATTGATTATAATTAAAAAGAGTTTAATAACTTCTTAATAATAAAACAAAAGAATTTATTACATTTTGTTCCACTGCTTTCAACTTTTTGTTATTTGACTACTTAGGATTTTTTTCTTGTAAATCATAATAAGTATTTGTGTTCTCGTTACAAACTTAGTCTTAATGTATATGTCGCTTATTGATCAGGTCGATCATATTCTTGTATTAACTATTGTATCAATGGCTTTTTAAGTAATTTTTTCTGGATTTTAATTTTATTAGACTAATAAATTCTAAAGAATTAACATTCTTCTTACTAGAATAGTTAGTATTGCAAAACAAGAGTTGCTGCCATTATGTTCAAATATAAGTGCAAGTTCTTGGAAACAATGTTTTGTTTTTTGTTTTGAAAATTTTTTTATATTAAACCATTTTTTGATATCTGAATTTCATAAGAAATATTTAGCTACTTTTTTTTTTAGGATAATAAATTAGCTTCTAAATAATTAATATGAAATTCTAAAACAACAACTCTTAGTTGATAGAATTTAAGTTTTGTTATTAAATGGCAATTTCAAATCTATTCGTAAAATAAATGTAAATATGATTAGTATGTGTATAAAGTAATCATAAAATCAGTTTGGTTATCAAAAAAAACAACTAAATATTTATTCACAGAAATAAAAATATTTCAGACATTTTTAACTGTAACTTTTATCTGTTATGTGCACTATTTATTTATTCATTAAAATTAAAAAAAAAAATATTTATTTATTTACAAATATATAAGATACTTCAGTTTTGAAATTGGATAAGTATGACCATTTCAAAAATGAGCATAATAAATTAAATAAACCATTTATTCATTCATTTATATGTAATTATTTATGTGATTTCTTTATTTAACCATTTAGCAACTAAATCAGAATGGAGACGTAATCTTGTGTTTATACATGTGTGAAGAATTTATTTTCTGGATGCCAAATAGTTTTATTTTTGTGCCTAAAGTAAGAAATAAATCATATATTTACTCATTTACAAATAATTTTATTTACATATTTTTAAATATGATAAATCATAATGGAAATTAGCAAGTTTCAAAATCTTTCATTTAATGAAAATCTAAAAAATAAATAAGTTACCATAGACTGGCCTGCATGAAAAATATATTATGTTAGAATAACTAGTGTCATTTTGCTTTTTATTTTTTAGCAAAAATAAGCTTTCATTATGAGTTTGAAGGTTGAATATATATACTAAAAACATGGTTTTACATAAAGTAAAATATTTAACTCCTCATATATTTCGAGAAAACGTCATTTAAAATACATAACTCATTTTATATTCTGATAACACTTTATCAATTGTTATTTGTTTGTCAATATGTTAACAAGCATTATATAAAGTGATTATTATTACAAAATGAAAGACATATATTGAACAAAAATGAGTAAAAACATAATCAAATTCTAAAAGCTATCAAATTGTTTATTTTAAAGTCAATATTATTGCAAAATAAAAGTTAAAAACAGTTAGTTGTAATTTATTTTAAAACAAAATCAGTTTTATAAAGGATAGTTTTATAAAGGATTTTTAAAAAAAAGATAAAAATCTTTTAAAATGAGTAAGATTTTTAAAAAAAATTGTACATTCAATAACTTTCAATTTTAAATACATAATTAATTAAAATAAAAAAGTTTAATATTATTTTTGTATTAGAAACATAAAAAATATTTTTTAAAAAAAGGGATAAGAATTATACTTGAATGGGAGAATTATTATCAGAATTTTACAATAAATGTAATGTTTTTTCCCTATCTCCTTTCCCATAACAACGCAATTTTCTCTTAAGTACATCAGAACACAAATAAAGTCTAACTCCCATCATCCAAATAAATCTCCAAGATTAATCAAGTTTATCAAAACCATAGCCTTTCTTCTCCATAAGTAAATTTCCTTATTCCATCCATCCATCTCAAATATGGTCTCATTCTTGGTCTTTTACAATTTCTTGGGAGCCAGGTTAAGACTTCAACTGAGTGTGTATATCATATCCTCTAGCAATATGTTCGACTCAATTCCATTTCAGTTTCTTCATTTAATCAACTATATCAGTAATACTTGTTTATTCTCTCATCCACATTTCACTTTCGGTGTCTTCTTGTGTTTGTTGAGTGAGCTGAAGATTTGAAATGCTCTTCTGTTAAGTGTCCAAGTCTAAGATCTGGTAAAACACATCTATTAAAAACTTTCTTTTTCAAATACATAAGTATATTTCCTTTTTAATATTAAGTTATTTCTACTACTGCATCCATATTTAATTCTGTAATAAATTTCAATCATTATGATTCAATGTGTATTTATAGTCTAATCATGGTATTTGTAATGAATAATTTACTTTCGCCAATTGATCATAATGCTTATAATATGCTTTAAACGTATATAGGTGAAGTTAATAAAATCTATTTTCTTCTTCTGAAAAAATCCACTGAACATTACTTTATCTTTAGTGGCATTTCATCTGATAACTCTTGTAACATTTCCTGAAGCTCTAAAATGCTATTGGCAAACACCACTCCATCATCTACAAAATATAGATGACCAAAATAATCACCATTTTCTTTTATTCCCATCTACAAATACTTTTTGTAAAACTGTTGTGAAAAATTTAGGAGATAGGGAATCACCCTGTTGCACATACTTTCTCAATGTTAATCTTTTAACATTACCATGTAATCTAATTACTGTTGTTGCATTTTGATAAATATTCTTCAGAATATGACAATATTCCACATATGAACGGATAATCAGAATGTAAGCAATGGTAAATGTTTTGCAAAGCCATGGATACAATCTACTCTTGTTCTTCATTCAGAAATGAATTAAAATTAATATCAAAATATTATTTCCATAAAACAGACAAAGTTTATACTGAATCTGGATTCAAAGCAAAAAATTTTGTGGCTTCAACAGATACTTGAAATTGAAGCTCATTTGTCTTCTATAAGATCATTGTTTCTTTATATTTTCTTTTCAACATAATGAAACAAATATTTAAAATTAATAGTACATGTGCATATTCCATGATTTTTAAAAAAAACTATATCAGAATAGATTAAACATTGAGTGTATATTGTTTATAAATGATTAGTTTCAGAAAAAATACTGAATTATGGATAATGAGAACTTTAAATGTCCATAATGATAAAAATAATAATAGTTTAATTGCATCTAAAACACAATAAAATTGCATTATCTACTTTTATATATTGATAAATATACATTCATATAAAATGGCATTATATTTAGTACATACTTCTATTTTTATTTTTTTTTTGAACTCTTTTTTATTAATTTAGAATTTAAAAAAATTATGCAATAAACATTAAAAAATAATTATTATTTCTGACAACATTATTTTTAAAGACTAGTTAATGGAAAAACTCATATATAAATGATAAAAATTTATTTTCTTGATTTTAAGTCAGATGCTAAACAGGTCAAATCCTATTTAAGAAATAAAGATCAGCAGAGCTTTTAATTCAATTCAATTCCCTAGACAGATATTTTTTCTCATTTTTTTCCATTGTGCATTATCTGAGAGAAGAAAAATTTCATGTATTCAATAAAAAACCCATCAAGAAATCAAACAATTAATTTTTGCTTTGCCTCATTTTTAATATTTTTTTTTTTTTTAAGCAATATTAAAAAAATATTGCCAAACTACTTCTCCATTAAAAAAACATTGACAAATAATTTTGTTGACCCAATGCTTATTATAATTATTACTAATTACAATATCTGGCATATCACAAACTATCTGTAAATACTCATTCTTTTAATGTGTGTTTAAATAACTATTTAAATATATATATATGTGTGTTTAAATTTTAGATTATAACCTTTAAGAAAATCAGTTTAGATAACTCTACATATATTTCCAAGCAAATTTATAATTTTCTACAAAAATATAGATCCGAAAACAATTTTCTTAGGGCTCTACAATTAGAACATGATTCTGCAAATTTATGGATAATGAATATACAAGCAATGGGAATCCCTTATATATGACTGATACAGTATTTAATTTCAAAGGAAAAATTGGTAAAGAAATAAAGTTTATAGATGTTTTGGCTGTAAATTTTGTGTTGGACTACCACAAAAAACCTATTTTAAAATGGATCTAAAATGCTACATCTAAATTTGTCTATGTATGTGAATAACACAAATTTTAATATATTTTATTGATAAATGCCCAATTCAAGATGCAAATTTTGAAACAGTAAAATGGCTTAACCATTAAAAATTCTGCAAACTGATCCATTATACATATGTAATAATGATCTAATAAATTCTTTACTTGTATAGTCACAGGAAAATTAAATAAACTGATTCCATGTGAACAAATTGAAGTCAATAAAAATAAAATACAATTCATTATAAAATTATCAAAAAAAAACTATTTTTAATTTTATTTTTATTATAATATCATATACATTTCAATTGTTCTAGACAATCACTCTATTATTAACTACTTAAATTCAGTTTAGATGTTCAAACATTTACAGTTAGTCAAAGAAATTAAAACTAATATCGGACTAAAAACAAGAGTTTTGATAAAGTAACAAAAAGCATATAATTAAAAGATGTTTCTGATAATTTTATTATAATTCTTAATGTTAGAATGCTTACAGAAGAAAACAAAACCTGAAGCAATATTAGATTAATATAATTCAATAAATTAATATTTAAAGTGATTGTATAAAGAATGCATAACCAAAAGTGATGAATATATAAAAAATATTTTTTTTATTTTTTAAAAATTAAATGAGCAATTTAACAATTCTTAACCCTAAGACTAAATCTGTGGCGATCAGTGTTGTCCCCTGAAATGTTTGATTAGTTCTGAAATACGATCAATCAAAATTATTAAATTTTACTTGTATACTGAAGTATTTTTTAAATTTTCAATGCATATTTATTTATTTGAAAATTTGAAATATCTTAAATAAACAAATATTTTGAAATAAATATATTTTTAATACATTTTAAAAATTAAAAGAAAATTTTTATATTTGAAATATATTTATTCAAAAAAAGTGTTTATACTAGTTTTAGAACTGGTCAGTATTTATAATTATAGTACATACTGAAACGATAACTTTCCAAGCACTTATCGTTTCATCATCAAACCTAATGACACACTCATCTGTGCTAAGTTCGAACCTATTTAATGTTAATAAATTTAAAATTAGCTCATGTCTGTCTAAACAGTATTATATATTTACGTGCGAACCAACGCTATAATTAGATAGGATTATTAAAATTATAGCATACCAAATTCACTTAATATTTATAAAAATGTTTGTTCTATTATTAAAGTTAAAGTAAATTATTAATTTTGTTGTTAATATTGTAAATTTGTATGTGGATATATAATCTGTGCTATATAGAAGGAAGGCATGATTTTAAAATATTTAAAAGCTGTTATCTAAAAATAATATTAAATGTTTCTTTAAAAATCTGTTAAAAGATTTCTTGTTTTAAATATATTTCAGGGAAAAAGTTTCTTGAAAATATATTTAAAAGTTATATCAAAATATGTTTATAAATTATTTAAAAAAATATGTTAAAAGGTTGTTTTTAATAAAAGAGTTTCTTATTTTACGTAAAATTAAAAATAAAGCTGGTCAAGTAATTAAAAAGATTTTTGGTTGTAAACAAGTGTCATTAACGACCACACCTGGAATCGGCAAAGTAAAATTAGTTCAAAAATCTTGCTAATTAAAATCTCCTTAGATAAGATAAAGTGATTTTTAAAATCTAAATTGAAAATTGTTTGCAACGAAAAATCTTAGTTATAATAGCTTAGGGAATGGTTCTAACATTCCATAAGTTATCTAAGATTTAAAATCTGGATTATAAATTTGATAATATTTAATTAAATTCTTGAATTATTGAGTTTTGAGGTGATCGATTCCAATGATGTAAGTGCTTGAGAAACTCTATAAATACTCTGTATTTTAAACAAGAGGGGAACAGACAGCCATTTTTAGAGAGAATTGCAGCCAGTCTCCAAGTTTGTTTAATGTCTAATATGTCCGGATAAAACTGGGCATTTCTTTGCTGTTACTCCGCTGGAAGAACGGGGGTTTCTCTCATCACAATGCCTGAACAACCATCATGCCACTAGCAAATACAAGCCTAACAGAACAGGAAAGATGATGCCACCAGCCGCCCAGCCAAACTCACCAAACCTACAGCCAAGAACTTGCAGTCCAGATAAATAATATCGGTACCGTTTTATTTTCAAACCGCAGAGCTCTGTGTAAATCTTATATAAGTTAGCTAACTCTCTTTACAATAATTATAAAGCTAAGTGTAACCATAATTTAAATCCATTTAATATTTAAAATAATACGTAAACTGCTATCATAATTAATGTTGCTAAAGTTAAAATGACCTGACTATTTATATTTTCCTTTCATTTAAAAGTAAATTATTAGTGTCTAATTTAAAGTTATATCACTGCGGTTGTGTTTATTGTAACGGCATATTATATACCATTACATATGTAAAGGTATATAATATGCCGTTACACATATTTCTTTGCTTATTTTAATTAAATGCTTATTATATTTCATAAGCCAATATTTCGAAACAGCGAGCACTTAATTTCATGTTTTAAGAAGATATTATTTAAACATCTTCATGTAATATAGTGTCACCTTTCTGCGAGCTGTTTCGAAATCCTATTTTATATAACAATAACGACTCCTTGTGCTCGTTATTATATTTTTTAATGATGATTTAACATGCAAAATGTGGCTCCTTTTAATCAACCATTTAAAATCTTAAACTTTATAGTTTTATTAAGAATTAAATTAGCCTTGATAATAGTCATAAGTATATTTGTCATTTAAGTTCTTATGTCCATAGATATATACTTTCCCTCTTTAAAGTATTAATTATCTATAAGTAACCTAATAGATCGAGCGTGTCAAAGTAAAGATTTATTAATATCCCCATTAGTAGTGTAGACATTTATTATCAGGATACACAAGAGTTGGCCTCAATTTGATAAAACTAATATGCTATTGTCTTGTATTTCATAGTATGAAATATACTATTCTTTGCTTGGCGGATGTGATCTATTATTTTATTAAATTTATTCTCGTTTTGCTGCTATACGTATGATACGTATATTAAGATGGAGTCACAGCGTCGCCAGCACATCTTCTTTTATAGGGTAGAGCAGTAGCGAAGCCTGAGCCAAGGCCAGGTTAGCACGTAAGTCCCCTGTCATTCCTGAACACAGAGTTGGTCGCAAGAACCCTGGAGTTATTCATCCATCCGCAGAGCGACGTTTCCTATTGTCATTTACCTGTGCCATAGCGCATTGGTAAAATCTTAGGCAGCCAACTCTCCCACCTTAACATAGCACTTCAGCATTGATCTGAAATTTCTCTCGAAAGCCATGTTCGATCAATCGTTACTTGAGTTGGTTTATGTGCCCATTGTTAAATAATATTGTATTTGCAATAAATAATGAATTTTTAGACTGATCAAGGTTCAATATAATTACTTATATAACAGCCACAAATTTAATAGGATTTGGCATAACTAGATTTATAGACATAACGTAGTGACTATTTATGTATCAGTTGTAAATCATTTCATAAGATGGGCATATGTTAAACTCATCTATGCAAATTTCAATGATTACTTATATAAAGCTATTTTAAATTCAGTGTAAGAAGAGAATGTGTTCTCTCATCTACCCAATATCTGCGTACCTTCTACGCTGAAATTCTGTAAAAATATTGTCAATTTCATTTCAGTTGTAAGTAAATATATAACTAATTTAATGTATTTCGTTCTCTGTCTCGTTATTGATCTAATTCAATCCAATTCTGATTATTATTTATAATCTATATATGTGAAAACTATGCATTAATAATCCTTTAAATTAGTGATATATTTTAGACAATTTAAGAACCTTTCCTTTATTTATCAGAGTCTTATTGCATCTTCCTGACCTATGTCAGCCGTGAATAAAGGAGTAAACTACGTGTAATTTCAAGGTGGTCATTCATAGAGTCTTGAGTTTTGGAGTACTGGCTTACGAGGTGAAGTGTGGTCGGACTCGGGATGTCACAATCCTAGTCTGGTCAGCTTCGGTCTCTTTTGCTTGGATTCTGAATTCTGTTACACGAATGTACAAACTTGACCATTACAATACAAATTTCAAATATAGAAAGTATTCATAATAACCATAATCATTTGTTCAATATCTTATAATGACAATTAAAAGAATATAATTTTTAAAATATAATTTATTATAGTTTTTTGAAATATCTATGATTATGATACTTGAAGTATTGAAAGTGCTTAACTTGAATAAAGACATTTTAAACTAATGTATGCTTTTTCTGGTTTAAATGTTTTAACATTTATTTGAAAAAGAAATATAAATATATAAATCAAAAACTAAATTGTGTATTTAAACAAATAAAGAAAATGTTTTAAAAATTACCTGTTCACTTTTATGCTGAGTCATATGAGATTTCAATAAAAAGTATGTCTTAAATGACAAGTTACAATACTGGCAAACATACGAGTTGTCGATTACAATATTTACTTTACCGGATTCATCCATGGAAGTCCCTATGTTTACCTAAAAAAATATTTTAAAAAAATTATATAAATTTTAATTTTAAAAAATAAGTTAATCTACATAATAATTGAATTTAAACTAAAAGTGTTTGTAAATATGTTTTACCAGCTCGAATATAAATGAAATAATATGGAAGTACTGAAAACTCCCAGCTAACTACTACATGAAAACTAACTATCAGTAAACGTAAAACATAGAATGAGTCCCATTTTTCATTTTATGTATACTGATAATTTACATATAGCTCACTGGGGATTTTTAATACTTCCGCATTATTTAATATGTTTATGTAAATTTTGCAGTTATTCAAGATTTGTAGTCATAGTATATATATATTTCAAATATATAAATATATACAGACTCCTTAATAATTATAATTGATTTTTCATAATAGGTAATTGAATAGCATGTAAATAAAAATTTAAATAATTCTCTGGTTATATATAAATATTGTAATGCAGAAAAGTAAAAAATGAATAGAAGTATGATAATCTGAATAGATAGATAGACAAAGAATAGATGGATGGATAAGTATGTGGGGATGTATATTTTATTTTTAATTCCCATGTGTTGATCACCATTTTATGTAATAAAATAAAGTATAAATAAATTTATATATATCCCTCTTTAATCATTATTTATGTGTACTGATATAAAAAAGTTATTAAACACTTTATTAATTATACAGATCCAGAGACCATCGTGGTTCTCTATTAATAATTAAAATAGTTATTAAAATAGTGATGATGACCATGATGATTAAATAACGTATTCTTAATTTATGAAGATCACATTTAAGAACTTTAAAAGAAGCACAGGTTATATTTCCTGATCATCATTTATATGACAGTCGGACTACATCCAGTAGCTTCATTTATAATCAAGGTTATGCCAAAGAGGTTCCTAAAAAACACTATTTCCCTTTTACAGAAAACTATATATGATAAAGTGTTACTTTCACATCATAATGCCCAAATTCCCTACTTCAACATATTCACATATTCTTCAGTTTAGAATATAATCCCCCCCCCCCCAATGAACATACACAAGTATTTAATTTTTAAATATATCTTTATGAATTTTTTTTAAAAAAAAAAAAAAATCATGTTTCTGAAACCTTTTGATATTCATTCTAATCTCTTAATAGATATTTTAAGATTTATTATTATTAAAAAAGAATTCAAATTGGTTTTAAAATATATTTAATATTCTAAATATGTTTAAATTTTCTTTCCATTAAAGTAGAAGTATTATAAAGTATTTATAATTCGATTTTTAGAATAAATTATTTTTAGTAAGACTAAATATGTCATCCTAGCTTCATTATTCTGTACTTCCTTTTTTGAAAGTCGCCATTTTAAAAATTCACTTGCCATAAAACTGACTTATCATTGGATAGATCGCTAAAAATCTTTCATTTCATATGTAACTTTTGGATGTAGATTTAAAAATGGTGGAGATATCAAAATTTCAAAAACAATGTTTTTATTTCAAAATTTCAAGCCTTTCCTTTGTTTTGAATAGAAAAAAAAAAGTTACTGATTTTTGTAAAAATATTCAAATTCTTTTGAAAAGAAAAAAAACATGCGACTTTTTTTAAAATTTATTATAAAACTAAAAGTAAAACGATATATATATCAATCAATTTTTAAGAGATAAAAAATAATTGCCATCAAATAAAATACAAACATGCCAGCAGACTATGCAATTACTCATATTTGTGTGTGTGTGGGTGTGTGTATATATATATAATACTATTTCCAGGAGCTTCCATGTAATAAAAATATAATAGCTGATGTTTTTATAGTAATAAGTACTTTCCTCAGAGCTTCTTCTTTCTCAAATCATAAAAATGTGTGTGGTGAGATTTAAAATAATTGTTTCATTTATTATTTCCTTCTCATTCTCAAATTCCATTGGTTGAGAAGTTTTAAAAAATATTTTATCCTTCAATAGCTTTTTCCAAATATTGTTAATTTTCTTTAATTCATACTTTTCATTTATACTCTTAGGTCTTTTAAAAATTTCTATAGCTTTAAACAGTCTCTGGTCATACTGTTCAAATTTTTTCCAGCATATATGTTTTAATAAAATTGATATCATGGTTAGTTAATTTAATATGTGAATAAATGGCTGATGAATTAGATTTTTCTCTAACTGCCTAAATGTTTTCTTCCTGTTTATATTTATTCTACGATTGTTTTGCCCAATGGATGAATGTAAACAAATTTCACATGGAATTTCATATACACCATGACATTCTTATGATTTGAGAAAGAAGAAGCTCTGAGGAAAGGATCTGTTATTGTACTGAAACATCAACTATTTAGCTATTATATTTTTATTACACATAAACTCCTGGAAATAATACTATGAATTCATTATTTATACATGAAAATATTAGAATTAACATATACACCTGGGTCTCGCTTTATGCGATAGATAGGTTCCTCAGAAAACACGCGCAAACGAAATCACGCAAAAATAGACATAACTTACATTGAAAAGGGGGAGATGCGGTCTGTGATTTTTCAAAATTCGCGTAAAAGCAAAGCATCAACGTAAAATTACTTTAAAATTCGCGCAAAAAAAAAAATAAGGAAATAAAATATGACTAATAAAAAATTTCAAATTTGAAAAAAATTGATACAAGTCAAATTTTATTCAAAATAATATATTTTTATGCATAATTTACAGTACAGTAATTTACATTTTTTTTATACACGTTTTAATTATTATCGCTATTTGCCGAAATACACATTCGTTTGCAAACTGGTAAAAAATCAGATTCTCACAAGAGGAAATACAACTAGCACCAAGTTCACTCTCATGTTGTGTTAATGGTTTTCTGTTGACAACATAATTAGTAATTAATCTTTGAGACGATGATTTTATTAATTGTTTATGAACTTAGACTTATGATAATAAAAAGACATTTATTCACCACTGCTGGAAAAAATTTAATTAAAACTAACAACTAAAAATTAAATTCTTATTTTTGTCTTTAATTTTCAATTCCGTTTAAAAATTAAATTTCATTTCACTGCTATTACTCATGTTTTAAAAATAAACTTGAGGACACTAAATGATTAATAATTGATTACGTTCTTTTTTAAAAAGCAAAAACAGAATGTGATTTAAAAAGCAAAATTAACACGCACAATGTTTGAACAAATTTACATTATAATCTTGTAAAATTTAATGTGTGTATACATAAAATGTGGAAATCATGATTTTAATTTCATTATTGCATAAAATCTTACTATTATAAAGCACTGAAAATATTGAAATTATTAAGATGAAAATCGAATTCCAATAATGTGCTATTACTTTCAATATAACGTAAGTGCGCGAAATTTATTATTTAAAGTAATAGCGCATTATCAGAGTTCGACTTCTGGTGAAACATAAATCGCGTAACTTCAAAATTGTGTTAAATAAGTCCGCGTAAAAAGAGACCCAGGTGTATACATAAATATGTGAATTATATATGTTTATTCTTAATAATTGTAACAAAATGCAAAAAAGAAATATAATATGGTATCTTTTGGAATTAAAAACTTAACCATGTAGGTTCTTTGCAAATGACTTCACAATAGTTGAGTATGTCTTTCTGTTAACACATTAATTTCCTATTCCCATTAAAAGTTTCTCTTTACTATTCCAAAACTATAACTTTGGATGTCCTATTTGTCTTATTTCCACAAGAAATTATTCTAAAACTATCTTGATTATTCTTTCTCATACATAATCTATCCATTTAATTCTTTTAGTCATAATTTTGGCCATAGTATCAGGTTCCCTATAGAAATTTTATATTTCTGTATTTTTTAAGATCCTCTCCATCATCAACATGATCCTTCACAGTACCAAAAATTCTATGCTATATTGTCTTTTCAAATATCCTTAATTAATTATTCAAGGATTTTTTTTTATAATTTTTTTCATATTCCACATTATATGGGATAACCAGAATAGATAAATTAACTTCAGATAATCTGTCAAATTTTTATGAATTATTTGTTTCCTTTATTTTCATTACTGGTGCCTATACTTCACTAATTTTTAGTATATAAATGAATATAAGATTGTATTACTTATTTATATTGAAATTATACTGCATTTTCTATAATAATTAAATCAGCATCTAGTAAACTTTTTTTTAAAAAGTACTATTTATATAGCTTAAATGTAAAATTAAACAGTTAATCATTATTTGGTCAAAGAAATATATTGCCCTAGTTAGTCTAATTGCCTTTAGAAAGAGAACTTAACATATATATATAACTTTGTACAAATGTTAAAATGTGTATGTTTGTTGAAATATAAATATATACTATACATACTAAAAAATTTATAATTCACAATGTCATTTTTAACATAAAAAAATAAATATTGAAAAAATAAAAACATACTAAAAATGTAAGTATTTATTTATTATTCCCTGGCATATTTATCAAAAAAAAAAAAAACCTAAGAAAGTGGAACTTGTGTTTTACAAAATATAACGAATATCCTCGTCCTCCCAATGATTTTTATAAAATGCATTTTAATACACTAAACCAGATAAAAATAATCAAAAACGAAAGTGTGTTATTCTAAAAATATGACTATTTTAATAAATATCTAATTTCAATGGTTCTCTCTGATTATAAGTACAGACTAATTTATAAAAATACTATTGTTATAGCAATTTTGTAATTTGTATTCAAAATGAATTTTATATATATATATAGAAAGCTATTACTTTTTTTTTAGAAATTGGCTTTAGACCAAAATAAAACACACAAAAGTTAAAACTAATGAAGAATCACTTTTCACATCTATCAAGATTTTGCAGAATCAAAAATAACTATACTTCATAATAAGAGTTTTATTTTACAATGGGGGTAACCTCACATAAAAAAATGCATGAAAAATTTAGAAGTATGATACATTTTCTATCAACGTGAAAACAATTTTTAGCATATAACGGAATACAAGATCATAATATTATATAAACAAATATATAGTTGTCTATTTTCCATAACTAGTGGACTGATCAGAGGGGCCATTGTTTGCAAGTTTATTAAATAACTCTAGAAAGTATAGCTTAATGTGTGCATTTGAAGATTATTATTTCATAAATACTATATATACTCAGTTTTATAAATTTATTACCAATGTTTATTTATGTGGTTGTTAAAAGTAATAAAATTTACATCTGCATTGTGATCTGAAAGTGTTAGCTTGTTAGATTTCTGCTAATATAATGTTTGGTTTCTTTGAAATATGATAATTTATTTCATATTAGAAGTTGAAAACTAGATTAAAATGAATTCATTTTTTATAACTACTGGAATGATCAGAATGATTACTATTTGCAAGCTTATTAAATAACTCTGGAAAGCCTAATTTATAAATAATTATTATAGTACTCACACTAAAGGATTATTGTTTAATAAATATTATATATTCTCAACGCTACATATTTAATACTCAATGCTTATTTACAGGATTATTAAAATTAATAAATCTATAATTACAGTATAAAATTAATATCTGATAACCTTAAAAAAAAGCACTATACTTACTTAGATCTAAAATATGAAATTAACACTGTCAAAAGCAAACAAAATGAAGATATTGCTTAACTTTTGAAAATACATTACAATTGCTGAGTCTACAATAAACACACACAAAATAATTTGTCAAAAGCTAAATTTAAAAGTAAAAAATTAAAAAAAAGCAATAGCACCAATATAGATTCACCAAATTTATCCAGATCAATTATACTCCAAAAACAGATTTTTTTGTGTTAACAAAATGAGTTGAAGGTCAGCAAGCAGGTACATTTTTTTTCAAAAAAAAAGTTTCTTTCTGATCTTTAAGGCATTCACGACAGCATACTTTGGTTTCGTTATGCATATGGCAATAAAAAAAAAATGAAGGCATTACTCATATAAAGAAGAAAAAAAATCTTTGAATATTGAAAAATATTATCAAATTTTATTATTTGGAAGACAAATAAAAAAGCTATCCTTAATTGTGGTCAATTTTCCAGAGATGCTTACATTCCAAAATATACAAAATAAATTTTTAATTTTAACAAGATGAATGAAAGTTATCAAATATATATTTTATAATATTAAATCGTGCTATTACACTTCCAACGTAAAGCTGTAACAACAAATAGAAAACTAAATTAAATGGCTTTGTTGTTACAGCTTTACGTTGGAAGTGTGATAGCACGATTTAATATTATCATATTGAAGACAAATGTAAAGTATAAATCTACAGGTTATTACTAAATATATATATATTAAAAAATAAATAATCCTGAGTTAAACCATCAAAAAATAGTATGCCTTTGCTTGATAATGTATATGAAAATAAAACAATAAAACCACCATTAGTTATAGAGAGAAAAAAATATTGAGTACTGCAATAATGTTGTATCTTGTTACTTAAAAGTTTAATTTTTTAAAAAGCCATTCTTTACTTATATCAATTAAAGTAAAGGAATGATTTTCTAAATATTCTTTCTAATTTGAATATAAAATTACTAGCAGGAATTTATATCTCAAGCAAAAAAAAATTAGTCTTTAAATAATAATTTTAGTAATAAATGAAAGAAGATATATTAATCAGCCCTTTCATTAAATAAGCATTAATTTTTTAAATAGTAAATGTTTTTTTAAAGAAAAAAAAAATAATCTTTACATTTAAGTAATATATTTTTTTATATTTTTAATTAAAGATGCATATGACAGACAGAATAAAAATGATTATAGATTTCTAAATTGAAACATAATTTTAATATTTTTTATAAAAATGGATACAATAATTTTGTTATGCTAAGTTAGCATTATTTCTACAGGAATTTAACACACATTCAATATCAAGTTGTTTATCATGCTGTTTTTCAAGAACCAATTAATTGACGTGGACTACCCATACTTTAATATTATTTTGATAGTGATAATTTTAAAATTTAAAATAAATGATTAGTATATAATAACAATAATAAATAGCATTTAAGGCATAAATTAATTTGAACAATAAATTTTCATCTAGTAAAATAGGTTCCAAAACTGTGCAAAAAAAGATTTATTAATAAAAAATAAATCAAACAAAATTTTATATACATATAAGAAATATCATTGTTGCAAAACCACTCAACACAAAATACAACTATATATGAAAGAGTCCAATCCACCTCCAAAGATATAAAAATAATATTAATTAATATACTTAATACAAAATCCTTATCATGAAACATTTAAATACAAAAGTTTTTTGTAGTTTCATACAAAATATTTTCATTAACGTGAAATTAGTCTACTTCCAGAACTGACCTTTATTAACTTGTCTTCGCCATTTTGAGTGACCGTTACTGATAAGACATTGTAAGGATCGATCACAAACAACAGTCATTATCTCTAGAAATTAAATAAAAAACTATTATAGAAGTGGAAGAGTAAAAAAAAGAGTTGCTACAAAAATTTTGGAATTGCATGCAACACCTTATCAACTATTCTAAACAATCATAGAAAAATAGAAACAGCATATGACTACAGTCAGGTTGAACCTAACAAAAAACTTATCAGAAGTGGGGGAAAAAAAGATGAAGTCATTGATGTTGCCTTTTTGAAACTCATAATCAAATCTACAACATAAATAAAACAGATAACTTTCTCTACTCATGATAAAAAATCAGAAAACCCCTATTACTTTAAGAGTAAAATTAATGCTAGGTTAAATTAGTTACAGCAAGAGAATATAGATAACTTGACACTTTTTTCAAAATAAATTTTTAAATTGGATAAAAAAAGTTTATCATAAAGAAAAAGAAATGTTTGTTTTAATTTCATTACTTTTTTACAGTTTTATTCAGGTTCTAAATTTTTAAAAAAATAGCAAAATTGTACTACAATATATATTTTATTTTATCTATGCATATAATTAAAAATAAGATTTTTTTTTAAAAAAATATTATTTAGCTATACAAGAATTATTATAGTTTTAATTCAATAGCTTCTTAATGTTTCATGTTAACAAGGTACACAGCAATGCATAATACTGGGAGACACTTGTGTTCAATATACAATTAATTACATAACTAGAT